>CM029112.1:16251224-16783724 GCA_016859345.1 Istiophorus platypterus | reverse complement strand
CTCTCCTCCGGCCCTGCTGTAGTGATTGTTGTTGTTTTTTTCGTCGAGGCCGTCGCCGCCCCCACCGCGCATGCTCCGGGGACGCGGCGTGAGGCGGCTCTTAAAGGGACACGACCGCTTTTCCGTCGTGTCCGAGATGAGGCGCAGCGGCGAGGTCCCGTTTCTGCGGGAGGGAGAGAGCAGCGCCTCCCGCCGTCGACACCCGGGAAACGCATGCAAAAGAAATAAAGATATTACACATCCTGCACATGCAATGAATAATAACAGGCAGGCAGTCGTGGGGGAGGTATTCCAAATCTTTACTTAAGTAAAACTACTAATACTCACTACTAATACAAAAAAAGTAAGAATACCAAACCAGGCGGTCAAAAAGGTGCATTACAAGTCAAAACCTTGTACTAAAAATACCTAGTATTAGTAGTATTAAGTATTAAGAATAAAAGTACTCAATGCAGAAAAATTGCCAGTCCAAGTGGTTTTGCTATTATAATAGCATATCAGTAGATGATTATTTCTCAGGCTTTAAAGAATATGGTAATTGCAGACTGGTGTCGTTGCTGCTGTTATTATCAATAACATCGTTACACCTACAAATAACCTTATAACAACCAGTCTAGTAGACTGGTGCCTGGGAAACAACACCAGACGCAGCCGTTTCCCGCTCTCTCCCGCTTCTTTCTCCCCCTCTCCCTCCCTCCATCCTTAGTCTGGTTCTGCCAGAGGTTTCTTCCTGTTAAAAGAGAGTTTTTCCTCTCCACTGTCGCCAAGTTGGGTGCCTTGACCTTACTCTATTAAGTGCCTTCAGATAATGTATATTATGAATTGGTGCTCATGTGTATATATATATATATATATATATATATATATATATATATATATATTTATGTATGTATGTATAAAGTTGAATTAAATTGAAACGGTCACGGTTTTTTAAGTCTGTCTTAAAATAGTCAGGTGCCTTTAGGAACACTGAGAAAGTTTTTCTTTGCTGTAATCATTCTTCCTGATCTTTCAAAGATGTCCCCCTACGTCACCTTCAGTATTAATGATGTGGGAGAAAATCAACAGTCCTCTTCCTGTGCTATAATACATTTCTCACTAGGTTATGCAGTGTATGATGGTGGGATGAGGCTTTGGCTGTTTATGTTACACAAATTAAGTGGATATCCTCCAAAGTCTCAATCATTTTAGTACAAATCTTCCCCTTTTTGTTTCCTCAGATGATCTTCCCTTGCTGAGCTGAGGGACAGTGACACAAAAAGGGAATTTTGCACTACACCAATCTACAAAAGAGTGATTGCAAATAAAGCATCAATTTATCATTTTACTTTGTTAAGGTGGACTTTATTCTTAGTGTTTTTTCAAAATAGATTATACTCATGATTATTTTCTCAATTTTGCGTGTGCTGCACTTAAAGAAATTTATAGTTAGAAATTGCCTTCAGAGTCTAGTGTGAAACTTTCATAATGCTTGTCTTGTCCAACCAAGAGTCTAAACCTCAAAAAATTTTAAATACATTTAAAATTATTATTATAGAAAATCCTCACATGTAAGAAATGTTACCTTTGCATAAAATGGACCTAAACACCTATCAAAATGGTTGCAAAATAAATTTCTTTCCATCAACTGATATATCCTGTTGGGTTGTTTAATTTTCAACAAAGCATCATATATTATAAGCACTCCATATGTTTTGTTTGTAAAAAGGATGTCACATTAATGTAGTGCTGTGAAAAGTATTTCTCCCTGAAATGTAGTGAAGTAAAAGTATAAAGTAGTATTAAAATTCAATACTAGGTACTTTTGATATGTACCTACAGTAAGTATAGTACAAGAATAAATGTACTTATATTCCCAGACTGCGGGCCAGTTTCTATATTCTTTTAACTTCAGGCTAAAATTTAATATTAATATTTTTAATAGACTGCAAATCACAATGTTGTTACAAAACTTACAACAATCTTCTTTTCTCTTCATATGTTAAACTGATAATATTTCCACAACATATTCAAACAATCAACAATGATCTTTTTCACCATGCAGCATGACATGGTGTATTGAGTGACCTAAATATACAGTCTATCATGCACTGACAAAACAATACTCAAAAACTTTCATTCTCTTTATTGTCTCTATCTTACTAAAGTGAAAAAGGCACTTTTAGATCACAAATAATTCCCTGCTACTGATTTTCAAAACAAAAAGTTTAGTTTTGATCCAGCTCCACATATATTTTGCCTCAACACAGAGGAAAAACAAACAACAAAATTTCCTGTTTCTGGATGAGCTGGTATTCTGTTATACAGGGACAATTTCCAGTTAAATATCTTGGATTTAGACAATTTAAAAATATTACCTGGTAAATATCATATTCACTTATGCAGATGGATGGATACTCGACAAACTTGACACACTTTATTTATGACTTTTGTATTTTGTGTCCCTCTCAAAGTAAACTGACTCATTCCCAATTTGAACTGAACAATTTCTTGGTTCAAAGACATAAAAAACATATACACAGGCTACAAATTTAAAAACCTATATCTTATGAAATGTAAATCTTCAATTTTTTAAATCTAGTCTGTAAGATTCTGTATAACTCTGTGTAACAATAAATATTTCTTGGATAATATGAGATATTTTAAAACAATAGGTATAATGATTCAGTTTGAAAAAACAAACTGAAAATTGCATATTATGCCGCGTTTTCCCTTTGGGCTTCTATTAGGGCTCATGCTGTACAAACCTATATAAAACAAATGCCACCATAAGACATGAACATGCTAAAATCTCATATATGATATATATATTTATTCATGTCTAATACAGGGGCGTATGATGAACTGTATATTAAACAATATATCATAAATCCATGTATGCCTACATTAATATGAGACTAAAACAACAACAAAAGAAAACAAATATTTCTGCCATATATTAACACATATAGTTTTTTACTATGTAAAGCAGATACTCAGTCAAATCTATATCCCTATATATAAACATTCATATAATGTACTATAAACTGATGCACCGTACAGTGCAAAGATTAGGTTTTATCTGCAAGCCAAAAATTAAAATCACCCAGAGCAATGACAAAAAATGAACAAATACAGGTTAATAATTCCATTAAATTGCATTTATTACAGGTTTTGATAACGCCATCTATTCATTTAAGCTGCACTGTTGTTCATGGGCCCCATATCAGTTATTTTCTGACTCGTCTGTCTTTCTACATGAACTGTCTTTGATGTGACAACAAATACAGCAACGGCTCAGGCAGCAGGAGCGACAAGGTCTGAGGCATAGGACAAGAAGGGAACAGTTTGTGATGCAAGTGCAGCAGAGGGAGGGAGTTGCAGGTCTCGTATGTGTGCATTGATTACGTTGCAGTTTCAGATGTAAATCTGAGCAGGTCACATCGTGATCGCGGCTGATACAAAATTATTCGCTGGATGTAGCAACATAAAGCTTAGCAGTTAACAAGGGACTGACCGAGACAGACTCAGCAGACCTGCTGCATGTGGATTTCACAGAACAAGAGACGGATATAGAGTGTAAATGCTTTCAGCTATTTGGCATAGGTATAAAAAGGCAAGAAAAAAAGCAGCAAACCTGAGAGAATAAACTTACACACAGAAGAAATTAGTCCACCATGATGCAACTTTACCCTAATGACTGCCCCTGTTGTCTGCAGTCCCTACATAAATTCATTAGTAGCCCTCATTACTGAGAAGCATTTTATTACATTTGAAAGTGAATTCTCCAAATGTCTAATGATAGTTTCACATTACTGTGACTAAGTTATTGCTTGAGATCTACGAAGGGGCATTTATTTTTAAAATTCATCTGTAAAATTGCCACTGGGACTGTATTCATACATCCACTTTGGCAATCATCTGGACAATCAGAGCATTTTCAGTTCTTTGTTTGCTCCCATGTCACAGTGACTCTGTGTCAGATGTGTCCTTTGGATCAGTTTACTGTTTAGGCAGAGGCCCAAAACACTGTGTTCTGGCCTTTAGTTTACACAAGCTACAGCTTCCAAACAAACATGATGGACAGAGAGAGAGAAGTGAGGCTTGGGAAATAGATAGCAAAGGAATACTGAAGAAATACCTTTTATACACACACACGCACACGCACACGCACACACACATGCACACGCACACACACATGCACACACACACACACACACACACACACACACACACTCACACACACACACATGCACTGTTAGTTGTATTTACAGTGTATGTTTAGGATTACTATTTACCTGTACAAATATGCATGTCTGGCCACTGTCACTGATATTTTTAAATGTTATCTTTAAACACAGCAGCAGGAGTAAATGTTTAACACATTTAGTTGGAAGTGTGGAAACTCATTTGAATGTATATGTGGTTTTGTGTGTGCATGTGTTTGCATCATGTATCTGTTCTTTTTCACACAGCTGCTGCACATTGCTACAAAGGTCTTCTTGTGGCCCCTGTTATTGTTGGACAATACTTAATTTTTCCATTCAGTGTGTGTGTTGTTTGAAGGGAAGCATGAGGGGATCTGCACAGTGAAGTTTAGTGGCACACACAGATGACAGGCTCGCCTGCTTAATAGAGAAACACATCTACAGCAGAGAATGAAACTAGGTGGAGCGTTATCTTTTTAAAGATAAAAGTATGTATTTTAATGTCATACACTGTGTACATGTTCCTTAAAATTTATGATCCACTACATTAGAGAAGGAAATACTGTTTATTTTTCTACATTTTTTCTGATAGTTACTGGTTATTTTTCAGTTTAAATTTTACCTAAAAACAGTACACTGTTAAAGATTAAACCAGCGGTTCCCAAACTTTTTGGCTCGTGACTCTTCGCAGAAGGGCAGTCCTGGGTTGGGGCCCCTGTTATTTTTCAGGTCTACCAAAGAGACGTTTGCCCTCTGAACTTATTAGATGGTTGCTTTTAAATAAATGTTCGAGGCACAATATTTCACAAGAAAAGCAAAGATCAGAGAAACATCCAAAAGATGAATATAAATTTGTGTAGTACAACCTTGCTGTTTCTTTTTTCTTACACCCTTCATAGTGTCACAACCCCTTCGGATTTATCTTGTGACCCTTTGAAGGGCCTGACCCCAGGCCTGCACTGCCGCACTAGACGACTGAGATGTACATTAAGTAATTAAATCTAGCTCCACCTTGACCAGCTGACTCATTTAATAATATTATGTATAATAATATAGGTAGCATGTTCTGCAAGAAGTATCTCATTTTTGATACGTTTAGCCCTCTTGGCGATCGACAAGTAGTCAAAAGTCTGAATTCTTTTTCCATTACTGCAAATTACCAACTTATATTGTGATGGCAATGATAATAGGTAACAGGTAAAATAATTTTTATCTTTTTTAATCCAAATAAAAATAAAGTTTCTACTTGGTGTCAAGTCCACTCACATGCCATTTGCAACATACATGTCACATTAGTAACGAACAGTGAGTGGAAAATAAAAGAAACTCAGACGGGAGAGAGTGTTGGGGGGGGGGGGCTGTTTGCCAGTGTGTTATCATCAGCCGGGAGAGGGGAAAGGGGAGGGGAGGGCTGGAGAGGAGGGGTTACAAGCCCAGAACATCCTGCAAACACATCTGAGACTCGGAACAAAACTCTACGCAGCCGCCTCCTCAGCGCCAGCTGCTGCGCACAGCGCCTCCGCTCCGCTCCGCCGCCGGATGGCTCGTCACTTGGCCTCCGGAAAAGCTCCAGCACTTTTCTCAGAAGTCGTTTAGTTGTTGTTGTTGTTGTTGTTGTTGTTGCTGCTGCTGCTGCTGCTGCTGCTGCTCAATAGTTGACCGACCGCGCGGGTCGTCGCCCGCGGTGGACCTATGTGTTTATGTCTGGACGCGCGGCGGCGGGACATCCGGGATGGGGAGCCCGTAGGAGGGGACGACGCTCGCTGGTGTGCAGCCGCTCGTAGATAGAGCCGGCGTGCACGCCACCCACGCGCGAGATGGACTCGAAGAAGACTAAATTCGGAAGGTAATTTTTATTTTATCGGGAGAGTTTCACTGTGAATGTCTGTCCCCGTGTGTGACAGATCCTGTGCATCCATGCGCAGTGACGCGCTGGCACATGGATAATCAGGGGGATGTTATGGATCATTTAGTGTGTGTGTGCGTGTATTAGAGTGTGTGCGTGTGACAGAGAGAGAGAGAGAGAGAGAGAGAAAACCACTGACGAACATTTACCTTGGTATCCTGGTGCCTAAAGACTGAAAAGAGCTGAAAAGAGCACCGATGAAGAAGTTTTTACCATTAGAATCACTTTATTTCATGAGCCATCGTACTTCCCCAATTATCTCCCTGTTAATCCATCTACACTCCTGGCTACTTGGGAAGTAGTTCCCTTTAATAATAATAAATTATTCATGAAGCGATAAATAAAATGTGACTGATAAACTTAAAAAAAATATATCTACATATAATGGATAAACGGATAATCATTTTAGCAAAAAAGAAAACACTTGAAAGTGTTAGATAATAGAAATGAATAAACTTTTAGCTTTATCTTAAAATAGATTCAAGTAATGGATAAACAGAAAATACTTTTGAGAAAGAAAAAAATACAAAAACATGAAATTGTTAGCTAAAAAGTAATTGATATATTGTTGGAATGTTTTGGCTGCTCTAAGTCACTCTAAATATTAGCAAATTCAGTTTTATGTATATTACTTTTATATAATTCATACTGTTAAATAACATCTGGCTGATATACCATCTAAAAGAACAAATTGGCAGCATGGCAGGTGGTGTCAGTGGGGGGAGGTGCTTGAGCTCATGTGATGAGGTTATGGGGGAACATCAGTCAACAGAGATTCAGGAGCACAGACACAGGCGGCAGTTATCAACATATCATGTTCAATCATGTTGAATCAGTTTGTCTGTGTGGGTTTGTATGAGTGTGTTTCTGTGAGGAAGTGTGTGTGTGTGTGTGTTTGTGTGTGTGTATGTCTGTGTGTTTGGGAGATGGCGATAATCGTGAGAACCAGAGATGGAGTCCCAGAGGAGAGGAACTTGATCTTTGCTGGAAAAAGAATAACCCTGGAGTTACAGAGACTGTATACAAACACACACACACACACACACACACACACACACACACACACACACACCAACAACAACACACACACACACGCATACACACACATTCCTATAGTGTACCCTATCCTACTAGGATTCTTAGTTTCCAATCCTCTTAGATGCAACCGATCCTATTAATGTATGGAATGTTCTCAAATGGGCTTTTATAACTAAACATTTGCTTCATGAGAAGAAAACATGCGTTACACACACATGCACACAAACACACACATAGACACAAGAACATATGTCGAATAATAAGAGTAATGAGTGTGTGGAAAGATAGAATCTGAATAGCAGAAAGAGAGAAAATAGCAGTGTGCTTATGATGCCAACAACCTCCTCTATGATCAGAGCCTGTGAATCTCTATCCCCTCTTTTCAGCTCATTACACACACTCACACACACATGCAGGATTCTGTCATAACTGATTAGAGGACATCGGAGTGCCACATTGAGGTTCACTGATAGCCTTACAATACTGCAACAGTACTCAGAAAAATACTGTTCTCTTGTTATGCACTTGGCACAGCCTGTAGAGTTGCAGGGAAAAAAGAAGAGGGCATAGTAGCAATTCAATAATCTAATGTTATCTCATTAAATGTTTTTTCTTTCTTGGAATTACAGTATTCACAGATTCTGAGAGAGACAGAGCATGTGACACAGGCTTGATGGTGAAAACATTTACTTCCTGCAGATATTGAAGGTGATTATGGGTCCGTGTTACGATAGTAAAGTGGTATGAAGCTCAGAAAAGTTTATTACGTAAAAGCAAAAAAGACCAGAACAAATGACTCGATATCCCATAATGTTGGTGCTAGCACAAGAAGATAGGGAAGACAAGGTGCAGATAATTATGTGTGCGCCAGAGAGGCTTTTGTCCTTTAGAGAGACTTGATGTCTTACAGTCAGCCCCACAACAGGAAAACACACCAACATTCCTGTTGTGAGGGTTGTGATGGTGGGTGCACAAAGACAAATGCACATCCACACACACTCACACACACACACACACACACACACACACACACACACTCACACACACACACACACACACACACACACACACACACACACACACACACACACACACACACACTTACATACACACACACACGTGTATTCCTATCCTTTGTTAAGGTCTTTTGAGTTTTAGGCCTTTGATTGAGAAGTGTTAACTTTTGGAAAGCAAGGCAATGTGATCTCTTCTTAAAACAGTTTACGTGCTGGAGAATTCATTTGCATTTATATATAATTAATCTATCTAATAATTTCAAGATTTTTTTCCTTGTTTTCAAATTTCTATGTATAATGTTTTATTATTTCTAGAGAAATATCTCACCAGTCCTTTCTTTCTAAACCTATTGTTCTGTTCAGAGTCAATTGTCCCAGCATATATTGTAGGAGAGGCAGAAAACAAGGAAAGGCCTAACATATTTAGTAAACATATGTTGTAGACTCTTAAGTAAAGTTAGTTCTTTGATTCAAAAAACGTTAACTCTTGTTATCAACCACAGCTGCCGCTTCTGTATCAAAAGACACACTTGCTAGAGATTAATTAGGAGGGAGGGGAACCTAAATCCCTCCTACACCCAAACAGAAGTTGGCTACCATGAACCTGAAGTCAGGGTTCATTTATTGTGGGGAAATGAAACGGATATTCTGTCTGACTTTCAGGATAGCAAGTTGTAACAAACAGAAATAATCAGATGTTAATAGAGGTGGGAAGTTCATGCTCATTAATCCCATTGTGTTGGACCTGTCAAGGCAGGAACACCAACTGAATAAAGCTGGTAACTGCCTCAGACCCCCCCAGGCTGCCAGTAGTCTCAGGTTCAGTGCATGTCAGTTGGTTTTGGTCATTTCAATGAAATGTAAATCTGTTATGAAATTCAAACCACTAAAGTAAAACTATCAACTAAGGCATGTCCTGTATTACTACCCAATAACATGTCCCTTTTGTGTAGAGGGGCCATATGTCAAAGTAAAGCCTTAAGACCCTTATTACTTTAGCTTATATTTTTCTCACATGTTGCATATTCCTAATGTTGTGTTTACACAATAACCTTGAGGCCATGTGTTATTCCAATAACGGAGAACTGCTTGTTCTCTGGGTACAGTAGCTGTCATATCTCCATGACCATTTCGCAACTGTTCCACCGAAGACACATTTCCCCTATAAACTTCTCAAATGGTTTCATGTTCAAGGCTCAAAGAGAAAAAACTATTCAAAATGTCCCAATCTAATAATGTCATGTATAATACAGTTACAGGCAATGATTGACTGCAGAACAAATATTTTTACTTTTGATATATACGAGTACATTTTGCTGATCATGCTTTTGTAGTTGTACCAAGTAGGATTTAAATGCAGGACTTTTACTTGTAATGATGCAATTTTGCAGTATAGTAATGGTACTTTTACTGAAGTAAAGGATCCGAATAGTCATTTACCACTTTCATTGTGTTTGCAAATAATGACACTGTCATGTTTTGTGTGCTGTGTTCACTGTACTTAATGGGAACTTGGATAGGACAGGTTACATATACAATACAATCTTTTTTGTTAAACTGTGGATCACAATTGGGGCTTTGACGATTCTCTGAGGTTGAAAGTATGAAACATCTTCTGAGGCAACACTCAAATTAAAAAGACAACATCTTTAGGACTGTAACATAAAATAACTCGCGTTAGTCTAAAGTTAGTCTAAGCGTTAGTCTAAGGTTAGTATCAGCGTAACTCTAAGGTTTCCTTGAGGCAGAGCACAGGGATCAAAAACAGAAGAAGAAGGACCTTCTCCAAAGGCTGCAGCAGGTCAGTGACAGAAACCTTGAAATATGAAGCAGAGCTTCAGGCTGAAACTCAAAACTTCATATCCGTGAACAAGAACCAGAGGCTGTGAGGAGGCTGCAAGGTAGCAAGGCTCAACAAAGAACTGTGCAGCTTGAAAGGCTTGGACTCTGAAAATGAGTGATTCTATGCTAGTCTGGTCATTGTGTTATGCGAGAATTTTTCCAGCTAAAATTGTTTTCACAAATGGTAGCCGATGTTTGTCTGTTCTGAGCTTACTTTTTCAATACTCCTCACGCAGGTGTACTTACTGACATGCACCTCGGCACGACAGTTAACGTCACATCAAGATGTGAGTCTTTTGCACGGGACTCAAGCTCTCATCAAAATTAAAAGTTATGTCCTCTCTTCAATACATCTGGGAGAGAATATTTTGCATGCCCTATCCATCCCTGGCAGTCTTCTGCAGACCTGTCCAGACATCCAGCATTCATCACATTCAAGAGGGATGTCTGATCATGTGGCTGGTGGCCATCTTCATGAGGAAAAGAATTCTTCTTCTGGGCTGAGGAATGGCGAGAAAGACTGAAGGAAGAATGACACATTCCCGCCATTTTTTCCTATACAATTACAAAATGTTGCAGATTCAGCCTCACCTGCTCCCTTTCCTGACCTGGAAAAAGTATTTCATAGGGAAGGAAATGAGGCGTCCAGTGTTGCATGGCTTACTTTGTGATTTATGTAACAGCAGACCATCAGAGGATGTTTCTGTGCACGTTGTGATGTTGGTGTCCCTCTGGCCCTGGACATCCACCTTTGTTCTGTTTCCAGTTACATTTTTTCCTTGCCAGCGTGTTATGGTCAACTTGAGGCCGACCTCATCCACAAAGATGAATATGTGGAGTGTTGTCCCGGCTTCAAGATCCATGGCTCTCTGAAATAAATCCGCAAGGGACACATAAGAGTTACAGCATTACAGCAGTTTAAATCATACTTAAAAACACGGTTGTGTGTGTGTACATGTTTTGGTTATGCTCAGACCGTCTTATGTTATGACATCTTATCTTGACATTTTGGTATCTCAGCTCTTGTATGACTTGCTTTGTGACTCCTCTTCCTCTGAGCTTTATGGTAGAGTTGGTCATGACCATATCTATGACTGCTGTTTCCTGCCTAACAGTGAACCCCCAAGTGGGAGATAACTGTTGGTTCTAAAGCACAAATATAAAAGCAGTTACACAAAATTGCTCAATTTACAGTTTTATTGACATGTGCAGTTCAGTCACACTTGTATAACAAACAGCTATTGTTTTGCTGGAAATTTGGGACAATTGATACCATAGTCGAGTGTTTCAGATTTCTCTGCACTGTCAGACCAGCCTCTTTCATTGATAAACCATTTTTTATCTGAGGAAAAATGCTCTGGGTCACTGAGTGCAGGTTGTATCAAAGCAATGAAAAAGGATCCACAGTAGAAGAGAAGGGCTTCAAAACGTGAGGAATTGAGAAATGTGTCATAGCAACTGCAAAAAAAACAAAAACTGACGCAGGAGGGTTTTAGCAATCTAGTGTTTGATAGATTTACTGCGAAGGATTTTCCTTTATCTTCAACTTCTGGTAACTTTCTCCTGATTGCTATCTTCACTGTGCAGAATTATTTGTCCATTTCAAAATACAGCATTGGGAGTGTGTGTGTGCGTGTGTGTGTATGTGTTATGAGGATGAGCTAAATGTGTAAGCAAATAACATAGCTGGCCAACATAGACACACCTGTGGCCCTTTGCGAGAAGCTACATTCAAATTTGTTTGCGTATGTGTTTGTTTGTGCGTGTGTTCATCTTGACGTATAAAATGTGGTTTTGTAACATCTCCAGATGTGTTTTTCACTGTAAGCTGGGATTGAGAGATTTACAGCTGATTAAATAGCGTACACAATACGCACACACAAACACACTCACTCACACACACATACACATACACACACACACACAAACACACAAATGTGAACTTCTATCTTTGTGAGGGCACTGATTCACGTTATTCATTTCTTAGCCCCTTACTTTAGCCTTAACTATGACAACTAAATGACTAACCTCAACCCAAACCCTCAACAAAAACCCAAACCTAGTTCTAAATCGAAACCTAAAACCAAGTCTTAACCCTCAACCAACCAAAATGTTCTCAATGACTCCAAAATGTCCTCACACCATAAAGTATATAACTCAAACTGGTCCTTACAAAAATAGAAGCACACACTCACAAACAACACAGACACACACATAGACACAACACACACAGACCCACACAGACAGAAACAACCAGACACACGTGAACGCAGAATATTTAGCAACATTACAAATAATGCAAATGTAGTTATGGTTAGTGGTAAGAGATATCCTGTTGTGGTAGTATAGACAGTGACATCACTGGTGACCATAGCAACGCAAACAGTTGCCCCAGTAACGATGAGGCGTACTAAAATTCAGACAACGTGACGTGGATTAGAGTCACGTAAATCCCCCAAGAATGACCATCAGATACAGGAACGCACACACACACACACACACACACACACACACACACACACACGAACAGATACACACACACACACACATACACACACATACACACAAACAAAAACACACACACACACACGAACACACACACACGCACACACACACACGAACAGATACACGCACACACACACACGAAAAGATACACACACACGCACATACACGCACACAAACAGATACACACGCACACACATACAAACAGATACAAACGCACACACACGCACACAATAGAACACACACAAGCACACACACACACACAAACAGATACACACACATACACACACACAAACAGATACACACGCACACACATACACGTACACATGAACAGATACACACGCGCACACACACACACACACACACACACACAAACAGATACACACAAACACACACACACACACACACACATACACATACACACATGAACACACACACACAGACACACACACACACACACACACACACACACACACACACACACACACACACACACACACACACACCATTGACCTCAATGGGTTCAGCGAACAGTAACTTATTAACTAATAAAGCAGAACCTAAATGTTCCTCCAGATCTACATTCAATACCTGAATACAAACTATTTTTCTTTCTTTTTTCTTTCTTTCTTTCTTTTTTCTTTCCTTCTTTCTTTCTTTTTTCTTACTTTCATTCTTTATTTCATTCTTTCTTTCTTTTTCCTTCCTTCTTTCTTTCTTTCTTTTTTCTTTCCTTCTTTCTTTCTTTCTTTCTTTCTTTCTTTCTTTCTTTCTTTCTTTCTTTCTTTTTCCTTCCTTCTTTCTTTCTTTTTTCTTACTTTCATTCTTTCTTTCTTTCTTTCTGCTCTCTCCCTTCTCTCTCAGGTTCATGAATTGCAGGGTGCCAGCCAGTAAGAGATACCAGCCCACTGAATATGAACATGCTGCAAACTGTGCCACACATGGGGTGAGTCACAAATAAACATAGACAGAAGTGAAATATAAACACACTTTCAGAGTAAAAGCTAGTGGTTATTTTTGTTGGCTTACTCTCTCTAACCCGGACTCTCCCTGTGTTTTCTAAATTCAATGAGGTTGTCAGTTAAGGGAAACCTCTGGAGAGATGAAGAGGATGCAAGGACTGAAGTAGAATGAGGAGGATTTTTGGTTGCTGTCTCTCCTCTCTCTCTCTCCCTGACTTGTTGTTTTTTAAAATGAGGTTGTCAGTTAAGGGAAACCTCTGGAGAGATGAAGAGGATGCAAGGACTGAAGTAGAATGAGGAGGATTTTTGGTTGCGCGATAGGCCAGAGGGCCATAATCTGTGATTTGGCCTGTAGCTTTCTCTAATCTGCTGTAATCCCTGTGCTCTTCTGCCTCTGAGAGAGCAAGACAGAGAGTGAATAAAACAGACAGAAGGGAAGAAAACACAGAAAACATGGCCATGATGACTGTAAAGCCTCAAATGGGACAGGGCTTTCTATAGGCAGTTCTGTTTATGATATACAGTACATTCATTCAGTCAGTCATTCATTCACGAGTGCTACACCACGTGCTGAGATGCATTTTGTAGTGTAGTGTGCAGAATCAGTTAAAGAACAAGTTTGACATTTTGGGAAATATACTTATTTGCTTTCTTGATGAGAGTCACATGAGTGAACTAACACTACTTACACGTATACGAGATAAATATGAAGCTACATCTAGCAGCATGTGTCAGTTTAGGAGGAAGACTGGAAACAGGGGCAACTGTGAGCCTTGCTCTAACGAAATCCTTATGGCTGCATGCTGCAATACTTCTTGGCCAGACAAAGTCACCCAGGCTAGCTGTTTCCCTGTGTTTCTATTCTTTATGCTAAGCTAAGCAAACCAGGTGCCGTCAGCAATTACTGAACAAATGCAGGAGGGCGGTCAATCTTCTACCCATAGAAGTGAATAACTGTATTACCTAAATTGTCAGACTATTACTTTAACATATGTTGCAGCTGTGTTTCCTGGATTCAGAAAAATGGGATTTTTAATAATGTCAGGAAAATTTTTTTAGGAGGATTAACAGAAAAATCAAAATCATTTTCCACTTTCCAAGAGGCAGTCAAAATGAATTATGTAACTAGAATCATTTTGGTATAGGGAACATGGATTGATAATTTTCCTGCAATCTCTGGACAGTGCCCCTAGAAAAGGCCTAGAAAATGCTGCATCCCTAGTATCTGCAAGTGCTACTTTTGTATTTTGAATAACGTCAAGCAGTTGTTAACCTGAAGCACCTTGTCAACAATATTACATGTATAATACAAAGGGATATAGTGAATACACCTTTAACATATCAGGAAATGTCTAAAGAAAATTCTCAGAAATTGTCAAATGCAGATTTTGTACTTTTAGGAAATGAAAATAATGTGAAATTATGGTCTTGTGTTTTTCTGATCTGTTGTAGTTTTGGATCCTCCCCAGTCTGGTGGGTGGGTCAGTTCTCTACTTCTTGTCTGTGGACCAATGGCATCGCGTGGCTGCCTGGCTTTATGGGAGTGGTCTCACTGGCCTGTTCATCACCTCAACGCTCTTCCACACTGCTGCCTGGAAAATCAGCCACCTCCGGTTCGTTTGCGTGTGCTTGTGTGTGTGTGTGTGTGTGTGTGTGTTTATGTGCGTGCGTGTGTGTGTGTGTGTGTGTGTAGAAGAAAATGCTGGCAGGGGTTTGGCAGATGTGCATGTGTATCCTTCTGTGTAGACATTTACATCACACTCAGACATAGAGTTCGCTAATTATGACAGAGCCAGAAGGCCGGAGACCAAACATCAGATGTGGTGTGGTGATGAAAATATTTCACCTCAACTTCAACTCACACCCTCAGTTACATTAAAACAAACTTTCAAAGTCTAACACTGTCTATCTCCATATTAGACTTTCCTTTCATGTACCTCGTAGAAAAATAATGTCTCAGAAAATTATGTTCTTTAAATGTGCTCTTAACAAATGCAGAATAAGATATGTCTATCAGGCTGAATGATCCTGTCAATTCTTATCCAGCTCTCGTCTCTCCATTTGTTAATCTTCGATGATGTTATCGCGACATAATAATTATCTGCAATTGGGTTTTTGATGATTTGACATGAGTTTCGATCTTTTAGTTCCCCTGGATCTGTTCAAATGTGCAGTTTATTGAGAAGGTAGCTTGATCAGGATGAAGATGTTTTCCTGTAAACCCCGTACTTGAAGTGATTTTTCTGATACGAATGGCTCTATTTCTTAGCTGTATATGATATGATTACATTTATATGATTAGACTAGATTTATATGAAAGTATTTTGACATGATTATGGTTTTAGGTGAGAATATGTAGGTCACTGAGTAATAATTATTAATCGGGGTAATTATCAAAATTTAATTTTCATAATGAAGAGTTACCTGTACTTACACATGATAAAATAGACAACGAAATAAAAGATAATTACAGAAGTTGGTACACAAATAAAGAACGAATCAAAAAGTAGTTTGAAATACTGTGAGCAAAAAAGACATAAACAAAATTAAAAGGTTCTGACTGTTAAAAGACAAATGGAGACAGTTTGAGACTAGAATGTGAATTTGTCATATGAACACACTTTATTTGGTTTGAGGTTGAAGGTTTATTCTTAATTTATTTGTATTGTTTTTTAAGTGTACTTATTATTATATTATATTGAAGCACCGGTACTTAATTCTTAATTGTGAAAAATGTATTAGGAAAATTATGCCAAATTATGATCATGGATTCCCAACACCCTCCACATTGTCTTACACATTTCATCATACTTCATAATTAGGGGATACATTTGCATCTGAAAATGATAATTCATTTTCATAATTCATGGGGTTGATTCTGAAAAGTCATGTTCATGAGCCAGATCGCTGTGAATAAGCCTGTACCTTTGCAGAATAAAGAAATTGTTTGTATGGCAACGGTTCCAGATAATTTTTAAACCAGCTTCAAAGAACTGAAGGATCCAGACTCATGTCAAATCACCAACAATTAAATCCATGCACGACTAACAGGGCTCAGGAAGAGATTAATTCAGTTTTATTCTTGTATAAGCTATTTTAGTTAAGTGTTGGACTCAGTTTGAGTGATTACTGTGACACTAGCAGATTTTATTAACATATTTGACAAAGAAAATAAAAATAAATCCTTCTTCCAACTCTTCCTCCACATATGATAGGCCAAAAAGACACAGCAAACACTGTTATATGTTGAAAGACAGGGTCAAGAGGGGATGTTTGAATTTGTGAATGTGTGTGCATGTGTTTTGACCAAAGTTCCTCCTCTAAAATGCTGTGTTCTGAATAATTATTTGCCGGTAAATATTTTTACAGTCTGGACACTGTGTTTTAGGTATTATTGAGGATTTTTCTCAAACTAGATAAAATTTATCATGTTTTAGAAATGAGCTCTTATGCTCTTCTTGCCGTGCAGGAAGGTGGAGCAGCGATTCCACATGTGTGACAGAATGGCCATCTACTTCTTCATCGCTGCCTCCTACTCTCCCTGGTGGGTCATGTGATCGCACCAAGCAACCCATACACAGTCTGACGTATAGAAATACGGATGAACGAGATCATGGCGTCTAATGAGCGTGAGTGCGTGTGATGCGTTTCCCCAGGTTGATGCTGAGGGAGCTGGGGCCCTGGGCCTGCCACATGCGCTGGCTGATCTGGGTCATGGCTTTTGTGGGATCCATGTACGTCTTCTTTTTCCATGAGAGGTAACATTGACTCTCCTTCTTCCTCTCTGCTCTGTGTGTCCTGGTTTAGTACAATTAACCTGAAACCAAAATCCTGTCCTCAAGTGTGTACAACAAACACTGGACTGCTATTTGAAACAGGAACAATTATATAGAGAACTGGAGGTATTATCTTCTCATGTCCCAGTTTTCTGCCTGCAGGTACAAGCTGGTAGAGTTAGTGGGATATGTTGCCATGGGGGCCGTTCCTGCTTTGGTCATCCTGTCCATGGTAAGAACATTACAAAGGTTTAAGCATTGTCTTTCTCATGTATTGCCATGACATGTGGTACACTCACTTATCTTCCTCAAAGGAAGAATCCTAAAATCTTTGGTGACCCCTGACTTTTCCTCTAGTGCTATCATGAAGTTCACACCTGCAGTTTTGAGGGAAATGTCTTGACAACTATTGCATGAATTACCATGAAGTTTGGTACAGACATTCATTTTTCCCTAAGGGTGAATTTTAATGCCGTGCGCCCCCATCTGGTCGATCTGACAATGACATTCTCATTAAACTCAGCTTTACTTTTTGTTTCATGCCAATTAGCGAATGGTAATATGCAAACACACAGAGAATGGTAGGAAAAATTATATGTGCAAAAGATAAGCATGTTAGCTTGCTATCGTTGCCACTGAGCTCAAAGCACCACCGTGCCTAACGAACCAAGAGCTGCTTGCGGCTGTTAGGTGATGGTTGTAATCTTGTGTAATAAAATGGAAGGTTAGCATTTTCCTAAATTTTTCTTATAATTTATAAATCTAATTTAAAACAAAAACAATAACAAGTTCGTCTGTTTCTCAGTGCTTTCCAGCTTTTCTACCCTGTCGGTGGTACTCAAACCCGAGCCCATTCATTCCTACTGATAGTGTAAAACTTGGATATTGGATAATAAATATATATTAATTTATTAAAAAAGATAAGATAATTTACTGAAGCATTTGGGATTGTAAGTATTTTGCAAACTTCACTGAAAAAGGAGTAAAGAGGGTAAAGCATTTGTTGATGCCCGTTTCCTGCTAATTAATTCACATGATTAACGTATAATATGTAACTTTTTTTATTTGGAATATGGCTGGTAAAAAAAATAAAATAAATAAATCTGAAATTCCGGAGCTAAAACACACAAAAACTATGATATAGTCCATTAATTTTTGGCTCCAAAACAGCCATAGCTCCATTTCTTGGAAAATCCTTTCCTGTACAAACGCTAATTATTGGTTCTTCTGGTGTGTTACAGGTGGAGCGTGCAGGTGTATGCGAACTAGCAGTGGGAGGAGTCTTCTATGTGGTGGGTGTGGTCTTCTTTAAGAGTGATGGCCTCGTCCCCTTTGCCCATGCCATCTGGCATCTTTTTGTTGTAGCTGGAGCAGGCATTCACTACTATGCCATTTGGAGGTACCTGTACCTACCGGGGCCGCTGCTGCAGACGGCGAGGTGACCAGCCGAGCTCACCTGAGATCACATGGTTTCACACCAAGCGACATGGTCGAGAGAATTGTATATCCGTAATGAAAGTCAGTATTTTTGACAACTGACCTGATTATTGAGGATACAGGATACTGGAGAGATGGCGCAGAGATGATCTGACCATCAGCTCTGAGTGACTGCTGAGAATCTGATGAAATCCTCCCCAGGTGGGACCAAACCCCTTTACCATCTAGCAAATAGGTGATTAGACCAAACTTGTGATGACTGAAAATAAGGTATGATGTAATATACAATGGGTAAGTGCTGTATATGCGGAAATATGACTCTAATTCAGCTGTGTATAACTAGTTATTATGACAAAGACATCCTAATCACACTAGTGTGACTCGCCACATAGATGCTAATTCATAGAAAAAGCAAGATATTGAGAATTCAATAGAGCAACAGCCCTGGTCATGAATTTTAATTTTTGTTCATAACCTCACAGGTGATGTTTGCACACAGAGGGCAATACATAATGTGCCAGAAAGTTTAGATGACCACTGTTCAGTTAAAGGAGTAGTTTTACATTTCGGAAAATAAGTTTATATGTTTTCTCGGTGGGAGTTAGGTGTTCAGATTTATACCATTCTCATGTCTGTACACGAAATAAGAAGCTTCAGCCAGCAGCTGTTAGCTTAGCTCAGCACAAAAACTGTAAACACATGCAAACAGCTAGCCTGGTTGTCCCAAAGTTCTGTCTTGTTTGTTTTAATCTATGCAAATGTTGAGGTATGAAAAAGACACATTGTGGTTTTTATGTAAGGGCTATTTCTTGGCTGGTAGCAGTGGCCTCCCAGAGTTTTGTCATCACCACGAGGTTGTCAGGCAACCAAAGGAGAGTTCTAGCTTTATATTTACTGTACAGACATAAGTGAGGCATTGATCTCTGATCTCTTTACTAGAAAGCATGTTCGTGTATCTCCCAAAATGTCAAACTATCCCTTTAAGCATACATCTGTGTAAATGGATGGACAACTCACCTCCTCAACTTGCCTAAACCTGTAAGCTCCACCCTATCTGTAATCCAACCACCTGAGATGTGCCAAAATTTACCAGACACACATTTTTTATAGTGGTGCTAAAAGCCATGTTTAAATAGTGATTTTTATTTTACTTTTATCCCTTTTTGCAAATCTTAAAATGATGAAAATGTAGTTAGCCAAAAACATTTCAGTAAGAGTTTACTTTTACAGGTTTAGGCCAATATAGTGCACATTCCTCTGAGAGCATTTGAACTTTTAACTTTTTCTGTAAGACACCTTTGCTGCCACTGTTCATTGGTTATCATCGGCTCACATAGACCACAATATGTAATCTCCTGAGTGATATGGTGACTTGAAGTCACCGTATGACTTTAAGTCTCGATGACCTAAAAGACAGAATGTAATTAAATCCCAAACAGTTTGACTCACTTTTGGTCTAGATAAGGTCAACTGAATAGTTGAATATCACAGGTCTCAACAGAACTGGCATTGTTGTGATTCTGCTGTGATTCAAATTTGTTTTGAATAGATTCTTATGGTTTAACTGCAATGCAATTTGAAATATGAAAAGTCTAATCTGTGATTATCACAGAGCTAATGTAACATTGAAAACTGTATTCTGGGTCAAATGTTAAATTCAAAAGAACATCATGGCGATAGGCACTGATGATCTTGTTTAGAGGACTAAGATTAGCAGTTGTGATGCACTCATATCTCCATGCACTTTTCTATCAAAAGAAGTGATGATTTAAGTAGAATTTTCAGAAATCCTCTTAATATGACAGAAATAACACAAGGTTCTTAAATATATGTACATGATGTACACAAATTTCCATTTTATTTTCATAGTTTTGATTTTTATACTTCAGGCACTGTAAAAGTCACACTTTCAGGTCTTCCTTAAACTCTAGTAGGAAAACAAATTGTTTTAACTTTTGAAAACAGAGCACTTACTCAGGAAGTGAGCATTTATTTTTAAATCAGATGATCTATTTTTTAAAACTTTATGTCTGTGAAATCACTGTATTAAAGTGGAGACACTATATTCCACAGTGAGGCTCTGTGTGTTTTGTGGATGCCAAAGATGCTTTATAACATCAAGTTTTAATCAAATATTATCATTTATTTACAAAATTAATGTGCAAAAATCAAACAAGATTTCTATGCCCATTTCATGAGGGCATTGTCATTTTTGATACTGATACATTTCCAAGATGATGATGTGTGGTGTGCATGTGCGTGTGCGTGTGTGTGTGTGTGTGTGTGTCACTGAGAGTGTGTGAGGCTGGTGAGAGTTCGTAGTTGCAGTGGCATGGACACGTTGGTGTCTCTGTGCCACTGTGGCAGGATGACATGTGGAGGTGGGGTCAGGACACTCTGAGCCACACCAGGGGTCTTCAGCAGTGACCATAATTCCTCCCCTCGCGTTACTATGGTAACAAGGTCCTCCTCATCTGAGCACCAGGCCACTGACCCACCTCTGGTTAAAGTTCTTAGCTTGGAGAGGAACAGAGACACCCTACAGCAGAGAAGAAAAAAAGTACAATTACACTACACTACAGATGCCTGTTTGAATAAAAAAAGAAATAGAATCTTTGATGCATATGTCCGTCAATCACCTGGGGATGAGGTCATGTGACCGCGACGCCAGCTTAGCAAGAGCGCTCATTAGAGTAGTAACAACTCTAGGAGCAGGGCAAGCTGCTCCAGGTGGTGGTGCAGATGAAGTTATCTCAAACAGCACCGCCTCCAATGCCTCGAAACAGGAAGTAATGAGCCTCACAGAGCACCGAGAGTCACATGACGGAGAGAGGTACTCTCCGAGCACCCGCACCTGGGAGCAAAACAAGTTAAATATTATTTTGGTGTCATATTTGGCATATTCGATTGTTTTGTGGTAATGTTTTAACCATATTTCAATATACAAGAAAATATTCGACAACAGCTTAAGATATGAGATGCAGTGGGTTTTGTGCCTGATCCAAAATACACACAGAGGAAAAACTGACTCACACACACACACACACACACACACGCGCAGTTTCATTACCACGTGTGTGTAGATTTCTTCTTTGCTGTAGACGTTGGCTGTGGTTCCAGCGAACTCCAGCAGCTCATGAGACCGGTCTACTACCAGAGAGGGATGGAGCTTACACAGCCTTACCAGGTGGCAGCTGAATACCCTGCAGGAATAGAGAGAAAGAGGGATGGAGGGAGCCAGGAAACTAGAAACTAACACAAAGTCTCCAAGGCAGACAGCACAGTAACACTTTAGTTCTACGGTGTGTAAAGGCATACTTGTGTATCTCTTTGATGTAAGTAGGGAGATTGAGGAGGAGACTGCTCCTCTCCAGCATCACAAGAATCAAATGGGCTAAAAGCTTCTCGTCAGCTACCTAGAAACAAGATATATACATGTTAGAGTTTTTATAAAGTGAAACTAAACACCCAGCTTTTTAAAGTACAGCAGCTCAATTTGCAATGAATTTGTAAATAGCGTTTAATCCCTTCACCGTAGCAACTGTATTGAAAAAAATCTGCAACAGCACAGGGATAGCCTGGGCACACTGAACAACTCTTGGCCAATCAGCCACCTCGGCTAGCAGCTCATGGATCGTGCTCAGTCTGTCAATTGTGTCACCTGTGGAGGAAGAAAGAAAAGCACAACGATCTCACTAGCTGTTCCACAGTTTTAACGCCTCTGGATCTTAACCACCACTATTTCTTGTAGTGTTAGTTACTGGGCTTTAGATGTGGTGGGCGGTGGGTTTTGGTACCTATGGACAGAGCCAGACTAACTGTTTCCCTGTTTCCTTTCTTTATGATAAGCTAAGATAACCAGCTGCTTGTTCTATCCATATATCCACTAGATATGTTTAATATATAGACATGAGATTGGTGTTGCTCTTCTTATAGTTAGAAGGACTTTATTAATGGACTATACAAATGCGGCCCTTCTAACGCTCATTAAAAAAGTGAATAAGCAAATTTGCAAAAATGTCTAGCTTTTCCTGTATTTGTGTCACTATGATTACCTGAACCTGCTTCCGTTCGCAGCAGGTAGAGGAAAAGCCCTCTGAAAGAGGGGCTTCGAAATGCATCTAGTGACAGGAGGCCACGCCAGCCTGGCTCAGATATGGGCAGGCACGTTGACCTACAAAACACACACACACGCACGCACGCACGCACGCAAACACACAGATATATATACACACACACACAAAATATGCGAGATGTTGGTCTAAGACGAGAATGCACTGTAGCTACATCAAGGTGATAGGCAGTTTTGAAAACTTTTCTCCAATGTGTGCATGCACCTGAGCTGCAAAACTAATGTAGCAGAGAGACAGGGCAGGTCCAGCAGTGTGTGGAGCAGCTCCACTGCAGTTTCAGTGGTCACCAGAGAGGACAGCAGGTCCACAAAGTCATCCATCACTGCTGGACTGTCCCATGCTAAGAACTACAGACAGAAAGAGAGTGTAAGTGGAAAACTTGAGTATCCTACATTCTGCACAACATGTATCCCTAATTAGTTTACAATAGGTATGTGCTGAGTATAGAACAGTCAAACGTGTGAATGCATTTTCTCTGATTTTGACCTTTAGCAGGTTTGGGAAGAAGCGAGTATGCTGTGGAACTCGGAGCTGCAGGCTCTCGAGGTTCAGTCTTAGGAAGCGTAGAAGTTCATGTGCAAGGAAGGGATCATTGAACAGCTCTGCAGGGAACCGGCCAAACACCAGCTTCCACACACACTCGCAGTCCACTGCTGCCATCTCACCTAAACAGGTTCAAGTGCGCAATTAAGGCATTTTAAAATTGAAACGAATGAAAATTATTTGAATAGGGACTTATACGAAGGTGAGCACTTGTACATGTTGATGCATATACAAACCATGGTTGAGGTAGAACTGTGCTATAGGCAGCAGGACTCTGGCGAACGTCAGGTCTGAGCTGAGCCGACCATAGAGCGCCTTTACGCATGGGAATGTTCGGTAGACCAGTGAGGTGTCCTCTACACACACAGAGTCCAGGATACACACCGCCTCCACCAAACACTATGAGAGGAAATAGGACAGTAAAAATAAGGATAACAAATCTGGTTTGCAGTGTTGCCTGGAATAAAAAGAAAATGTGTGTGCTGCGGTTTACTTTTTCTCAATACTGACCTTCTTTCAAGCATTCTCACTTTTTTCCTTTAATTTTTAATGAATATTTTTCATTTCTGATTTCATAAATTTGTCTTTAGATGTCATATGCGTAGGTGTAGTGTGACAGCGTAATAGCATAGCAACAGAGAGACAGCAACATTCCTCCCTAAATTAAGTAGAATTATACACACACAACTAAATTTTAAACAACTTTTTTGATAATCCTGAGGAACAAAAATCATAAATCTGTTGTTATTGCCACTCTAATGAAAGTGAGAAAAAGACCCTAGCAGATCATTGCTGGTTTGATTTTAAAATATTGTTTAAGGTAATTTTGTTTCAGTACAAGTGCTTTAAAATGATTTGATTGGTGCCATAAACTACATTGACTGGCTAGGACTAGGAGGACAAGATGGATGTTGTGATTTTGAGGCTTCTTTATACCAGAAACTGAACAAGTCTACTACAGACCCTGCTGTGTGTATGGTTGTACTGTATGCATGTATGATACACGGGCTCACCGCTTTCTGCAGCTCTGTATCTGTCCTTTTTTGTGCCTCTGAGACAAAGAAAAGAAAAAACATCAAAAATGTTGTCTAAAATAATGTATAATATAATGCACAGGCAGAAAAAAATAAACAAACTTGTATATGCATAAGTTATTGATTCAAAAGCTGCATTAACAACATTTTTTTTCTCCTCTAAATACACACACACACACTCACTGCGATCACTCTGTTCGATGAGGCGTAGGCAGTACTGGAAAGCCTTCTCCCTCAGACGCTCCTTTGGAGGCAGCAATCGGCTGGAGGAGGAAGTTGCTGAAACCATAGAAACCACTGAGCCATCCACCTCCGACCGGTCATCTGTAACATGGGAGGTCAGGGATGAGAGGACACGATTCAAAGGCTTTTCACAGATATTATGATTTATGATAATCAAAGTCCACATGATGTATTTTCCAAAGGTGAACAGAGATCAGTAGTCTGTTAGTAGGATTTCAGTTATGTAAAATTAAATGATTGGATGCCTTGATTTACAGAAATAAACAGTTAATTACTGTGGCAAAGTTGCTTTGAACAGAAGAGAGATTTCACTAATGAGTAAAAATCACATATTGTATGGATAAGATAAGATAATTTAAGATAAGACTTTATTGAGGAGATTTGAATTTTGGTTCAGAACAAGAAGCAGAAAACAGTCAAAAAAGTATACAATAAAATAAGTATATGCTCAGCAAATGAGTAAACAATTGTACAATATAAAATATAATTTGATCATATTTGGTCTGAAGATCAAAAATATCCAAAACAAGTAAACTGAAAGTTAAGACAAAGAAAAAGCAAAGATAAAGCATCTGGTTTGCTGCACACCATATATAGAGTGCACCATATGCAACACGTAGAAACTAACACAAATCTGATAGTGGTCATGGGTTTTTAGTTATTCACCACAGTGATTGGTTCATGTCAAAAAAGCCATCAGAAGATATAAGGTAAGGTAAAGAGAGAGAGAGAAAGTGTAGTTAAGAAATCACACATCAGGAGTTCTGGTTAGAGATTATTTACTAAATCAAATGTAGTTGTGAGTCATGATCACATGAGGTGTTGTGAGTTGACCTGCATCGCCCGGGGGAAAACAGTAGATGTAGGAGGTAGAGCTTCTTAGAGCTCGTGCATGCAGGGAAGGTCGAAAAAACTCACAAATCTTACCATTAGAAAATGAATGGGAGTGGGAGAGGGAGAGGGAGAGCTGTAGCCTGTGTGCTGGAGATGATGAAAACACAGAACAGGTCATCCGACACGAGTGATTTAAATAAATTACCGCTTTCATGGATGATCTTCCTTGTATGTACTTTGTAGCTATGACATAAAGAAATGAGCTTCACTTGCATGGAAGCTGAAAGGTTGTGGTTTGTATCAGTGGTATAGTCATACCAGTATCAGCTGTGCTGTTGCCACTGGAAACCGAGTGGTAGGTGAGAAGCCAATGTTGCAGCATGGAAAAGGAGTAAACATTCATCCACTGGTCCTCAGTGAAGCCTTGGCCCACACACAGCACAGTGAAGAAATCCAAAGACACTGTCCCATCCAGCTCTGCTATAGGAACCGGCTGAGAGAAAACAGACAATAAAGAACACTGTTAAAGATTTAGAGTATGCTTCACAGACTGGTGCATAATGAGTGTAGATCACTTACCTGACGCGACCGGGGTCCTGTGAAAAATCCTCCAGAGGAAACCCCGCCTCCCTGTGTGATGCTTGCATAGCGCAACCAGTCGACAAGCTTTTTACTCATCAAGGTCTGGTGATCTGTAGCCAGTCAGGTGGAAAGGAGTAATGGTCTAAAAACTTCTCCCTCACATGCACACATCTTTACAAAACAAAGGCTGTAGAATCACGTGATCACTGATTAGCTTTTCATTTTAAATTTCTATTTATATGTTGCTTTAAATTTGCTGGAGACTGTGTCCAATTTGTCTGTTCATTACCGTCAGTGAGGCACTCGGGGCTGTGTGTGAGGATTGTGTTGAGGATTGGCAGTATGTGTGTGGGCAAATGAGCCAGCCCTTCTGGTTGACGGCTGTCCAAGCTGCAAAGGAGCTGAGTGCATAGAGCTGACAAGTCAGCCCTGGAACCAGCCTGTAGGGGTCAAAGTGTGTGAAAGATGGTATTTAGGTGATGAGTTTCCATTTGCGTACAAAACAAACTCCTTTAGATCTTAATATGTTACTGTGTGCTGAAACCAGTGAAGAAGAAAAAGTGTACTTTTAACTCTTGTACCTTATAGTACTCTTTCATTGGAGAAGGATATTCACAAAATGCACATCATGTTGTCCAAGTTAAGAGTTGTAGCAAAATGACTAACTGAAGGATTGATCACTCGATTGACAAAAAAAAAATGAATCTGAAACAGTCTAAGAGGCAGCAAAAAGCCACTTACATGCTACACATGTCTTAAAATAATGATGAATTAGGTTGAACAAGACACCTGAGAGAGCAGCAGAGCAGCAGTGTGGCTGTTGAGCTGGCTGATGTTCTCCTGGTTGTAGCTCTGTTCATGACCAGCGAGGGGCAGTGTCTCTCTGAGCACAGCTGAACTCAGCACCTGAAGCTGCTCAGTCGGTGATGAGAGGAGAGATAATAGCCTCTTCTGTAGCTCTGCAGGCAACCTATGATGAGTGACAGCAGAGGAGATATAAGACAACAGGCTGTACAGGGGCAAAAATGTTATGCATAAAAGCTTTTACTAGATGATAAATACTTTGGTGCACAAACCTTTTTTTTTAAAATGCCAGAATACTACAGGGCCAGTGCATTTTGATTGTTTTCATCATTATCATTATGTTGAGAGTTTATCATAAAAATTATATCAGTAACTGTTAAGCGTGAAACTGAGAGGAAGCTGCCCTATGCAGCGCAGAATGAATGAAGGTGGAGTTTGATCGAGAGGGAGGGAAGCGTACAAAGAGCAAATTGAAAGAAATGAAGATCGAAAGGCGTGAAGTAATCAACAGGTCTGAAATGTGCAGGTTAAAGCAAGTGTGAACGGACAGGGGCTCGTCCGTGTGATTATGGGAGGTACAGGCCGGAGCACTCACGTCCTGGTGTATTTGGTGGCGGAGAGGATGAGGTGCAGCCTCTGGAGGGAGTCGATCGTCTCATGACAGATCTCCTTCCCTTGGAGCAGCTTCACCAATCTGCTGTAAAACTTCTGCAGCTCGGACTCCTGAATCTCCCTGAAAAACAAAAAAATATGCACAGAGTGCCGACGGGTTTGTCTCGGCTAAGTCCTCTCACTTGCTGGTGAAACCTGAACGACTGACACAACGTTAATCAACCCCCTTGTTTGATGATTCGTGAATCCTCTTCGTCGTTAACCAATTAAAATGAACATAACCAGTATCGCCAGTTAAAGTCTCTCGAAAGCAAAGTGGGCTCGCTGCTACAACCTGAAAGCATTTTGACATTTATGCAGTGAAAAAAAAAACTAGTTAACACATCTGCAGTTCCACCTGTGGTGAAGACCGGTTAACACCGATGAACCTAAACGTAAAAAAACCCGTAGTAACATGATAAGTCGCTGTAAGGCTTTGGCAGGCTAGCTGCCTTTAGCCTAGTTAGCTTAGCGGAGAAAATGATGGCAAAACGGCGAGAACAAACCGAAGGGGAAAAGCTGAGGGCGACAAAAGAAACGCCTCCGTTTTCTGTTTTTCTTACCTTGCTTGTTTGATTAAACTCTCGGAACCGTGAGAGTACATTTTCAGAGAGAGAGCCGGGCATTACTTCGCCACATCTGCCCGCAGCGAAAGGTAAACAGTGCGGACCGTAAACAGGGTCTGACGGGAATCACATGACGCGACTTTGGTTCCGCTTTCATTATGATGTTAAATGTTACGGGACGTTATAAAGGAGCCTCGTCTGGATGATACTCGCCCAAAACAAACCGAATACGGATTAAACTGAAATTATGTTCATGTGCACAACCGCTAAAATTTGATGTTATATATGAGGAAAAACACGCCCTTTTCTTCTGTTTTAATTACCGTCTTTCGTACATCACAATCCAGTTTTACATTTCAACTCACATTTAATTTAACTAGAATTATCCCCCGGGCTGCATTTTTATTCATCAAAAGAGGCTCAAACGGTAACTGTGGACTATTTTACTTGTATTACATACCACAAGTCTGTGACTACCAGACCTACTACTACTACTACAGATCATTTTTCCCCCCAGATATTCAGATATTCTGACATGTCAGAATAGGAAAACCAAAGTTAGAGCGAATAAAATTAATAACAACTGCATCCGATTTAGATTAGCGGTTCCATGGCCTCGCTATCGTCTGTGCTGGTTCACTGCAATGGAAAACCGGGACACTTGATGTAACAGAGCCATTCACATAGTGAGTCAAAGTGCAGTGCTGTCAGAATCAAAACTGACTATAAATATCAAGATTGAAATATGCTCATTATGCAGAATGTCCTCTTTCACTATCAGAAGTCGAGGATGTATTCAGATCCTGTTGAAGTTAAAGTAGCAATACTGCAGTATTAAACTACTTCATAGGGGTTTCAGATAAATGTAGGACTGCTGGAGTAGAAATGAGGTACACAACATTTATTCCAAATATATAGCCTAGTGACGATGAGGTAGTGACGTTGGAACTTAATTGCCATACTGAAGTGAATACTATATTTGTACATCAGTATTAATATCTAATATAATACATAATAATATATCTAATAATAATAATAATATCTAATAACTAATATCTAATCTAAGAACAGATTAGTACTGATATCATGCAGTTGAAGGAGTAGACACTGGGTTTGCAGCTTATGGGATAAGATAACAATTTATACCATCTATGAAATGAGAGCTTATCAATAGCCTTATAATAAGTCCCCACGAATATTGTCACACGCTGTGGCCCTTTCATTGGGCCGCATCCGATCACAGGCACAGATCAGAAAGTAAGGCAGGTCACAGAGGCTGCGGGGTTGCGCTCTTCATCACCTCGCTGCAGCCGACCTGTTATTTCCATCTGAGCTCTCACCGCCCGCCTCCGCTTTCAGCCTGCCTCTCTCTCCCTCCCTCTCTCTCCCTCCCTCTCCCTCCCCCCTCTCTCTCTCTTCACCTCAAGCAGCGCGTCGGGGCCACAGCTCCCATGCGCTCTTAAAACCTCTCTTCTTTTGGATACATGGAAACAACCTGAGCTTCTGGGAATGAAACAGCCGGCTTTGTGATTTATTTATTTTCTTTTTTAAAAAAAAACAAACTGCAACAACATCGACAACATCATAAGAAAAAATCCGAAAACCCACAGAAAGAAACAGGTTACCACGCCTAGGACAGGTCTGATATCCCTCCGACGACTCAGGTAGGAAATAACCTTTATCACATTCCCGTTGGTCCAGCGCAAACGTGCCGATCCGTTGAGAAGTAAAGGAATTTGATAGAAAGAAAAGTTGCCAGAGAGGCTTTTGACTGTGCGGCAGTTTGAGTGGAAAAACCGAGAAGTCACAGAGACTACGATAAGTCACAGCGTATCAGTGGAGGGTTGATCGATTCTCAAAGCCCTGCTATGCGAAATCGTAATTAAACACACACACACTCACACACACACACACACACACACACACACACACACACACCAACACACACACGCACACACGCACACACACACGCACGCACACACACACACACGCACGCACACACACACACCGCATATCCAAAACAAGTCACTCAGACTTTCGGGAGAGCTTTATTGACTGTATGTTTTACCGTCTCCCACTTCACCGGTGTAGTTTGCAAACTCGTTTCCTCGCATCTTGTAATTAATCATCATAGGTTTGTATGAGTGTTGTTCGTTTCTATCGACAGACTCTGGGGCTCTTGAGGGTTTTTTTTTAAGTCTCTGACCTTTGTTGACATCCTCCTGGCCCGTGACTCAAGAAACTTATTAATTTTGATAACACAATAGTCGAACCTCTGTCGTCCCGGGGATATTATCTGGCATTGACGAAATGTTTGGGATTCCAGTCGCAGGTGCAGAAGACAATGGGATCCAGTGAAAGGGAGAACCAGGGAGACGCAGGTCACAAACAGCATATGCAGAGATGTGATTCAATTCTGATAATATATGAGGATACATTGATCCCAACTTTTTAAATGTTATTCTACTGAAAGTGTTGTAATATGAGTACTTTTTTTTAAGAAATAGAGGGGAATCCTCTTTTTTTTAAATAAAAATAAAAAACAAAATATTCGCCATTCTAGGTTACAACTAATGTGCATTAACTTTAGGAACGTGAAAGCATTATTTACCTGAAAGTGCTCCAAAAAAGGGCAAAAATTCAGTTACTCTCTGAGGCCAATGTCAGTAGTAAAAATGATCATAAATAACAATGAAAAATCATCAAAATTCCTCTTTTTTCCCTGCAGCATTAATAGAAGTAAAATATGAGTAGGTTCACTGCACCATCCTAAGGATGCACCTGAATGTGAACCCGGCATATCTGTACATCAGCTTGCTGGGCAGCCAGTCCCAGCCTAGCACTCTCCCAGTAAGCCTAGCAGAAGCCCCTATATGATCATTGAGCCTTGTCTCGAGCACAAGGACTTTGACTGCACTATAATTTGCGATCACTTAAAGTATAAGCTGTAAATTTCTTGCACACAACAACGGGTAGATTAGATTTCCTTTGCCATGGACAGTTTGGTTTCTTTGACATTAATTCTGAGCTGTGTGTGTGTAGAACATATTTCTGGTTAGTTCATGGTAAAAGCTATCCAAATATATTTGACATTGTGGTTTGTGTACATTTCAGAGAAACCAAATAGGAATTTCCTGTTAATTTAGCTTAAAGTAACACCACACAGGTCATCTGGGCTTTTCATTCAGTGCTAAAACTATCATCACATAAATAGAGTGGTCACAAGCAATCTGTGTTACAACTACGCATGCTTTCACTTTGGTTAAATGACCAGACCAACAGCTTGATGAAAAGAAACCTAGATTAGCTGCAGATGAATATATCAGATCAATGGAAAGTCAGTGGAAATCAAGTTTGTGTTTCCACTAACCATTCATCAGTCACCACTCACAGAAAGTAACAAGGGTGAGTACAAAGAAAAAAAACAACTAATCTAATGATTGTCTCCTCTACGCTCCTAATATCACCATAAAACACTGAACCAACGATACATAGTTTTATTATAAAGACTCCAGGTTGTTTTAGCCAGAAAAGAAACAGTTCGTTAAAACAGATAACTAAGATATAAAATAAGAAATGAAAACCAGCAAAATGATCAAATGGAAAAAAAAATAACATTAAAGTCTATGAAAAAGATACATGTGAGAGAGTGTAGATTACATGAACACCAATGTCACTGACTTACATAATTATGGATGTTACTATCAGTCACAAGTGATTGTTTATATATTGATGCGCACTGGGATGCAAGGGAAGCTGCAGGGTACAAACAATCCTGTTACAGCATTATAACACATGGCTGTTTATTTACCAATGTACTGCCATGCATTTGATGAAGTCCTTTCCAATACGTACTAACGCCCTGTTAGTGTGAAATTATCTGATAATGGAAACCTGCGATTGTAGTCTTTGTCACAAAATGTTGGTCTTAATGTGTATGAAAGAGTTTGCTAATTGGGGAAAACATTAGGAATAGCAAGATGATAAAAACGTGTATTTGTTCTTGCGATCTTGAATAAAAGGCTTTCAACAGTTGTGCAAGGACATGGATTTGTACACTTTCCACTCTCAAGAGATATAGAGACACAAAAACATTCACAGTGGCACTATTCTTTTTACTAAATTTGCTTTTTGCTGTCAGTGGTTCTCATTCATGAAACAATAAATGCACAAATTTCACTGACACATGAGTATGTGCCCAAATTAAAAACCTATTAGGGATTCATTAATTAATTTTTTTTTTTCAGTATTTTTTTAATTTACTGATGTAGAGAAATAAGGAAACGTAAATAAAAAAAGTTAGTATCACTTGCTTTATACCTACTTGGTCCAAATAAAATAATTTTATAGAATAGTAGAAAATTCGCTGCAAATTTGATTTTATTCGTTGAAACCATTAAGACACATTCAGTTTCTCATAAAAAAAAAAAAACGAATAAATCAAATGATTATTTCAGAAAGTAAAAACTCAACATTTGGCATTTTAAAATGCAAATGTGGGGTCCATTTTACATTTAGAGAACATTGCAAATTAAGAGTCTCCAATGCATTTTCAAACATAGAATTAATCCGTTTTAAGTTTAAGTTTAGCGCTGTAAATTGTGTAGACACATAAAATTTGGATTAAATTTGTAAATTGTAGACTATAACTGTGTGTCCTTCATTGACCAAATGATGGTCAAATTGTGGAAAAAACAGGTTGGTATTTGCCAGTGTTGTCAGTAGTAGTCAAGTAATAAGCATTTACAGCATAAGAGACATGGGGGTAGTGCAAGCCAGCGGGCAACAGTTCAAGTAGTCAGTGGGTGTAAGAAAATAATGAAAACAAATGTTCTGATCAGTGCATCAGAGTCCTGCATGCAGTCGTGTTTGTGTGTCTGCCTCTTTGAAGTCTGCAGTTGCTGGAAAAAAGGGAAAATTCAAGGTTTAGTTTGAGGACAGACACATGTATGTGCGTGTTCACACATTGCTCTAAAAAAGGCAATCAACTCCCCTGACCACAATACTATAAACAAAAGCAGCCGACTGAGAAGACTAAAAGAATAGAGTAAGAGAGCTACTACTCACATCTGGTTTGAAAAGGAGGAAGCAAGGATGCGCTTTCTCGGTAATGTACTCCAAAATAAGAGAAGAGAGAAGAGGAAACATGCATGTGGTTACTGAGGAGGTCTGTGTGCGTGTGTGTGTGTGTGTTCAATGTGTGTCTGCATACACTTCGTACGTCTGCATGAGTGCATGGGTGTGTGTTGGTCTTAGTGCCTGTGGTTTCATCATCTGCTGCGAGTGTGGCAGTATATACACACTTTAGATACAAATAATAGCTTCAAGTGTTGAAAGAGCGTGATATTTCTGTCTTGCCTCAGGCAGCCTTTGAAAAGTAGCTCTCCCTTGATTTTGTTCACAGATTGTCTTAAAGGAGCTGAATTTGACCCAAAGACAAGAGTTATTCACTGACAGAAAATGTCAGTTTTTACAAACTGACGTTGCCGGTACATTTGTGTGTGTGTGTTTGTCTGAAGTATGAAGCACAAGCCGATTTTTTTTTTTTTACATGTATGGCAGATGACAGTTGTATGCAAAAGTGTGTGTGTTTACATGAGTAATGGCCTCAGATAGCCTTGATTTGCCTAACTGAAGCCTACAACTCACAAAGCAGGATTATAGGATAACACCTACTCACCAGACAGCATGCAAATGATAGAGCTGCATGGACAACGTGTGTGTGTGTGTGTGTGTGTGTGTGTGTGTGTATCAGAGGGTGAAATGATGGAGAGAGGAAATCAAGTAGGAGTGAGAGGAAGATAAAGTGAATAGAAATATGTCTCTGGAAAAGTAAAAAGAGACAGGAGAGGCAAATGGAAAGACGTCAGTTGGTTCAAATTTAGATGTTTATAAGGGAAACAGATGAAGTGGAGAATGTGTGGGAACAAAACGAGCAAAATCTCACCCTGGGACGGCCTTGTTACACTCGTATGGTTCCTTCACAGATAAGTGTAAAAGATCATATTACAGAGGGCATATTAGTTGTTCATTTAAAATGCTATGTTTTAATATTACCTACCTTTTCATCCCCTAAAGCACATCAGCTAAATTAGTCACCTTTGCTACAGAGATGATCGTGTCATAATGATCACGTTCTGTTACTTATTTCCTTAATATTATTTTATTGATTCATACACAGGAGTATATACTCTAGGAGAGGAGTGTATCTCAAGTGTTCAGTAGGTCAAAGTCAATACGCCACATAATTCCCTGTAAGTTGCCAGTGCATAAAAAGCGGTGAAGCACTTTGAAGGATTGATTATTCCCCTCTGTTTGCTGGTCAAATAGTCACTGTGTGACTAATTGTTATGGATTTATGTTTGCAGTTTTACAGTGATGACATTATATGACTATTTAACACTATGAGCTAGAGGCAGCAAGCTAATATACTCAAAATGACAATGCTAACATGCTGACGTTTAGCAGGTTTTTACCATGTTCACTACTAGAGCATGACTAATACCCTGGCCAGGCCACTGTATCCAATATTGCAGATATACTGGAGTTTATATCGGTGTCTGAGTAACAAGAAATTGACAAACATTTACCACAATATAACATTTGCTAAGTAGCACTAAACAGAGAGATAAACTGAGGCCGATGGGAATGTCATTAGTTTTGAATGTATTTGGTTATAAACCAAAGTAGTGGAGAGGCTAGAATTTAATCATGAGCCCTCATTTGCTCTATATTATAAATCAGGGATCACCAAAGTTATCATGCCTCCTCCTGTCCTGAGGCATAAATGTGTGTGTAAAATCTCATGGCAATTTATCAAATAATTACTGAGACCTTCCACTCAAAACTTAAATACCAAATTTACAGTGGTGCTAGAGCACAAGTCAGGAGATTATCAAAACCAATAGGGTTAATTTTCCGGCACCATGAATGTTTGTATAAGTTTAATTGCAATCAAATAGTTGTTGAGTTATTTCAGTCTGGACCAAAATGGTGGACAAGCCCAACATTTTCATCCCCACCTCTATGATCAACATCAAATCAGAGCATTTATTCCAAATATTTACTGTGGCATGAATGGAAACTTATAAAAATAGTTCAACATCGCTGTAATTGTGTGAGTGGGATTACCTGTGCCAAATTTACTTCATGCAGGAAGAGGCAAATCCCTCAGATATGGCATAAAAGAAAAAAATAGACGTCTGAAATAATTTGTGTCAAGGCCCATTTTTGGATTTAGTATACTTCCCATAGTATTGCGGAAACTAACCAAGTCATCTAAGACCACATGACGTTAGCTTGTGGTTCTTCAGAGCAAGAAAAGAAAGAAGAGAAAATCTCATCTGTCTTTCTATTCTCTTTGCACCCCTTTTTTTGTGCCATTGTTTTATACAGAAGAAATTCCTCAGAAATCACAGATGCTATTTTCTCCAGTTATACTGAATACAGTTTCATGTAATGCAGCCCTGGTGTCTTTTTGTAGTAAGAGGCAATAATCAAAGACAGACACATATACATAATAGTGCCTTGCAGTCAGCATCTCTCTGATTCAGTGGTGGATACAAAAGAACATAAATAAAATAAACATGCTGCATAGCCAATAGCTCCTGGTTGTTCTACTACTTTTCAGGGTGTAAGAGATGGAAAACGGGAGTTTTGAGATGTCTGATAACATGGAGGCGCTGTGGGAGAAGGTGGAGAACAAACGCTACGACCTGTGTCGCATCATCTCCCCGGCGAAGCTCACCCCTTACCTCCGCCAGTGCAAAGTGCTGGACGAACAGGATGAGGATGAGATTCTCAACTCCATGCTGCTTGTCTCCAAAGCAAACCGCACAAGTAGGCAGAAGGATGCGTGTGCATGTGTGTGTGCGTGTGTTCGTGTCTTCACTGTGCAGGTAGAGCTCTCGTTTTTAGGATGTATTGTTCATGCAATTCTTTTCTCAACCTGGACTTTAAACCAATGAATGATTTGATTCTCTGTCACTGCTAACACTAATTCACTGTGTGTCACACAGCAATTTATTCCTCTTTCTCTGAGGCTGTGCGGTGATCTAGGAAATTCATAAAGAGTAGGTCCTACTGTGTTTTTTGTATGTTGAACTTAAATTATGTTAATAAATCCTCTGTCAGGCCGTCTTCTCGACATCCTCAACACTAAAGGAGAGCGGGGTTATGTAGCATTTCTGGAGAGTCTAGAGTTTTACTACCCTGACCTGTACAAGCTGGTCACAGGGAAGGATCCAACAAGACGCTTCTCCACCATCGTAGGTGAGACACACACCTCTGGATGCAGAGAAATGCTTTTCTGCATAGGCATAAACTCTGATGCAATACTAAAAAATACTGTAGAGACATGTTGTGTCACAGCCTGAACCCTACGGCTTGTAACGGACAACTGCTATTCTGAAGCAACTGATGATTCCTGTTAAAACTTGAAAGCTAGATGAAAAAGACATATAATTACCACTTGTATAGCTGGTTATGTAGTTTCATAGATCTTATTTCAGCAGGTTTAGGTTAGAACCTGAGTTTCATCCAAATTATCTTACAATGCAATGCAGTAACACTATCTAGAGTAGACAGTGCATTTTATAGAATACATTATAATCAATGGCGTGTGGTTGTTTTGTCCTTGCCACTGTGCCTTTGGTCTCTTCCCCCGTGGTAGTGGAGGAGGGTCATGAAGGCCTTACCCAATTCCTGATGAACGAGGTGGTGAAGCTGCAGCAGCAGTTTAAAGTCAAGAGCCTGCAGCAGGCTGCGCTCAGCAGGAAGAACTGCACACTGGAGGATGAGCAGAAGAAGCTACGGCTGGCCAATCAGGAGCTCCAGGCCTTCCAACAAAGTAAAGATATATGTTGTTATTTTAGATATTTTCTGATCATGACATGCAAGACCCCCTAGATCTGTGTTTCTCCACTGAATTCTACCCAGAAGAGAACAATTAAAATGTTAAAACAATAATGATAGATACTTATTCTCAGATGGCTGGGCATTAAATCCAAGCCAAGATCTTATCTTCTACCCAGCTGCTGCCCAACCCAAACATTCTTGGTGCACCACAGTGGAATTTATTAAAGCTCTGTTGCCAGTTGCATGGTCTACCAAACCCTATTCATGAAACTAGGACACTGTGGTATTTGTTATCATGTCTTGTGTAGTAAATTCAGCAGATGGTACAGGAACCATCTGATGGTGAGGAACTTTCACTTTTAAACAAATACTAAAAATAAATTTCGTGTCAACTCATGTTTCTCTGACACCCTTCTGCCGAGGACTTAAATGAGGAAGATATACTGTAGATGGTGTGGAAACTTTGTTCTAACTTAATTTCCTGGTCGTGGTAAATTTGCTAAATCTTATCATCCAAAAAAACACATCTTCTCCTCTTGAGATGGTCCTGAAACTGATATGTCTAAATATTATTTTAGGATTAAATTTATTTTTTTTCTAAAAGTTTTTTAGTCATTTAGTTTTGCTATTCTGTTACTTATTTGACAAAATCATAAAGAATAGCTGATGTGCAGCTGCTTAATAAATGAATGCACTGAAGCCAAACCAGGATATTTGCAGTTAAAGATTGTAGGTTTAAACTTCTTTAGTGAAATTAAATATGTGCATTTTGTCTCATATTTCTGTGTCCACTTTATCTTGGATACATATTTCTGAGTTTTTTCTGTATCAAATTTAGATTTTTAAAGTGACTGTGAGAAGCCTTCAGGAACTTAATTTCATCATTTCTATCCTTTGTATTATTTTAGATATACAGATACTTCAAATGCTGCAACAAAACCCTAATAAAAATACTGGTGGGAGTACTCCATGAAAATAGCGTTAGAAAACAGAACCAGAAAATCACTAAGAAGTTCAAAAGTTTAAGATAGTGTTGGTGTCCTGACAATGAATTTAATAAAAAAATTAAAAATATATAAAAAAAATTACTCTTAAGATGTAAAAAAAAAACCCTTATATAACACCTACTTTCATAGTAAATCATTTGTACATCATACTATATTACATTTAGTTCAAAACAGTAAAAAGTAAGCATAATATTTTATAAATTTTACAATCATTACTACAACTGACTATTGTCTAAGACATACAGTATGTGTGCAGCAGGACAACACTGAGCGTGTACTATCAATTTGTGCGCTTTTTGCTTTTCTGCGTTTTTCCAGGATACAATAAGTTAAGAGAAGAGAGAAACAACTGCAGTGACGAGCTAGGGAGAGTGAAGGATGAAAACTACAAACTGGCCATGAGGTACGCCACACTGAGCGAGGAGAAGAACATGGCAGTGATGAGGAGCCGGGACCTGCAGTTAGAGGTACTGATGGACACATGAATATCATCACACTGTACCCTTGCAAGGAAGTGTAAGAAATTATCATTGTTAAAAAAATTAAACGAAACCAAAACAACTGACAATGAGCTTGGAGGAATTCTTGGAATTTGTGGGCGATCATCAGGCAATGTAAATATACCACATTATTATTATTATTATTATTATTATTCACTCTCTCTCTGTATATAGATTGATCAGCTGAAGCACAGGCTGAACAAGGTGGAGGAGGAGTGTAAGATGGAGAGGAAGCAGAGTCTTAAGCTGAAGAACGACATTGAGAACCGGCCGAAGAGAGAGCAGATCTTTGAGCTGGAAAGAGAGAATGAGATGCTCAAGATCAAACTACAGGAGCTACAGTCCATCATACAGGTGCTGCCTGTTTGAAACACAGACACACACACTGGTTCAGTAACCAGCATAAGAAACAGACAGACATAACCTTGTCTGTCTGCTCTTTGCCACTAGGCTGGTAGCATACGGTGGCTTTAATACAGCTGCCTGCTGCTGAAATTAAGCTAATGAAAATGGTGAGACTGAACCAAAACAGCAAAGAAGTGAGCCATAAAACCCCAACGCTAAAATGCTCTGTGGGGTTGAGGTGAACTGCAAAGTTTAGCAGAGATTCTCAGTGTGTTTATCACTACTCATTTTTTCCACTGTGAATGGTGCAGCTTGCACAGGGTTCATACCCAACGACGTGTGTGTTTGTTTTTATATCAAGTCTGGTTCCCTGCCTGCATCAGACAAGACCATCCTTGACATTTTGGAGCATGACAGACAGGAAGCACTAGAGGACAGACAGGACCTGGTCAACCGCCTCTACAACCTGCACGAAGAACTCAGACAGGCTGAGGAACTACGAGACAAGGTGACAAACAAAGCACAACCCGAGACAGACAGACAGACACACAGACACACACACAAACACAGACACACACACAACCAGAAATGCACACAAACACACACAGACACACACACTAACACAGAAACACAGACACAGACACACACACGCACACACACAGACACACACACAGACACACACACACACACACACACACACACACACACACACACACACACACACACACACACACACACACACACACACACACACACACACACACACACACACACACACACAAACACACACAGACACACACACAGACACACTCACAGACACACACAGACACAAACGCGCACACACACACACACAGACACACACACACACACAGACACACACACACACACACACACACACACACGTTTTTACCTCTATCTTTGTGAGGACACTCATTGACATAAAGTATTACCTTGTCCCTTAACATAACCCTGATTCTAAAAGACTCTATGAAGGTGTATCAAAAAGGGAGGACTGACCAAAATGTCCTCCCTTTCCCAAAAGCTCCTTACTCCAGTGGTTTAAAACTCAAACTGCTCACAATGTATAGCCATACAACTACTACAACTACACACACTTACATACACATACAAGACAGTACTTACTCACAAAGGAGTTGATGAATGTCACATTTCGACAAGTGGTCTCATGACTAAGTGCTTGAATCCTTGTTTGAATGTATGATTGTTTGGACCTGTGTGAATGTGAAGCACAGTCTGGGAAAAAACACAGGTTCGCAAAAACACACCCAAGAGAAACAAACCCCTGAACAGGGAGACCCTAATGCCCCTGAGACCATCTGTGGAAAACACACCCTGAGCTGAAATCCCCATCTCAGGCCGCTTTCTCTATGTAACCTGGTCTTTCTTCTCTCCCTCTTTGTTTCTCTTCCCCCTTTCTGCTTTCCCTTGTGTGTGTGTGTGTGCGTGTGTGTGCGTCTTTGTGTGTGTATGTGTATGTTTGTGCATCTTTGTGTGCAGTATCTGGAGGAGAAGGAGGAGCTGGAGCTGAAGTGCTCTACACTGCAGAAGGACTGTGAGATGTATCACAACCGCATGGACACCATCATCATACAGCTCGACGAAGTAGAGAAGGAGCGCGACCAGGTGAAAACAACCACATACACACGCACGCGCGCACTCATTTTGTCTGTTTTTGTGTGTGGTTATATGTGCATATTTTGTCGTTTCTTACCACCACTACAGGCGTTTCGAGCCAGAGACGAAGCCCAGCACCAGTTTTCTCAGAGTCTGATTGACAAAGACAAATATCGCAAGCAGATCAGAGAGCTGGAGGAGAAAAGTGATGAACTCCAAATTGAGATTGTGCGCAAAGAAGCCAAGCTGGTCACCCTGGAGTCTCGTCTACGACGGCTGTCCAAGGACATTGTTTTAGACCAGGTTAGTGACAATTAGAGTAAATGACAGTCACCAGGTGTAATCTCATCTCGCCTTCGAAAAGCTGCTGATGTTTTCATGAAATTTTCCCAATTTTTTTCTGACTGTTTTTAACAGAGTCTGCCGAGGGACCTGCCTCCGCCCATAATCTCTAAGGGGGAGGAGCTTAAACCTGTCTCCGCTCCATCAGAATGTTCCAGCGATGAGTCACCAGAGGAAAAATTCTTATCCGAAGAGCCTCGCCTCCGACGCAGACCTAACCTTAAAGCAGGGGTCAGCCACTGTCCACTAATCACATTCACTTACTTATTTACTTATTGGAGAATGTGGCTCTTACTCTTGCAAAGTTTAAGGATAACATTGAAGTGCGACTCTTAAGTGATCACATAATTAGTCATATAGATGCACTGCAAAAGCCTGAAAATACTGAAATCTAATATACTAATAATATTTGAATTGGGGTTACATTGCAGGAAGTCGGCTGAAATTGAAAGAAAAATATTTTTGAGAGAGAAGCTGTTCCTGGTAGATGAATTATAATCAAAGAAATCATGAGGACAGCGCAGAAGGTGCAGACAATAAAAATGCTTGGGAAGTATTTGCAAACAAAACCAGTGCGACTTTTATTTGTATTGTTTTCACCACTTTTACATGGTGGTGTAACATCTAAACAAATGATGAATTCAGATGCACACAATCAGCTCAAAGTCTCACTTCCAAGCTAGGCATGTTGCTTTAGCTGACATATTATTCCTCATGACCAATGATATTTTGTTATGCAGAAAATTTATTAGAAGGTGTGTGTTCAACTCGTGTACACAAGAACCCTTAAGCTCTCTTAAATCTAAGAGCATTTTAAAGTTGCAAGAAATTTCATAAATAGCTTTTGTTCTTAAGTATGCAAGTAGTAAACAATATAACAGGCTTTAAAGTCACTGGCCATGTATATAGAGAGTGTATGTTGTCAAATGGTGAATGGCCATTTACCATTTATGCAGCATATCTGTCAATAGAACACTGCATGTAAAATGTGTTTTATGTGTTTTAGACTTCTATGTTTTACCTTTTAGAACAGAGTCAGGTCTCCAGTCTGTGTACCCAAAGACAGCCAAGTCAACTCAGAAGTCACTCAGCCTGCAGGTAACACACTATCATATATTTCACCCTAACAATGAGACTTCCTTTGTCCAATTTCATCCACATTTGTCTGTAACTTTCATCTCTGGCAGTCAACGGAGGAGATTTACTGGAGATCCAGATGTCAAATCCGCGCCTCAACAGCAACTCGCTCCCTCCCTCCCCCAGCTTCCCAATGTCCCCTACATATATTCCTTGCTCAGCTCCCCCGCTCTCCTCCTCCTGTCCCTTTCCCTCACCACTGCCGTTCACCATGGCGGAGCCAGGAAACAGGCCAAACATGGTGAGATCCAGAGTTTTATCTGTCAGGTCAATGCAGAACAAATAAGGCATCTCTTTAGTACCAGGAGAATGCAGCATTATGTCTCTCTGTTACGTGTTTGGTAAAACCGACTAACCATATTGTTGAGGTTTTGAGTCAGTAATGTCAATTTTTACATTGTTCATGTTCACATTTTCCAGCTGCGTTACCGTAATGACAGCATCCTGTCCACACTCCCTGAACCACCTGAGACAGGATCACTGTACCGCAGAGAGAGAGAGAAGGAACATGACTTCCATCCCCGCAGGTAGTCACATCCTTTTATCATGTCAGCTAGTCAGAATTTGATAAATCAGTCAATTAATATTTATCAGTCATGATGATTAAGATGGTTATATGGCAACTTATTTTCTTCCATTTTAAATAAATATGATCTGGAAGGTGTGTTTATTTTCCAGTTATGAAAAGCTTCAAAATAGTGTACTGTCTGGTCTCTTGTAGCCTCTATGACTTTGATAGTGACAACATGGAGATGGAGTATGGTAAAGTAGATTTTTACACATATCCCAAAATTGTACTAACGGTGTTTTTGATCTGATTCTCTGTATTTACACTGAGTTTTCCTGTGTTTTAATGAATACCTTCGCTATTCTGTCAATCTATTTTCTAACTATTTCTTTCTGTCTCCTCTTTCACTAGGGGATGAAGGGCAGCGTGGTCCTCCTTCTGTCCACTCATCTTCCTCCTCCCATCAGTCAGAGGGAATGGACACTTATGACCTGGAGCAGGTCAACAATATCTTCAGGAAACTCTCTTTGGAGAGGTAGAGCAAAGACACTCATGCACTCACATAAACAAAAAAATCATTGCAAGTCACACATACATAAAAATCCTTCACTCTCCATTGTCACACTTGTTTGTGTGCGTGTGTGTGTGTCTGGGTGGAAATGTGTGTATGTATGTGTGCGTGCAGGCCCTTCCGTCCGTCTCTGTCCTCCTTCTCTAGGATCAGCTCGTCCCTGAAGCCGGTGCAGGAGCTGTCGTTGCTAGGGGACAATCTTTTGAAAGACATCACTCTGGTTGGTGGCAATGAAAGTGGGATTTTCATCTCGACTGTCCAGACGGGCTCCATCGCTGACAAGGCAGGACTACGAGAGGGTCACCACCTCCTGTTGGTATGTAGTCTACGGCTGAAACAGCAAACAGCTGTGCTCACTGGATGGGTTGAACACCAGCTTCACACAAGTTGTAAGATGAGTGAAAGCTTGGTGGAGTATAGTTTTCTCCAAGTAAAACAAAAAGAAGAAAACTAGTAAGAACCTAGAAAGCGCACGTACGATTTCAGATGAAAAAAAAAAAGACAAAAAATGTTAAAACGGCAAAAGCCATTTTTTTATTTTTAAATAAATATCCAGATGTGTCTTTGTTTTGCTTGTTCCCCTGCATAATAGCCACCTTCTCTATGTGAGGGACTAATTTGCCAAAATTACATAAAACACACCAAAATCATGCATGCGTTAATCATCTCTCTTGTGCTGTGATTGGCTGACCAGCTTGAGGGTTGCGTACGTGGGGAGACCCAAAGCATTTCATTGGATACCAGCACTCAGGAGGAAGCCCTTTGGATACTGCAGCACTGTTCTGGAACTGTCCGGCTGCACTACCGAGCCAACTTTGACTGTAAGTGTTGTTATTTATTGGACTTGTACATGTCTGTTTGTGTAATATGTATATAATGTAAATTAAAATGTGTGGGGTTTTTTTTTCAGCTTACCGTCGTCTTCAGAGGGACCTAATAGATGGCATACTGGTTTCTGGTGACTCCTTCTACATACGGGTCAACCTTAACATCTCTGGCCAATCAGACAACTGCTCCTTGAACGTGCGTTGTGATGAGGTGGTGCACGTCCTAGACACCAGGCACCTGGGCCACTCTGAGTGGCTGTGTGCCCGTGTTGACCCTTACACCGGCTCTGACCAGGCGGAGCGTGGCACCATACCCAGCAACTCGCGGTACAGATCGGTTCTCAGACGCACTGACGTTCTGACATATAGGATGAGGGTTTGATGAAACCTCTTGTTTGGATGTGTGCATTTATAGGATGTGTTACAAACCAGCACATTGTCTTGGACCTTTTAAATGCTGGAAGTGCTTGATTACCATGTATCTATTCTGCTTTAGTACTTCATGATCCTGAGCATGATGCAAAAGGGATGAACATATGAGCAACAGTTGATCAACCATACAAATTTTACCAGCTTAAGGGGTCTGCATCTGCTTTAAGGATGTAAAGTTACACTAACTGTCCTAACAAAACAGCAACATCCAGCAATATACACATACACACAATCAAACCTTTGCACGTTTTTCTCACCTGAGCCCCGCAATCTGTGCATTGACAAGAAGACGCACAGGGAGAAGCTTTATGATGATATGATAATGATAATAAATGTTGTTTTTACTTTTGTAATTTTGTCAAAAATAATGTGTTCAACAAATTCATGAGAACCTGTGTATGGGTGTGCAAATGTGTGTATGTAGGGCTCAGCAGCTGCTCCTTGTAAAGATTCAGAAGTTAGTGTATCGAGGGGGGAAAGAAGAAAATGAAACCCATCGCAACAGTAGGGTAAGAAACATCCTGTACTATTTTCTCTATTTTTTCAGCTGAGTGTAAAAAAATCATTTACGTATATTTAAATCCGTGGCCTTAATGTACACGTGCCTTTTAAACTAAAGCAAAAATTCTCAAGCAACTCTCCTAGGGCGTGTGATAAGTAAGGTGGTTGGCAGTGTTTGCAGGATGTAAAGTTTGTGAGCGGACATTTTTTGCAGCTCTTTTAACAAGTCCTTCTCACCGTTAGGACCCCTGTGTGGAGGTTTTAAACAGGAGGAGAAGGTGTGAACCTCAGATTCTCTTTCACATCTCTCAAACATGGAGCATTGCACTGTGCATATGTTTACAGAAACAACGTACATGCCAAAACAGACAACTATACAGCAAATAATGAATGATTTTAGTCGCTGACAAGGACTGTAGTACATGAGTAAACTGGTTATTCTACACAAGGTAAAAAAAATGAAAAAACTCTAAACAATGGCTTCCCCTTCATACTGTTATTAATGCTGACCAGATATGTTCATATGTATTTACAGTGCAATGTTCCCATCGATGATGGTCTAACACATAAGGAGCTGCCTTAGAGCTGTTTCAAATTTCTGGGTGTAGGCTTATGATATAGCCCCAAAATCATTTTGTCATTGGATTCATTATCTTACAACAAATTTACTATAGGTCTAATTTCTCAGCAGTTGGTACAATTTAGTTAGTACATGCATTTTCCACTATTTTCCATAAATTCTTTGCTTCTTTGTAAAGTCAGAATGGTGCATTGCTCTGTATCTGTGACCACCGCTGTTAGTCTCCTGAGCTTTGTTCAGTAAAAGTTTAGCGTTGAACTGCCTGTTTGAGTCTTTGAATTATAAGTTGTCTATGTGCCGTTGTAGATAAATTTACAGCCAGAGGATGCCAGCCCCTTGCCTGATCCTAAAGCCAGCCCACGGTTGTCTAGAGCCAGCATCTTCCTCACTCAGATTCTACAGGTAATGAGGTTCAAACAAAACCTCCAGTAGTTCAGTGTCTAAGTCTTTTCACCGCAAAGGCGAACCTATGCTACAGCCTGCAGATTCAGACGTCCTGTAACATGAATATACCCTTTTAACTTTGAAAAACCTTGGACTCAATATTGAGGATAATATAAATTAAATTATTGTTTTTTGCAGAATTTTGGGTAAAGCTGCTTTCTTAAAATGAATGTGTGGCTTTGAACAAATTTGTTTATCTAAGGTGCCTTCATTAATATGATACTTTTCTTTTTCTGATTTATATGTAGTTTGTTAGCAGGGTGGATATCAAATACAAGCGAATGAACAGCAGTGAGCGTGTGAGAATCATCAACTCAGGCAGCACAACACTAACCCGACAAGGCTTTGAGATGTTTAAACCAGAAGGTGGGTACAAACTGATTCACGGGGGACAAAACTGCATATGAGAAACCACAAGAAACTGCTTGAGAAGTCTCCATTTCTGAAGAAAATGTACACGTGTTATTAAAAAATTACAGCGGAAACAGTTGAAGTGGTGATGGTCAGCATACAAATGATAGTCAGCTTACAAATAGTGAAAGCAGTTGATTTAGCAGTATAAGCACTGGGTGAAGTTGAAATATCAGTTGAAACTGTTGAAATTTCAGTTTAAGTGAAAGCTATGAAGTGTGTTCAGTGCAAGCCGTTGAAGTAAAAGATATGAAAGTAGCTGAACCATCAGTTAAAGAATAAAAAAGCAAAGTCATATTGTCAAAGAAAGTGCCAACGTTGAAAGCAGGTTATGAGTAATTTTAAGTGAAAGATTGTGGCGGAAATCTCCCGCGACATAAATGTCCTAAAAGAGCTGAATATTTTAAAGCCTGAATGAAGTTTCAAGAGAAAAGTGTAAAGAAGTTGGAGGCTCCCAAAGGGTGCTGAAAAGGAGAAAAATACAAATAGATAATTAATATACTTTATACTTTATATGGTCCTCAACCAAAGGGAATTTTGTGTAAATATGTAATCTGTTTCCATATACATAAGGTATATATAATTGACTAAGCACATACAAAAGCAAGGTTAACTAAAGCTTTAAATTTCTTGATTTGGAGATTTCAATAGATGATCTGGTTGATAACCCACATCGTAGACCTTTAAACTACCATGTCTTTCTGTCTGTTTGTTCATACTGTGTGTACATCTTTTTATATGTGTGGCGACTTGACTTTAAACAGAAGCTTCTGATCAAGACAATGAGCTGAACAGGAGTTTGAACCTGATTCCCTATAGTCATGTGACCCCCCAGAGGACCCAGAGGAGAAGACCAGTCCTATTCACTCCCGCTGCTCTAGCCAAAACCATTATCCAGAAAATACTTAACATGGGGGGAGCCATGGACTTTAACATCTGCAAACCAGGTCAGTGTATGATGAGATTAAGCAAGCCAACTGACAAACATGTCATGTTAATGCCTTCACAAGAACTATCTCCACCTCACTTGTGTATCTCCAGTACATTCACCCATTGTGAATCAAAGAAAGAAGAGAAAATGGATAACAAGTAGTTTCAGAGGGAGAAGGAGAGAGAAGGGAGCTATTATTTGGATTTGGGTCAGGTATTGTATTGCGCTGCTGTGTAAATGTTGTAAATGTAAATGTAAAGAGTATAACCGGAGAGACAGCAAGGGACAGGAAGGAAGATGGCCTAGTTGATAATTAGGCTGATGATGGTACTGGTGATGACAATGACACAGAGGAGGTTAAATCTCCATTTAGAGATATAATAGTAATAAAAGTTGGTTCTACAGTCAAGCCCACAGAGAATCCAGTCTCATGAAAAACCAAATGCTCCCAGGACAGGGGGGGGTCAGACAGAGTTGAACATCTGGCAAGCCAAGAGACTTCTTGATGTCTTGATTTTGTCGAGATTCCCCAGGGCAACAACCTCAAAAGTTTCTGTTCCTCTTGTGCGCTAAATGTGCTCTGGTGATCATTAACATAAGAACATGTTCTAACTGTGTTCTAACTTCTACTCTACTCTGTCGTGTAGACACCCTGTCCAAAGAGGAGTTTCATCTCAAACAGAATGTGGAGCCCTTCATTCACTACAAAGAGAAACACGCCACATTTGAATGCATCACCCGAGAAAACATAGAGGCTGTTGCTGCCAAGGTAGGCTGTTGTTGACGGTGCGCATTTGTGTGTTTTTACACACCCAGTTAATCAATGTGCTTATTTGTTTTATTCTTTAAAAAATGTCCCTAATTATTGTTTGCACTTACCAGAATAGTTTGATAACCACTCTATTGTCTGCATAGGAAATATGTAGCTGGTACCAGCAGATGGCTAGCTTAGTTAACCATAAAGATAGGAAACAGCCTTAACACCGCAGGCGTACATCTGTCCAATTTATTAGCGAGAACTAGAGGTACTGGTAGGTGAATTTTGTTACCGTTGCACAGAGGCAAGCTAGCTCTTTCCCCCTGTTTCCCGACTTCACGCTAAGTTTAACTGAGTGGCTGCTGGCTCAAGCTCTATATTTACCATATACGTAATAGTCACTCTATTCACATTTTAGTTTTTCAAAGTTCCATGAACTTAAACTGCCATGAATTAATTTATTGCCAATCTTTAGCCAGCAGAGCAGAAAAAGTTGTGAGGTTCTGATTTTTAACCTGTTTCATATCTGTTCAAAGGGTGTAAAAATACCACTGTGTGCTTTTATATCAAAATCCCCTCGGAAAAAGACACACTTTTCTACAGTCATACAGTCCAGTATCTTGAAGTGTTGAGTACTTTTCTATGTTCTTAAACATGTTCGCACGTGTCTGCAGCACATGGTATGCATTTATGTTTGTCTGCGAAGCTCATATTTTTTTCCCCGTCACCAGGGCAAACATTGCCTGCTGGAGGCTGAGCTGAGCTGCGTCAAAGACCTGCTACGGAGAGAAATCTACCCAATCATCATCTACGTCAAGATCTGCGAGAAAAATGTCAAGAAGTTACGGTAAACCTAGCAAAACCTCACCGACTCTCACATGTTTACCCAGCACCTCCTATCCAGAGCTGCAAACCACACTTCTTTTTCCAATTGCAACTACACATCATCCTTTCATGAGATTTTGACTCCAGGCAGGAGATGAGATTTAGTCAACTAAAGGACAAGTATGCTGTTTGACTCTTTTAAACAGCATGTTTCAAAGACTTTATATAGGAGGTTTAATAAACAATGAAATCTAGTAGCCTGCAGACAATAGGTCTGAACTTTTGACAATGGCAGGAGGGAGAGAACAAAAGCTTTTTCTTATTTACAAAGATGAGAATTGTGTGTCTTCCTCAAAATACAACATGCTCTCTGGGTGAATTTCATTCTCATCTGTTGATGATTATGCCGATGGACACACATTGTTTTTGTGTATTGTGTCTTTAAATAGGTAATCAGTATATAAACCCAGTGTTGTCAGGGCAATCTTTCTTAGAATAACAACAAAGAACACAGACCACTGCTGCAGAGTGTTCTGACATCTCAGAGATATTGGGCTCCAAGCATTACCGCACTCACCACCACAGCACTACTTCCTTCCTGTTTCCTGTCCACACAGGAAGCTGCCTCTGCGCGTGGAGTCGGAGGAGGAGTTTGTGAAGTTGTGTCGGGCGAAAGAGAAGGAGCTGGAGGGCATTCCCTGCCTCTACGCCAACCTGGAGCCAGAGGCCTGGGCAGGAACGGACGACCTCATCAGGGTCATCAAAGACCGAATACTAGAGGAGCAGAAGAAGACGGTGTGGGTGGAGCAAGACCTCCTTTAGACAAATACACACAGACACACACAACAGCCTGTACATGGTGTTAGGCACCAGAAAACACACGTACAATACAATGTACATCATGCTTTTATGCATATACCATATATTTATGCTCAGACTCAATAATTAAAAAAATGCATTATATATTTTGTAAATGTGTGCCTATTCTTTACAGAAATAAACCAAATGAAAAAAATAAAACAGCATCTTTATTTCTTAGAAGTACTTCTGTGAGTTGTACTTTAAATTTCCGTGCTTAACCAAGGCTAGACTGATCTCTAGTGGCTACTTTTAGGTTTTCACACTGTTGTGTGCGTGTGTGTGTGTGTGTGTGTGTGTGTGTGTGTGTATGTATATATATAATATATATATATAATATATGTATAACATATATATATACATATACATATACATACATATACATACATACATATGTATATATATATATATATATATATATATACATATATATATATATATATATATATATATATATATATATATATATGTATGTATATATAAATACACACATATATATATATATATACATACACACACACATATATATATACATATATACATATATATATATAAAACATATATACATATACATATATATATAAAACATATATACATATACATATATATATAAAACATACATATATATATATACATATATATATATACATATATATACATATATATACATATATATACATATATATATATACACATATATATACATATATATATATACACATACATATATATATATATACATATATATAAACATATACATATATATATATACATATATATATACATACACACACATATATACACACACATATATACACACACACACATACACACAGTGGGTAAAATAAGTATTGAACACGTCACCATTTTTCCTTTTTTCAACAAAGTGCTATTGACATGAAATTTTCACCAGATGTTGGTAACAACCCAAGTAATCCACACATACAAAGAAACCAAAACAAATAAGTTCAGAAATGAAGTTATGTGTAATAAAATGGAACGACACAGGGAAAAAGTATTGAACACGCTTACTGAAATTTATTTAATACTTGCCTTTGTAAGTTTGCAATGCCTTTGTTGTTAACGACAGCTTCAAGACGCCTCCCGTATGGAGAAACTAGTCATATGCATCACTTAGGTGTGATTTTGGCCCATTCTTCCACACACACAGTCTTCAAATCTTGAAGATTCCCTGGGCCTCTTCTATGAACTGATCTTTAGTTCTTTCCATAGATTTTCAATTGGATTCAAGTCCGGTGATTGGCTGAGCCATTCTAGCAGTTTTATTTTCTTTCTCTGAAACCATTTGAGTTTCCTTGGCTGTGTTTGGGATCATTGTCTTACTGGAATGTCCACCCTCATTTCACCTTCAGCATCCTGGCAGACTGTCTCGGTACAATCATTCCATTCATCCGTCCTTCAATTATATGAAGTCTGCCAGTACCGTCTGCAAAAAACAGCCCCACACCAGGATGTTCAATCCAAACTTCACTGTTGATATGGTGTTTTTGGGGTGATGTGTATTATGGCATCCAAAGAGTTCAAGTTTGGTCTCATCTGACCAGACTAAATTCTCCCAGTATTTCAAGGCTTGTCCAAATGTTGTGCAGCAAACTTTAAACGAGCTTCAACATGCTTTTTCTTTAGCAATGGAGTCTTGCGTGGGGAGCGTGCAGACAAGCCATGGCAGTTGAGTGCATTACTTATTGTTATCTTTGAAACAATTGTACCTACTAATTCCAGGTCTGTCTGAAGCCCTCCACTAGTCGTCCTTGGCTCTCGGACAACTCTTCTGATAGTTCTCTTCACTCCTCTGTCAGACATCTTGCGAGGACACCTGGTTGTGGCCAGTTTATGGTGAAATAATGTTCTTTCCACTTCTGGATTATGGCCCAACCAGGGCTCACTGGAACATTCAGAAGATTAGAAATCCTTCTGTAACCAATGCCATCGGTATGTTTTGCAACAATAAGGTTGTGAAAGTCCTGAGAGAGCTCTTTGCTTTTACTCATCATGAGATGTTTCTTGTGTGACACCTTGGTAATGAGACACCTTTTTATAGACCATCAGCTGGGACTGAACCAGCTGATATTAATTTGCACTGACAAGGGGCAGGATTGCTTTCTAATCACTGATAGATTTCAGCTGGTGTCTTGGCTTGCCAGGCCTTTTTGCACCTTCATGTGTTCAATACTTTTTTCCATTGTCATTTCACATTATTACACATAACTTAATTTATAGACATCTATGGTTTGATTTATTTGCACGTGTGGATTACATGGGTTGTTGCTGACTTTTGGAAAAATGTAGATGTGTTTAATACTTATTTTACCCCCCCAGACACACAAATAGTTAAGTAAGTATTTTGACAGTGAAACAATTTTTGTGATTTTGCTTTTTACACCACTACAATGGATTTGAAAAGAGGTCATCAAAATGTGATTGAGTGTGAGGGTTTCACAAAAGTATCGAATTCACAGATCAGGATTTTTTAAAAAAGCCTAATCTGGCCTTTCTGTTCTTGAGTGTTATCAGTGGTCTGCCCCTTGTGGTAAACCCTCTGTATTTACATTCATGAAGGCGTCTTTTGCTCATAGACTTTGACAATGATATAACTTCCTTCAGTTGTCTTCCATGGTTTTACAGATCTTTTGGTGTTGCTGAGCTCACCAGTCCATTCCTTCTTTTCAAGAATGTACCATGTTTATTTGGCCTCTCTTAAAGTTTTTCAGCCTCCTTCATCTGCATTGACACCTCTTTTGAACAAATATTAGAAGTTCAGATGAACAGCTACCGAATTCAAAGTCAACACTTGTAATCAGCTCCAGACCTTTTATCCGCTTAATTATAATTTAAAAATAAGGGAACAGGCCACTAAAGGGAAACCTAATGTGGTTGTGTGCAGAGACACAATTATGAAAAATGTGTCGCTGTCAAAAATACTAAATACTGGGGAATAAATCTGTACCCATGTTTTAATCATTCTCTGGGTGCTTAGAAATTGTGTTACAAATAATCTACATTATATCCTCCTTCTCTTGATAATTTATGTAATATTTTATACTCTTGTGTTTTCATGCTCTGTTTGTGCCTTGTTTGTGTATTTGTGTATGCATGTATGTGTGTGTGTGTGTGTGTGTGTGTGTGTGTGTGTGTGTGTGTGTGAGATCAAAGCAGGACTGCCAGGTTACACAGCTATATTAAGCAAACTCGTGAAAACGTAGTGCTGAGAGTTAAATTGGGAGTGGGGGGTTAAAAAAGATGTGATGCTGATTGAACGCGGATGAGAGAGTGTGTGTGTGTGTTGAGTGAGTGAATCCGCTCTTCTCTAGTGGCTCCTTGCTATGTTTGATGTCACAGGATGAAAAGAGTTCACAACTAACAGGATGTTAACGGCATCAGCCTCAGGCAACAGGAACAGACAAACCTCCCCAGCCATTTTCCCCTGTTGTCAATATTATGGTCTAATTTTCTGAGCGAGGATGACATTTTGTTTCTTGCAGGTACAGCTGCCTCCTCTCAGCACGCTGCTCCCGTGGAGGGGGTCGGCGAGGGAGAGGAGGAGAGGGCTGTCTACATAGATCATCCCAGGGCAGAGACACGTTTCGCTGGAGCTGACCCAGAAAAGTGATCCCCCCAACACACACACACACACACATAAACACACACACACACACACAGACACATACAAACACACACACAAAACCACAAATGCACACACACAAACACGCACACACACACACACACAGACACATGCACAAACATAGACACACAGACACACGCACACACACACACACACACACACAACTACAAACGCACACAGACACACACACACACACACAAAGACAAACACACCCACACACACACACACACACAAACACAGACACGCAGACACACAGACAGACACAGACACACACACACACACACACACACACACACACAACCACAAACGCACACACACAAACACAAACACACGCTCTCACACACGGACACACACGGACGGACACACAAACACAGACACACACACAAACACAGACACACACAAACACAGTCACAGACATACACAGTCACAGACATACACAGACACATCACACGGACACACACACAGCCACACAGACAGACACAGACACACACACACACAAACACACGCACACACACAGACACACACACAGCCACACAGACACACACACACACACACACACACACAAACACACGCACACACACAGACACACACACAGACACACACATATACCCCCCCCCATGAGCTCACTCTGCAGAAACCTCAGCTTCCAACTCTCGCGGTGCTTTGCGTGCTCCCGCTCCATCTCTCCTGAGATAAAAAAGGAGGACTCGCACCGGAGGCAGGCTCAGCTGACGCGGCGCTGGTGGAGCCGCCGGGCACCGAAAGAGGTGAGAAGCTTCTCCTTTTAACCGGCCCCCTTTTCCCCACTATTACCAAAAAATCATATAAGTAACCCGACGTTTCGCCCCTCGGTGGAAACGACACGCAGCCCCGCGTCCCCCCAGCTCCGGCGCCGAGCGCGGGGCTAGTTTGACACCTAGACGCCGCTAGGAAGCCCTGGCATCGTGCGCCGATGGAGCCCAGCCCGCTGCGAGGGAGCCCGTCGGTTTTTCCCTTTTTATTTTTTCCCCTCCCCGTTACCCCCGCGTAACGGGGACCGGCGGCTCCGCCGGCCCCACGCCGACGGCTCGGCGCGGACCAGCCCGCTCCCGCGGCGCCGCGCTCCCGTCAAAGGCGACATTGTGTCCGGTCTGGCACCCGCCGGCGGCTGCTGCGGACAGGACGGTGCGATTCGCGATTCGTGCGCCGTCGGCTGAGCGCTGGCTGCTTGGCTGCCTCTTTTTAAAAATTGGCACAACCGGGTCGATACATGAAGGTGATCGCTAAAAGAGTGATCAATAGCCGCTCGAGTGACTCAAAACTGCCGATGGACCAGACGTGATGTGGACGAGGGAGGCGCGCGGACCGCGACCTGAGACGTCTGAACGCGTCTTTATCTGAAAATCCAGGTTTTATCGTTCATGCTTCCTCCCACTGTCCATAACCACAGAGGACGACAACGGATTTTTAATGTCATTTAAAGTAGCAGCTCCGTACCGTAAAACTACCCCGCTGCCAGTTTGTAACTCTTTTATTCTGGTAAAATCTGCATAAACTATCAAAAGTAGCTAAAAGTACTCGATGCAAAACCACAGCCCCTTCAAGTGGTACATATATTTAGAATATATTACGTTCATTGGTGTTACATTATTTACGTAGTGAATATTTTTAGATGTTGGACATTTGATACCTCGGGTTCTAGGATATCGTGATGAGACTTTTTCCACTGTTATGTTATTCTAATATTTTTGTTAGTATGTGGCAGATTACTAGTGTATTTCATCAAGGTTGAGCAAATTTGAGCTATTTTATATACTGCTTGATTTATAACAATACATCACATTTTATAAGGTCATCATTAGTTTCGGGTTTTGGAACTTTTAGCTGTGGAGTAGAAGAATAAAGTACTAGATACTCAGTACCTAAAAACCGTACTTGTTAAAATCCATCACTAACAGAGGTTTGTAATATTTGCTGTCACTAATATATCTGATAGGATGCATAGTTAGTATTTCGACCCCCTCACTTTTCATATTCAACTATGTTCCTAGTTATGCTAAAATCCTTTAAATTAATTGTTCCCTAACCAATCTCAACTCAATACCCCGTAATGACAAAGAGAAAACAGACTTTTGAAAAACTGAAATATCACATTGACATAAGTATTTAGACCCTTTACTTAGGAGTTAGTTGAAGCACCTCCGGCAGTGATTACTGCCTCAAGTCTGACACAACAAATTTTGCACACCTGGATTTGGGGATTTTCTGCCACTCTTCTCTGCAGATCCTCTTAAACACCGTCTGGTTGGATGGGGACTGTTGATGAACAACAGTTTTCAGGTCTCTCCAGAGACGTTTGATGGGTTCATGTCAGGGCCCTGGCTGGGCCCCTTAAGGACATGCACAGAGTTGTCCTTAAGCTACTCCTCCGTTGTCTTGGCTGTGAGCTAAGGGACATTGTCCTGTTTAGAAGGTGAACCTTCAGCCCAGTCTGAGGTCCTGAGGGATCTAGACCAGATTTTAATTAAGGATATCTCTGTAATTTGGTCTGTTATGCTTCCCCTCAACCCTGACAAGTCTTCCTGCTCCTGCGGCAAAAAACAACCCCACAGCATGATCCTAATATCACTGAGACTGCCCATTGGAATGTATTGTCTGAGGAGACGCTTCCATCTGACCACTCTGCCATATAGCCCAGATCAGAGGAATACTACACGTTTTCCTTCTAGAAGTTTCTCCCATGTCTACACAGGAACCCTGGGGCTCAGACAGAGTGACCATTGGGTTCTCAGTCACTTCTCTTACTAACTGGCGGGGTGACCGGTTCTCACCAGATCTTAGCCTCAACACAATCCTGTCTCCTTCGACCTGGCTTGATCTGATATGCAATGTCAGCTGTGAGACCCTGTATAGACGTGTGTGTGCCTTTCTAAATCCTGTCCAACCAACTGAAGTTACCACTGGTGGACTTCAGTCAAGGTGTAGAAACATCTCAGAGATGATCAAGAGATGATCAAGAGAAGTGGCAGGTATCTGAGCTAAATTTCAAGTGTCATAGCAAATGTACTGAATGCCTTTCTCAATGTGTTCTTCCTTTTCAATAAATTTCCCAAAAATTCTAAAATTTAAAAAAAAATTTCACTTTTTCATAATGGGGCATTGAGAGTAGATTGATGAGGAAAAATTATTTAATTAAAAAATTTTAGCATAAGGCTTCAACATAATGAAATCTGAAAGAAGTGGGTCTGAATACTCTCTCAGTGAACTGTACACTACAGGTTGGCAGTTAATTTGTTGGTTTGCAGAGGTGAAGAGGAGTGGAGAGGGGAATGATAATTTTCCATGTCAATGGTCCCCTCTTAGCTTCAGGAAAGAGGAAATAATATGAGGGCTGTTGCATGAAAGCTCCAAATTTAGAGGTCTGTGGGGATGGAAAAGTGATGCCATTTGACTTTTAAACTCAACAGGAGGGAGAATATAGATAAAGTGTAAATAAGAAACACTGATTGTGATTAAGATAAGCCACAGGTAGAACAGACACTATGTATTTGTTTTCCAGAGGAATTTAGGTAATCTTTCCGCAGCTCTACACAAAGTCATGGGCTATTTTGTGGGCTGCATGAGCACAGTGAGCTTCAGTGTGTTTTTGTGCACACAGAACATATCTTGGTTAGGCATGTAAAATATTTGCCATTGGCCCTCTTTCAAAGGCTGCCAACATAGGGGCTTTTATTACTGCAGGATTGCTCCATATTAAAGTGTGGCAGTGCTGTACCATAATCCATAGGAAGCCTGATATGGGTACAGCAGGACACTTGTGAAATGCAAAATGTACTACTTTATATTATGCAGAGCCTCCTGGAATGCAGAGATTTGACAACCACTTGTGATTTTACTGCTGGGAGTGGGAGTCAGGTCAACTCTAAGAGGTGAAGAAAAAATTCAGTGCATGCCTTGTCAAAAATTGAGCCAAAGAAACTGTCAGACTCTCACTTTGCTCTAATTTTTAGTTATAGAAGAGCAAGCGTACCTTGCTTACATGAAAGATTTTTGCCAAAATGTGTCTGCTTTTGTGAGTATGATACTCTACAAGGGGGCTTGACTAAGGGGGGATTTAAAAAGGCAAGGACTTTATCAACATCCTTGAGCACTGAAATATTGAATTCCCAAGTACTGGTTTACAACCTCGGCCTATTATTATTATTTAAATTTAACTTTGCTTGCTGTTAACGTGTCTTTCTTCTTTATACTGCTGAATTCTCTACTACTAAATGTGCTTTAAATTTCAAGAATAATCAAGGGTTTTGATTAAATAAAGTCCTTTTGTTGTCAGTGTGCTAACCACTGACAAGTCATGCACATAATCTGATTTTAGAAATGGGAGTGGTTATCCAGAAAAGATGGAATACATAATGGTTGCTTTCTCTCTCTCCCCTTGTGTTGTCTCTCTGCAGGGTGGTGCCGACACAGAGCAGAGGTGAATATTAATCCATGGATGGCCAGTTACACTCCTGTTCACCACTCTCCTGCAGTGCACCAGCATCATGTTAAGCCCAATTATACCACAGTCTCTCCTGTAGCTGCTGTTTATCTATCGCCATGGTGAGGGAGAGCTTTTGGACCTTGACTCTGTTGCCATGGTGACCCTGTAGCAAGAACCCAGGCGATCACATAAAATAGATCCAGGTAACTATTTCAATCTGCTGCCATGGTGATGCTGTAGAGATGCCCTGTATAGTCGTAAGTCTGTTGCTATGGTGATCCTGTAGCAAAGAAATAGTCACAATGGGAACGTCCAGGATGTTCCGCATTTTTGTCGTCCTGGGCTCGGCCTTCATGATCCTTCTCATCATCATCTACTGGGACGATGTCGGAGCCTCACATCTGTATTTGCACACTCCCGTCTCGCCGGGCCCCAAAATCCCAAACCCCCCTCTTCAGCAGCGGCCTCAGACCTCCCGAACCCCGTCCTTCCTGTCCGACATTGATGCCTTTGTTAACCAGTTCTTAGAACCGGGAACTGGTGAGCCAACAGACTCCGCCCCTGTTGACACAAACAACCAATCAGAGAAAGCCGAAGAGCGATATATACCACGACGGGAGTGGAAGATTCACCTGACTCCAGTGGCAGCAGAGCTCCGAGAGAGACAGGTTAATATCTGAAATTATCATTGTTGTTATCATTATTATTATTATTATTATTATTATTATTATTATTATTGTTATTGTTATTGTTATTATTATTGTTATTATCATTATCATTATCATTATCATTATTATTATTATTATTATTATTATTATTATTATTATTGTTGTTGTTGTTATTGTTATTGTTATTATCAATAGTAGTTGTGGTAAATGTTTAATGGGCCACTCTATCTGTGACATTTTGATCATAGTAGAAAACTGACAGGTGTAACTAATACATTGAATAATCTCAGTTTTGCGTTTATGATAGTAGCCAGTTTCATGCAGGTTCCCTGGCACGGCTTTATAGGACATTTCAACAGAACTGAGCCCTTATTAATATTATGGGTTTTGCTTTTCTTGCTATGACAAGTCACTTGCTCACATGCAGATAAAGCATATATCTGAATCCTGATTGGTTGACAGCAGCGGGTCCTCCTGATAGAAATAAATATGAACCTAATACTGCATACAAACTGTACTGGAAGGATTTATACAAACATGAATTGAAAGGAGACAATCAGGACTCAAATAATTTTTGTTTATGGATGGACCAAGCTTTAGTGTGATATTGATGGATTTTCAAATAACTTGTAATAATTTGAAACTAAACAGAAGTAGGTTTCTTTTTCTTTCTTTCTTTCTTTCTTTCTTTCTTTCTTTCTCTCTTTCTTTCTACTAGTGCTGATTCCAGAATTTTTGTACCAATATCAACCAAAATGTTTAACATGCTTTATGAAAATTATAAGCACACACAAGCAGTTGTACAAGAAGTGTGCTAAAATAAAGAGTACAGTCTTAAATTATTTAAAGTACAGAAAAAGCCATGGCCCATTCACACAGTTGTCTTGTCTGTATAGGCTCCTTCTGTTTTTGATTAACATCTCAGTAGCTCTGTTATTGGTTTTGTTGCACTTGTTTGGATAGAAGAAGTTGGACCTTTTATCAAGTGTGTGAAGCTAATGTGATTCCAGTATAGCTCCACCCAGTCAATAAGATAATGAATTGGACCTCCCCCCAGTACCTATTCTTCTGTATGTAAATAAAAGAGTGAAGATAGTTTAAATATTGTTAAACTGTTGTTATTTTATTTATCTGTGTACATTTGTTTAGGTATAGGAAAAAAAAATCTGCTCCAAAACTTTGTTTCATTTTAGTTGCTAATAACAAAGTTATGTGTGTTTTATCTAATTGACTAACCAGGAGCAGCGGCGGAGGTTACTTCAGGAGATGTGCGCTAATGACAGTGTGGTGTTTCCCGGCAAAAACCGTTCATTTGATGACATTCCCAACAAGGAACTGGATCACCTTATCGTGGACGACAGGCATGGTATTATCTACTGCTATGTCCCTAAGGTATGCCAACGTCTGCCTGTGTTGCTGCTTTGTTCGAATCCCTTACATCAAATGAGAGCTGAAGCACTCGGCTGTGGTTTTCATGTGAAACAACCAGAGTCGGTTAAAGTTTTTCTATGGTTTTTTCGCTCCAGTGACCACAATCATACGCAGAAGCTACTGTATTTATGCCTGTGTGTTTCTACTGGTTTCTGCCTGCTTTACTGGTAAAACCTTGGACTTTACTTTCTACCCTAACTGTATGTGTGCTCCCTCCCCCTCTAAGGTGGCATGCAGTAACTGGAAGCGCATTATGATAGTCCTCAGTGAGAGCCTGTTGCAGGATGGCTTGCCCCAGAGAGACCCACTGGCCATTCCAAGGGACCTGGTCCACAACAGCAGCATGCACTTTACCTTCAACAAGTTCTGGAAACGCTATGGCAAGTTCGCAAGGCACCTCATGAAGGTCTGTTACAATACTATACTTTATAGTGCGCTACATGGTCATAATTATAGAAAATGATTAAAAAAAACACACACAATATAGTTTATTCATTACATGTATTAATTGCTTTAATTTTTTAAACGTGTGTCGACTTTTACTTATTGATGCTGAATGGTGACTGGGACTGTTACACCTGCCCAACCGTTTAATACAGCAGCTGCAACGCTCTTCTGTTTCACACCTTGGCCAAATAGCCCTGAGCTATTTTACTCACATAGACAATTCTGATGCAGACACATCTAGCAAAGCATCCATCTGTGAATGCTACCTTAGCAGTTGGGGTTCATCTTAATCCTGTCAGTGTAATATCATGGTATCAGTACCATAATCATCACATCCGCTAATTCTAATTCGGTTCTGTTCCATTAATGGACATAATGCACATGTCACTAATATAGGTGAAACCAAGCCTGTTTTCAGCTGTGTCACTGTGCACCCATGGCCACAATTTAAAAAAAAAAAAAGGCAATTTTAATCACAGAGTGAACCATTTTTTTCTCTAAGATATTGAGTCATTTGTCACGTCCTTGAACATCTTATTACTTGCTTTGTTTATCATTCTTAGTTGCAGTTCATCTCTATTAATTGTCCATCGTACTGTATGTGTGATAATAATAGGTAGTGTGTTCATTTTTGAAGGTGAAGCTGAAGAAGTACACAAAGTTTCTCTTTGTGCGGGACCCCTTTGTGCGTCTCATCTCCGCCTACCGGAATAAATTTGAGCTGCGCAATGAGGACTTTTATCGACGCTTTGCACAGGTCATGCTCCGCCGCTATGCCAATCAGCCGACACCTCCTACCTCTGTGGACGAAGCGTTCGCTGTGGGTATCCATCCCTCCTTCTCCCACTTCACCCAGTACCTCCTGGACCCTCGAACAGAGAAGGAGATGCCGTTTAACGAGCACTGGCGGCAGGTGTATCGGCTTTGCCATCCGTGCCAGATACAATATGACTTTGTAGGCCACTTGGAGACGGCAGAGGAGGATGCTGAACACCTACTCCGCCAGCTGCGGGTGGACAATGTGGTGGAGTTCCCAACCTCCCATAGGAACCTCACAGCCAGCAGCTGGGAGGCCGACTGGTTCAGCACAGTGCCTGTCGAGGCGCGGAGAGAACTCTACAAGCTGTACGAACCTGACTTCAGGCTTTTTGGCTACGACAGACCAGACTGGATCCTCAACGAGTGACTTGAGATTCTACAAAACTTGTAGAAACTTGAGTCACAGTCAGTACAGAATGGACCCTGCCACGCACGGACAAAATGTTTTTTTATGTAATGAGATGAAGCGACACTCCAACAACAGTGACACCTCCCTTTGTCTGGGCTTTGCAGATGTTTTGTCCAGTCGTGTCCATTCCACAATGAATGTACATGTGGTTAAGGACACCTACTGCTTTATGGAAGCACACTAACGAGGGGAAGCCAGGTAACAGCCATAATCCATTATTGTTTTTTCTTTATTAAAACACAAACATAATGAGAAGCACACGGGTTAGAGTGGGACAGTTTAGATATGGATTGTGCAAACAGCAGGTGTCCCTAACATGTTGTACATTCAGTGTAACTCTTTAACTCCATACCGAGTGTCTTGAACTCCCAACGTTGATGTCATGCCACGCCTGTGATTTGCTCCGTCATGACTAACTGTGATGATCACACAGGCTTTGTAGCAGTAAGTTTGCAGAGAGGCCTCACGGGAGGGAGAGAGCCATACTCCACGTTTGTGATTTCACAGAATCCCTTTTGGATATGACGTCACCACAGATGCAGGGGTTTTGTACACGTGGGCCATTAGTTAATTCAAAGTGTTACCAGATCAGTTTTAAAAGTAGTTGCACTACAGTGTTAATTATCAGCTAATTTATTTCACATAAGTAAAAGTGCAATGTTTATGTTAAGCATGAAAGGGATTTTTTTTTTATGTAGAACACTTGATGAAAATACATAAAGACTGTGGTCAACATCAGTAAAAGGAATAATAATTCTTTTATACCTCACACACAGATAAAGAGGATATTTATGTGTTCCATAACACATACTGTTCTAACTCAGCAGTAAACTCCTGTCTTTTTCAGACCTCAGTACATTAGGTATCAGCATGGAGAATCCATTAAATCTTATTAACAGAATATTTTCTGATGACATTTTAGCAGCTTGCTTTATTTGACAGTTTCAGAGCATGATATATAAATGCCACATCATAGCCTCTTCATGTAGAAGCACAGCAGCTCTAGTATCAACTAGACTTACCAGCTGAATTTGTCTCAGCTTGTTTTCGAGACACAAAACTGGAGTTGCAACATTCTTTTGAGTTCAGCTCTGTTGTAGATGCGCAGGATTGCCAGTTTTCTAAAGGGAACATTTTCTTTCTTTGCCTTCTGTTACCATGGCAATATTAAAGTCAACATTTGATCATCTCTGTATTTTTATGCACAAACTGAAGTTAGTACCACTGTACCATACTAGGTAACCCTGAAGACCGCAACAGTGTTGCCCCCCCCCTCCCTAAGTATGATGGACATTTTTAAGTGCAGCATTTTCATAGGATTCAGTGTTTAGTATCAAGTTATACTGAGTAGGCATACTACAGGTTGCGTTTTAAGTACAACTAGAAAGTCAGTGCAACAAGAGGCTATGGTCAGTATTAATGTCAGAGATGCCAGGTAAAAATTTGCTCATGGTCTGAGTCAGGATTAATCGCTTCACCATCTGGCCAAGGTTTGGGTTATATGATTTATATGAGAAGATAGTGCCTTTGGTTGCATACATTTACACAGTAAAACGTATTTTTGTAGGAGGAGTTCATTTTTACTTAGAACAAAATACAGCGAGAGCTGTATGAAGCCACAAAAGGTTTATTTGATATACTGGGCCTTGTTTTTCTTGTGTGATTATTATTTGGTACAAAAAGGAAACAACAGGGCCTTTCAGCAGAATTGTCTGAGTATCTCTTTTGGAGTTTGTATGATTCGTGATTCTGTGAGGACTCTTTCAGTGTGCTTTTTAAAGTGGTTGTGTCCAGTGGATTGCTCTGTGTATCATTTACTTTGTTGGATTACTGTGTGTTTTGTACTGTATGTGAAGTCATGGACATGATTTGTGCACACATTGTTCTAAAAGTTACATGTTCACAAGCTGTTGTCTCACTGCCTTTTGGTTTATTTGATTTCTGAATATGGTGTGTTTAGAGGGGATAATAATAAAAAATTATATATATATATTATATATAATATAATATATATATATATATAAAAATTTTTATTATTTTTTTTTTTTATCAAACTTTGACATATAAATTCCCTAGTTCAGTCCTGAATCAGATGGAATTCTTAAACATCAGTAACTGTTTTTTCCAAAAGTGTGTCATTGTCATTGAAAAAACATTTTTATATTAAGAAAAAAATTAAATCACACCTAGTCATCACACACTCCCACCTTACCAGTGTTTGGATTGTTAAGTTAATTGTATTTTCATATATCTTTGTACTTTTGTTATGTCCTTTTATTGTATTTTCTGTCCATAAGTTTTTCTTTGCTGTTTTCTCTTTCAAAGTGCAAAAAACAGGATTAAAATAGTCATATGTGAAGGCAAAAAGAAAATGTTTATTTATTGACCCAACTCCTTCACAACATTGCTGCTTTGAACAGCTTAAATGTTTGTTAAAGCTGCAGTACCAAACCTTGTCCTACATTTTGACCTCATTCCATTCCTAACATCAAATATCGGCGCACACCAAAATTTATTTTTGAGATTAATGTTTTGTTTTTTTTAAATGCATTGGTCCTTTTCTGATTCGTGGGAAAAATGGAACGTATTCATTCACTTTCATCAGTATTATGGTGTCATGCAATCATCTTGTCTTTGTACAGGAGAAATAAAGGTGGTGAAGCATGATGGATGATTTATTAGTCTCTCTTTTTGCACTTTCTTGTCTCAACTGAATAAAAGGAGAAAATATCCAGTATCAGTTTTATACATAATGGCACAATATAATTCATATTAGATAATGCTACAACAAAAAATAATATTGACTTGTCATATTCGCATGTTATCAGATATTGCTCAGAGAAGAATACATTGTGGTATTGTCTCAACACCATGAAGTAGAATATTCACTCTGCATAGTGAGGCCTGACTTGAAGGCCTGGTGGATGTTGGGGAAGAAAACTACCCAGAAAACAACAGCAGTGGAGCACAAAAGAACGTTATCAGGAAATGCCAAACATTTTTTCTAAAATAGGAAAACCTCTGGATGGTTGTGGTTGAAAAATAAGGTGGCTACCCCCCTACTGTCACTAATGAATCTTCACGATAGTTAGTCATCGTATTTGGAAATAATGCGTATCATATGTGACACACCATACAACCGTCATCTGGAAGCTGATGGGGTCAAGGAGAGCAGACACAGCTAAAGCTACAACGGAAAACGTCGGCATTGGTGAGTAACTACTCATGACATCCTAAAGGTGTCACTGTGGTTATGTTTCAAAATCTTCAGGGCCACATCTCTTGTAGTCACAGTAGACAAAAGGAGCTATGAGAGCAGCGAGCTGCACAGCAGGATGCACATGATCACTCAAACGCTTCCCATCCACCACTGCTGCCAACGGTCTTCGCACTGGTGGATGAATTCCTTCTTCCTTGCACCACTATCCTGCCTCAGTCACAGGAATGCCTCAACTGAACTTAAAGAAATATTTCGACATTTTGGGAAATAAGCTTATTTGCTTTCTGGCCAAGAGTAAGAGTGGAGCGATACCACCCTCTTGCTCTCAAACGTTAAAAAAATAAAAATCTGTAAAAAATCGTTTAAGTTGTGGGGAAGGCTACTGCCTGTCGGTACAAATGTCGACCTCAAACTATCTGGACTGACTGTTTACCCTTTTAGTAAATGAAAACGTCAAATATAATGCAGAGCTGCATTTATCAACTAGAACCAGACAAAGATGAGGGCAGATACACAGCCACCATCATATCGGTGGCTTTTAGAGGTATCAGTGATGGTACTGGAAGCAATTTATACACTGTTGTCTGTTTTGTTTGTTTCATTTTGAACTTCTGTTTTCAGAATTGTTACTGTAGCCTTAAAATAGTGAGTGTTCGCTTCCTCCCAGTGGTCACAACAAGGAACTGCATTCAGTCCATGGCTATAACGCTGTTCTAATGCCCATATGGTTACAAGTGTACTTACTGCAATTAACCGCAGTGCTACAATATTGGAATGACTGCATCAACGACAAGAATTCAGTATACAACACATTATTTATTGATGTTATTATTTCTATTTTTTGACTTATAAGATTGCCCATTACTGCTTTATGTCACATTGGGCTTCCAGTATAAATACAATGCGCAGTTAAAACTTATCTTCATACACTTGGTATTTACACAAAACTATAATAAAAAAAAGTGAGGAATGTTCAGTACTGTCTGGAAAACTTTTTTAGCACCAGCACACTTTAAAAGCAAAACATCATTCGGTCCATATTATAACAAAGTCAGTCCATCTTACAGGGAGAGAACTGTGTGTAGATACTTCTTGTAGATACTGCAATTTCAAAAGCTCAAATTAATTCCAAACTATCATTTTAGTTCATACAAAATGAAAGTTTGGTTAGCACCGTGTTTCAGGCACAACATACAAAACTCACATTACCAACGTTTCTGTTCACTGAGTGTACTTTTTCTTAGCATATCCCAAAAAAAACACTGTCTTCATCACAAAGTGACAATGATAAATTTCAGGCATCTTTCAGCCTGCTGATTAAAAGAAGAAGACAAAAATTTAACTATGAACAACTTTCTTCTTTCTTTTCTCATGTCATGTTCAGTTTGTTTGCTTTATATATTACTGCGCTTAACACACAAATCATCAGCTGGTCTTTACTGGCTTATTCATTTTTCCTCCACGCTAGCTTTGATGAGGTATCCATTGAAAGTGATATAGACATCTACATCATCGCTGTAAATTGCGTTCTCCCTCTCCCTCTTGTACAGTCGGACCCACACCTTGTCGTTCAGCGCCAGCTCCAGCATCAGGCTCTGGCTCTGCATGATGGAGCGGTCACTGGGCTGGGCGTACACGATGGCCTGCTCTTTGTCGTTCTGCATGATGTGCAGATATGTTTCCTTGAAGTTCCACGTGTGAATGTTGACGTTGAAGAAGTAGATCCCGGGGATGTGACAGAGAAACTTCCCATTGAACATGTCGAAGTGGCCATCAAGGTTGACGAAGACTGTGTCAAACAACAGCGCCTGGTAGGACTCCAGGCTGTGGAGGGATTTGCGACGGCCTACAGAGAAGGCAGAGTATTGGACTTTGCAGGCGTCTCCTGGAAGACCCGCTTGGCCCTTATCGCCTTTTGGGCCCATGGCCCCCCTGGAACCTGGAGGCCCTTCGTGTCCAGCTTTACCTGGTGTTCCTCTGTCACCTCGTTCTCCTTTGTCGCCTGCACAGAGTAATATTAGTCACACTTATTCGTGATAATTGAGATAAAGAAATAATATACAGTATAAGCTTACAAGAGACAGAATGAAAGAAGAAAAGTTTAATAGTGGCCCATACTTGATGATTTAGCCACCAAAGCTACATTTTCTCCCTGGTTTAGTTCAATTGAAGATAACAGATGTTTTTGGGGTCAGCTGTTGGTGCAAAGACTGTGACCTTCTTTAAACTATATCTACAGTATATATATATATATATATATATATATATATATATATATATATATATATATATATATATATATATTTATGGTCAGGTAATCCAAAGGTGGTTGAGAATGATGGGGCTAAGATCTTGTGGGACTCCCAGATCCAGACTAACAAACTGGTGTTGGTTGACCAACCAGACATCGTGTTGATAGACAAACAAGAGAGAAATGCAGTGGTGATAGACGTAGCACAAGAGAAATTGTGTGAGTTTAACAAACGGGACTCCTTCCCAGATTTTTTGTCATTTTAAAAAAATGAATCTCAAGATTTGGAAAGTCCTCAGTTTCTCCAAAATTCAAAACAACCAAACAAACAAAAGCAAACAATGTGTTTTCCCCTAAATGAGAAATTTCAGGTTTAGGTAAATTGGGAAAAAATTGGTGAAAAAAGTTAGAGAACCTGTTTGAATGATGAAAACAGTTAATATCTGGGTACCCAGTTTTTCTAAGAGTCCAACCAGTACAGGTTCTCATCCCCTGTACTGTCTTTAAACCTTGGAGTAAAGTAAGCCTGAATATTTTGCTGTAATTCAGTTAAAACCTTCTATGACAGAGTTATGAGCTGCACTTCTCTGTGTGAATGCAGCATGAGACAACTAAGAGTTTATCATTGAGTACCTTTGAGGATGGTCATATCGATGTACGTTCGGACCTCTGGCACACGGATGAAACCTTCTGAGGGCGGCAGGGCTCCGCTGCCCTCTTCTGGCTCCAGGTGATCACAGCAGTGCTTGCAGAGGGTGGGAGGAACATTTGGGGGAGGCACCAGGGTCACCAGGGGGGAAAGGGACAGAAGGAGGAGAACACCCAACATGGCTGTGCCTGGAGTTGACGAGAAGATGATTGGAAGAGCTGCAAAATTTTAAATGCTTTAGCTTGCGAGATTAGGAGCATTTCTGCCGTATCAGGGCGACTCTGCAATTTATTTTACTTGACAAGCTGCGAGTTGATCTGGGTTAGTGCTGCTGTTCCCCCACTTAAAGCAAATAGTCTATGTTTACCCTCCACGTTACTCTATACTAAGAGGCAGGGTGTCCCACAACCTTTCATAGCCAAAAGTAATATCATTACATATATACAAAAGTGGAAAATCTTCTTATGTAAATTGCCAGCTGAAACAGAAGTGAAGGCATACCATTCAATTTATGAAACTTAGCCAAATATCAGTTGTTCAGCAGCTGCTCAGAAAATGAGATCACTTGTGCTCTAGATGTAATTCCCAGAGCATTGGGAAAGAAAAAGAGGAATCTTCAACCCTGAGCCAGAGAAAATAGTTATTACCCTGCAGAGGAAGAATCAAGCATCAGGAATTATGGCAAATCAAATAAAGTGAAGCCTTCTTGCAACAAAACCAGAATTTCTTTATAATATGGCCATGCACTGAAAGTGGCATTTCCCTGGTTGTTTAAATAAAATGCTATAGAAGGTTCACATACACTCACACATGTCAAGAGAGTTGGCTCTGAGAGGTCAAATGGTAAAATGATGCCTCAGAGACTCACTTATGTGCCTCTCTTCCAAATCCCAAAAGTAAAGAAATGGACATGATAATGGGTGAAGGTAGAGCTACAAGGATCTTAAATTACCCGGAAAATGATCCAGCAGACAGCCCATCCTCACAACGGTGTATTTAACCCAAAGAAAGTCAGTGGAGTGACTTTTTCAGACAAGAGAGCCAAGTGGAGAATATTTCAGTGGAAAAGCGATGGCTGTTTGCCTGACTCCAGTGATCAGCCAGTCTTTGCGTATTGTAACAAGAACAGTTTGTGCTGCTGTGTATACATAGGACAGCTGGATCCAGACTGAGAGTTGTATCCTGAACACGTGACCATGTAGATGCTCGCTCAGTAACAGATCACACACACAGATATTCTAAATGTTAAAAACTTCATTTACAATTATAGTTTTTTGTATTATGAACATAAGCAATTGAACAGTCTGGAATCGTTTTTCAGTCACATGTTTTTCGCTGACTGTGTTCGGTAGGAGCAAAGAAACGGAGGACATTCAACCAGTGACAGCAATTGCTGTATCGTTTGTTTGAAGTGACTGTTAATAGTTCCTGTTGGAAAGTAAATCAAGCAACTAAAAAGAGACAGAAGACAACTACAGAGAGACACAAAACAACTACATAGACACAAAATGACCACAAAGAGATGCAAAACAGCTCCAAAGGGACAAAGAATGACTACGGAGGAGTGTAAAACCAGTATGACGAGACACCAAACAACTACAAAGAGACACAGCATGCGGAGAAACAGCACGGATTCGTCTTTTGCAATCATTTTGTGTCTTTCCCAGTCTGGGCGTCTGACTCCTACATGAGAGAGGTTGGGGGCCTTTTACATCATTGTGTCTAGGGGACCACTCTCTCATTATCTGTGCATGCAGAGCCATTCGCTTGACCCATCCAAGAACCGTTTGGAAGCACTGTTTGGATCTCTCATTTGGTCTAATGAGACACTGTCATCTGTTTTCTGTCTGTTTACCACAGAATGTTTGCGTCCGTGTGCATATTTCAAACAGCAGATTTGCAGCTGCACGGTGCATATGCAATAAAAAGACCATTGTTGGTCCTAATGGCGTTTCTTTGGATGTCATATATTTCAAAGTGGAAATCTGTTGCTTGTGTTTAAGTTCTGTTGAGATTTCCAGACTGAAACACAGATGGTCACTCAGGGTGTGTTGATATGACTGGCTCACACACTGACCAAGGATATTACATAACTGGTTTTGATGGAAAAGCTCTACTTGAAGTGGAGACCTGTATATCAAATGCACACAATTTCTGAATTTTCATGTGCTAATGAATTACTGCCTGAAGGCATCTGCATAGATGTTGATGTATTTTCACTTTAAAGTGTTTCATTGCAAATAAAGTCATGTACAGTCACACTGTATTTTTTTATAGTGGCCTATGGGCTTAAACGTTCACCTGTATTTGGTACAAGCAGGGTCATCTCACGAGAAGCAGAAAACAAAACAATATATCTGATTTGCATTGTGCAGATTGCCATGCACTAGAGTATAGATTTAGGATGTTTCTGTATGTGTTGTTTAGTGAAGCTCAATCAGATGTTTATCCTTAAATGACGAAACAAAAAACCTGCTGCCATTCAGCGCTCGTGCAGCTGTTAACTGAGATTTTTATGTGAATGAATCTCACCTCGTCCACGTCTCTGCAGCCGCTTCAGTCCGCTGAGGAAAGAAAGGAAGGAGGTGAGTGAGATTCCTCAGTCGGCGGCCCTCCCTCCCTCCTCCCTCCCTCAGTGTCCTTCCCTCCCTCCTCCTCCCTCCCTCCCTTGGTGTGTCCTTCCCTCCCTCCTCCCTCCCTTGTGTGTCCTTAGACCCCTCCTAGTCTCATGCTGTCTCTGGCAGCAAGTGCCCCCCCCCTCTCATTTGAAGGATAAAATTCTGAGAGCTTTGACAGTGTGACACTGTGTGGACGGCGGCGCTGCAGCCTTGATCCCAAGATAAGGGGCGGACGGAACTTTTACAGCTGTCGAAAGCAGAAGATGTTTAGTTTGCAGTTACGAAGTTCCTCGAGGGGAGATCACTCTCCAGGGTCTGTTTACAAAGTCATGGAAGGTCCTTGTCCGCATTTCCGCTGTGCTGAATTCCTCCAGGCCCCCCGTCTGCTACAGCTGCGAGGAGAGAGGCCAGTGAAAAAAGCTGGAAAAACGCAGGACAGCGATGGGGAATGGGAGGGATGTCAGTAGGTGACTTTATTCCATTTCCAGGTCTCGATCAGTGATTTGCCCCTCTGCTTGGAGCTGAAAGAGAAAAGTTCAAGACTGGAAATCCACAGAACTTCTACCATTCAGTTTCAGACGCTCCTGGAACTCCATCACTCCATCAGAGTTCAGGACCAAAAACCAACCAAACGAACCTGGCAGCTCAACTGAGACCCTTATGAAGGAATTTGACATTTTGGGATATTTTGGGGAAACCTCTGTTAGATATAAGTCTACCAGCTTAACTTAGCTTAGCATAAAACATATGACTGGGAAAAGCAACTCATTGTTTTTACACAGCAGTATAAAAACTTTATAAAACAATACACTGGGGTCCAAAGGTCTGAGATGTCTGTTTACGGCCTATAGTCACAGGTTGCATGTGTCTTAGCTGTAAGCGATGCAACTGAAGAGTGACTGATTCATTTTTGAAAGTTTTAAGAGTTCTGATGTCGTCAAACTATCAAGTTATTTCACGATTAAAAAAAGCAGAGATTAGAGAAAACCTTTTTTCTTATTTCATAGTATTTCAATCTCCCCACAATACCTGCTCAGTACAGACACAAAGCCCTTAATGATAATAATAATAATAATAATAATAATAATAATAATAATAATAATAATAATAATAATAAAAAACATTGCATCATCTCTTCCTTGCAGAAGATGCAGGGGTGGGTGAAGCAAATCCAACCAACTATTTTTTGACCCATGTTGCAGTTGTTTGCACACAGAACAGTTAAAGAACAAGCAGAGGTGGAGGTAAGATTCATGCACATGTAACTTGAGCACAGCTGTTGAACATTACTGACTTTGGGTCCCGGGGGTTTAGGTTTCATAGACTCTTATGCAATTACATCAGAACATTCCTTTGTGCTTCTGGCCAATGTAAGCTATTAAAAGACGCATCTGCAACCACCTGTCGCGGTTCATGCCATCTTTCTGTTAGCATTTACTGTCCTTAGGAATCAGACTCTCATTTCCCAGCGCAGCTCATAATTCTGTCATCTCTCTCCATCAGCTAATCCCCCTCTGGTGTTCTTTCAGGTGATGTTTTTATTTGGAAGCACTTCAGTCTTAAATCAGGAGTTTCATTTATCTCTCTCCATTTTATGAGCTCCAGCGGCGGCAGGAGCAGCATCTTGCAAACAAAATATCATTGCACATATCTACAGTGATTTTTCCTCTCTATCTGAACCTAGGTGATCCATTTGCTTTTACACACCTGGGTGTGGTGACTGTATAGCTACTCATTTTTACAGCTCAGTAGACAGCAGACTTTTGTGGAAGATTTTTTTTCTTTTTTTTTTTGCCTCCCACAACCCTTTCTGCAATTTTGCCCCAAAACATATTGTTAGCGGCTGACATAATTATGGGGAATTGCATTCAAAGTTAGATACCAGAGGTGACTTGAAGTTTTAGACCTCAAAGCGTTTTTGTGGCTCAGCTCAGCAAGAACAAAAAAGATGGACATCTGGTTCACAAGCCGACAAACTTAATGCTCACGAGTTTATGAGTTATAAAGCCTTCTCCGCATGCACACATTTCAGTATCATAACTCACCATGTAGTAATCTGAACCAGAAATCTATTTTACTAGCCTAATTGCTTATAGAAAGATGATTGTTGACGTCTCACACTCTACTCTGCCCTGCAGGCTGCCTCATTTTGTGATATCACCTAAAAATCTCTAATAAAAGTGATATAATCCATAAACACAAAATGTACACCAGACACAATCAATTTCACTCCTCACTAATATTTGGTTGGAGAACCTTTCACATCAATGTCAGCCTCTAAACGTTTCTTGTAGCCATCTAGAAGCTTCTTGCAACTGTCTGCTGGTAGTTTCTGTGACTCTTCCATTGTTCTGAGTTCAAGTTCTTTGAAGTTTGCAGGTGTCCTTTTGGCAATAGCAGATTTCAGCTCTCCTGAAAGTTTTCATTTTCATTTCACTGCCGGGCGGTTTAAAAGAATCCATCTTTTCCTTTTGAACTGATCATTTGTGCTGCTGGATATGTGCTTTGGGTCGATTCTGGTGATAGACCCAAGACCTTCACTTCAAACCACCTAGTTTTCTGACACTGGGTAAAACATTTTGCTCTAAAATGCCTCAGTAATCTTCTGGTTTCATTTTTCCTTTGACACATTCAATGTCTCCAGTACCAGAGGCAGCAAAGCAGCCTCACAGCCTGGTAGAAACTTCACCATGCTTTACTCTAGGTAGAGTGTTCTTTTCCTTATGGGCTCATCACCTATAAACCAACTGATGCACTACATTCCCAAAGAGCTCTACTTCGGTTTCATCTTTCAATAGAACATTATCCCAGAAAGACTGTGGCTTTTCTATGAAAGTTTTGCAAACAGTAATCTTGCACTTTCTGTCAATAGAGGTGTCCTACTTGGCTTTTGCCCATAGAGCACTACTCAGTTTAATATTTGGTGTATGATACAGGCAGAAACCACCACTCCAGTTTGCTCCAGGTCAGCCTGAAGCTCTTTAGATGTATTGGGTTGTGTTTTTTCTACAATCCACATCAACCTTTCAGAATTCTCTCATTGAGTTTCTTCTTGGCACCACATCCTGGAAGCATCTTAACAGATTTATGACTGTGAAACTTCTTGATAACATTTCCCTTTGAAACTATTGAAACAGAGATTTCAAGGTCTTTGGTGCCTTGTGGCCTTTGGAGTAGTTTTTTTTTTTGTTTGTTTTTTTGATAACAGCCTTTCTGATGCCCTTAGACAACTCTCTTGTCTTCACCATTGTTAAATGAAACAGGAAAAAATCAGCCCCAGCTAATACAGTAAAACAATTATTCATTGGTTAATTCAGGTCATGTGAGCACTGAAAACTAAGCACAGGTCAGTCTTATTTATTGTGTTTGAGGAAATATCTTAAATTCATCAAAAGGGGCTTATCATTATTTCTAGTGTACATTTTATGTCTGTAGTTTTTTCCCACTATATAGAAGCATTTTTGCTGTTGTTCAGTAACTTTTTACATTTCATTAGAATATTTTGATAATACAGAACTGGTTAATTTGCATTAATTCCTTAAGATAGTCTATATTGGGTAAAATTCGGTTCTGGATTCTTTAAAATTCTGGGGTGACAATAATTTTAAGCAGAACTGTTTGCTGTGTCCACTGGTCTCTATTACTTCTCCACATGGTCACCCTGACCTCATTTCAGTGTGGGTTAGATCCAAAAAAAGCTCTGTGGATTTTCAACTGAAATTACAGTGTATTTTTGTTCCTCTGTGTTTTCTGTACTCTCTCTCTCTCTCTCTCTCTCTCTCTCTCTCTCGCTCTCCCTCTCTCTGAAAATTCCTCTTTCAGAGGAATTATAAACAGACAGAGACACCAATGTCATCCAGCTGGGATGAGCCTGATGGACACTGCCAGCAAACTAAAGTAATTTTTTAATGAATCAGGGCATAGAGAATTAATGTAAAGTGACTGCGAACCTATTTATTTGTTTGTACAGAACATTAAATCCGAGCAGATCCCAAAGGAGGAGGTAGAAGACGAGGAAGAGGAATCCCTGGTTAAGTTTTGTTCAGTTTTCTAATGTCAAGTAGTGGTAGATTAGTACATCAGAGATATTTCCATCTATTCAAGGACACAAGCCAAACAAGTAAACAGTCATTTACACAGAAAAGAATATTTACCCAGTATTCAGGGTTACAAAACTATTTGGTTACCAATCAAAGAGTATGTGTTGTTTTGACTCTGTGTTATTGCTTTTGTTAAATTTATCTTTAATATTACAGTTAGGTCATTTATCCAAACTGCTATATGAAATGGTTGTGAACTGGTATAATATATTCAATTCTTAATAAAATGTATATCCTTTACAGTTTTGATTCGTGAATATGCACATCATTTTCTACAACTAACAATATCTTTGTGTTGCTGTTTCTCACAGTGGGTCAAAATAACCCACAATCTGGTTTGATTGTTGAACCAAGGTTTTGGTAGGGGTCCAGTTGGAGGAAATTAACCCAGTATACCCAGTATATTTGTTTGCAGAAGCGCTAGTGTTTCTGTATTTTACATTTGGACAGATGCAATTTCTTCTTAGATTCCATAATTTTTTCAATTTGGGCCAGTTTAATGGGCCACCGAATAGGTTGTCTTTGAAACAAATGTTGGTACTTTTGTGTGTAAGTAGGCAAGATGTAATTGAACAGCATGACAAAATTTGGTTATGTAGTATACTGTGTCAAGCTGTCGTGAAATGAAAAGAATGAATTATAGAAACACTGATGAAAAGCAGTGTGGTTTCTTACTGACATGGCTAAATAATGTAAATTCTCTGTGAGGTGAGCGGATGTCGCTGGTTGTGTCAGAGTTAAATGTCAAACCACACTCTAATACCTACGCTCACTCTCTCTCTCTCACACACACGCACACACGCACACCACCAGGACCACCTGACAGGACTTGTAAACACTCAAAACAACATGCATGCATGCGCGTATGTGCGCGCACACACACACACACACACACACACACACACACACACACACACAAACACACACACACAAAGAACTGAGGGTGTCTCTCACACTCTCGCTCACATTTGGCGCATTTGCCCACCCCTCATTCCACACCAACACAGGAAGTCAATGGGTGACCCATTTCTACCAGAGCTTTTATTTTGTTTGATGTCACTGCGTGCGATGGAAATATACTACATATGTCGAGTAGAAAGAGTAGCAACAATTATCACTGACCTCATTGATTAAAATGAATGTAGAATAAACAGTCTTATAAACATTGTTCTTCATGTATTACACCTGTATACACACATACAAACAAACAATTCTATATTGTAGATATTAAAGTTTACCAGTTGCAGCTGCTATTGTGAAGTAGATTTGCATCTGAATGATTATTTAGCATCTTTATCAAGTCCTTATAATGCAATGCAAACATGCAAAAATAAAACAAAACACATTAATAGCAAACCAGCTGCCTTTTCTTTAAAAGTAGATCATTGTAAATAAAAGCTTTTTAACGTCTTTCAGCTCATTGTGTTGGTTGTCACTGCTCTCGTCAGCCTTGTATTGAGTAGCAGCAGGCATGTGTTTTCAGTGAAAGAGCTCCGCTTAACCCATTGTATGCTACACATCCAACCACCGCACAGTGCACCGCACACAGCGCACTGCAGACAGAGAAACTTAGGGAATAGGTTTTCAACATAGAGGAGAATTTAAAGAGCCACACAGTGCCGTTAGGAGGTAGTCAGACCAAAACAGAGCTAAAAGGGGCAGGATTATTAGACTTGAGTTCAGCAGGTTTTAAGTATACATATGATAGAATTTATTAAAATTATTCTTCTTAGTCAAAACTGCACAAGAGATCTCCATATACAGCATACTGTATATGGAGATCATCAGGTCAGCATAATCAGATGAGAATACGGAGCAGTCTCTAAGGTTTCTTGTAAATTTAATGTGATCAAACAGGGATTCTCCCAGGTACACAACACATTTTTAGATGGATTTATTGCTGAATGTTGTCTGTAGTTCTTTGAGGGTGAGATAGCCCGTTTTACAGGGCTCAACAGGCATTGACGAAGACCTACACATGGAACCAGCCACAGGCCAGGCTGCATAGCTACCACAAGCAGCTGCTACTGGTACATCATGCACCTCTTCGCTATCAGGGCACATCTGAGTTAGACTGGGAGGATGAGGAGGGGATGGAGCAGGAGGGCACACCTGGGAAGGAAGTTGCAGTGGGAGGATAAGGAGAGGTGAGCTCTGGTGATCCTCTGAAACCTCCTCCCCATCTACATCCATGCACTTTTTACCTTTCTTGTCCTCTTCATCCTCTGGTCCAATGCCAAAACCAGAGTCTGGGTTCTGTGGCTCCCTCTTCAAGCTCTCATAGGCTGGAAAAGAGGTGAAGAAAATGCAGAGGGAATGGTGGAGGTTGTGGTTGTTGTGCAGATTTTGGAAATCATCCTGATAGCTGAAGTAGGCTTGATTGGTGTCAGTTCGAGCTAAGCTGCTGGACATGAAGTAGCCCATGTTAGAGAAGCAGGATGAAGACGAGGAATTATCGGCAACCCCGCTACTGTCTTCGCTGGTGTAACTCCTGAAGGGAAGCAGAGCACAGGTGGAGCTGGAGGAGGGAGAGTTGGAGGGGGCAACATCCCAGCTTTCACACAACTCCACAGGGGAGATATGCTCACATGGCTGAGCCATGAAGAATGAGTCAGAACCTGACAGTGGATTCAGCCATTTCTAGGAGAAAAGATAGAGAGATTTAGATGACAGTAGACTATAGTATAGAATATAGTAGAGTATGTTTCCTGATTTTGTATGTGAGCGTTAATGCATGTGCATTTGTCAGCGTTGCCTGGAATAGAAGCAACAGACAAGCCACGACACGAAGCATGTTTGTGGTTTAAAAATTGATTTCTCTAATCTGTGAAGAAGACCCGCAGGAGAATTATTCTGATAATAGCAGCACAGTCTTGACAGCTTAAGTGTCTGTAAACCTCAAGAGTGAATGAATGGATCCGAGCAACTTCTTTTTGAATATTTAGAAATGATGTTTAGAAAGTTTGCATGACCTTGCTCACTTAAAACTTGAGATATCAGGTTGCAAACGAAAAAAACAAGTTGTTTTTTCCCCAGAAAGTCTAAAGGGGAACTACAGCAATTTAGTTGTGTTATTCCATAACACTGGGGGACTCACATGAGACAGATTTTTCAAACAGCGTCCTCAAAATTGAAGCAGTCAGGATTGAAATATCCTAACCTTCATTTTCCACCATAGCTCAAGCTCCAAAACTGGACCCTACCATTAACCATCTTTCACTTATAAATTCATACACATATATTTATACAAAATTTTGTTAATTTTTAGTCTACTAATTTGTAGTTTATAAACCCAAGCTGAAATAACCCTAATGAAATTATCAGGGTTATTTTCGCAGACTGGACAGAGCTCATCCAGAGCCACAGAAGACATTACAAAATCAAGAGCAGTAAACTGACCCACAGGTGTAGTTGGACAAAGGACAAAGTCAAGACTAAATTAGTGAGTGCAGATGATAAGAATTTCTCTTTTATAACAATTCAATAAATCCAAATCTTAATGTGTTGGATAGCTTTGCAGTATTACCAGTCCTATCTATGTAGTAGAAAAGAGTGAACATATAGTCAATAAAATTGGTCCTAACATTGAGCCCTGGGGTACTCCACCTGGGAGAGGGGAGACATGATTACCATTAGAAACAAAAGAAATTCTTGGCATCCCAGATATAGGATACCCCCCCTCAAAGAACAGCAAAAGGTTTTTTGACAAGGGCCCCAAAATACGTCATTTAACCTAAAAAAAATAAAAAAAAAAACCTACACATGCCCAAACCTTGATCACAGTGTTGTTACATCACAAATTTTATTCATTGTTCTAAAGGGCCTGGACAAATAACATATTTTGATGTTTAAATTAGAGGACTTGACCATGCCTTTATGATGGCCAAGTTTTGCAGCAGCAACACTTTGATATTGCTACTCCTCATCTAGCTGTGGTACTGTAAAAAAAAAAATCATCAGACCCCATGTTCAGTAGCAAAAGTTAAGAAATACCTTTCGCTCTACTGACCGCAAGGTTTTTACCTTTAGATTTCCCCCGTAGATAGAGTGGAGAGTGGGGAAGTATTTGGAAGGGTTTGGTACTGGCTTCACTTCGAAACACCTGAAACAGCATGAGCCAGCCATTATATTAGACATACTGTATGCAAACACACGTACACAGACACACAAGCCCACAGTATACTCACCGCTTACTTGTGAAAATGACGACCATTATAACAAAGAGGCCCATGCACAATATCAGTGCCAGCAGTCTCTGATCCAGAGTCCAATCTAAAAGAGAGATGATATTTAAACGTGTAAAATGCAGGCGTTTCCCTGGACCCCTACGAGAGCCTACAAAGACCCAGCCCCACATATTGCCTTTCCTGCCTACGCTTGGGGAAGACCTTGAACCAGATTGGACAAACTATATTTCCAGCTGTTCCGGGATCATTTCCGGACCCCAGAAGAGGCATCTTATGAGAGCTGTTGTCCTGTAATCCATTGCAAATGCAGTGTTTTTCTTGTCACCTTGATCCTGTGAAATTGATGCCACATCTGATTGGCCCATCCAGGATGTGGTTGGACTCCAGTTGCTCCAGTGGCTCTTATAGTTGACATCGGGCTTGACTCGCACCCTAGCCTGGCAGTGCCCCTTTAGCTGGGAAGTCAGTATTCTTAGCTGTTGTTCACGTGTAGACAAAGTAATGACCTCCTGTTAAGAGATGAAAAATCTCCATGTCAAAATTAGAATGTAGCTTAATAACCAGCTTCTCAAGAAATTTGTCAGAGTTATGTAACTCATGAGCAGTAATGGCTCTGTAACATTTGCAGAAGTATGACGTGTATGAAACCAAGCACTGCCTCATCTGCTGCAACCAAATACATATTAACATGCAAAATTAAGACCAAACCGGTGGAAAGGGGAAGTGACGGATACTAAACTTATAAGAAGATAATTTTAGTGAGATATTACCGTATGAATTACATTACATATTTATCACTTTTAAAATAAGTAATAAAACTTTGGCCAACAATGAGGAAGAAGAAACTGCATGAGAAATTTGCAAAAGGCAGTGACAAAAAAGCATATAATGCAGTCAGTCTTTTGTAGTGTTTAAAGAATGTCATGTACTTATAGAACTAAATAGTCAACATAAAATATAATGTGAGGAAAAGATAAATCGAGTTTAAAAAAAAAACCCTCTCAAACATTTTAGCCATGCTAGCACAGTGGATCCAGGGATGACAGTGTCTGTTGGTTGATCAAACACTTGGGTCTGGACTGAAATATCTCAACAACTACTGGATCAGTTGCCTTGGAATTTTTTAAAAAAACATTCATGAATTCCAGATGATGAATAGTACTAACTTTGGCAATACTCTGATGTTTCATCCAGCAAAACTGTGAGGTTCGCATTTGTTTCAAGTAACGTGTCTAAATACCATTCGGACAGATTACCAAGAAGTTTGGTAAAGATGTATTTGTTCCCCTTGGGATATTTTTGTAATATCTTTGGTGATCCCTTAACTTTTCACCTCACGCCATCATCAGGTCAGCATTTTAATTTTGTCCAGTACTCTGGTTCATGAACCTACAATTCTAATGACCTTCGCATCAACCTCAGCTGTACTTTGTGTTTAGTACTAACCAGCAGATGTTATTATACTAACATGCTGAACTAAGATGCAGAATATGGTAAACATTAAACCTGCTAAGGATCAGTACCGTAGCACTGTCATCCTGAGCAGTGTCCGTACCTACATACAGCCTCACAGAGCTGCTAGCACGGCAATAAGCTCTTAGTCTTATCATTTTATGCTTAAAATGTATTATCATGCTCCTATAACATGTTACGGAAAAATAATGCATTAAATATGTGTTGCATTTTTATAAAATGCCCATGAATGCATGTACTTAGTCACTCACCTCCGATGTCTGTTTTTTTTGTTTAATCTGAACTTGAAAGTCAAAGGCTTCGATTAAGTCAGAGAGAGGACTGCCTGGACTCCATGATATCCATGTATCATTTGCAATGCTGCTGATATTGGGGGCCCCTGGAGGATTCATTTTTACTGTAGACACGCACACATGCGTGCACGCACACACACACACACACACACACACACACACACACACACACACACGCACGCAAAAACATGCATAATTCCACATGGACATGTACATGGAAAGACAAAAAGTATTCTTGTCAAATACCAAAAAAGTCTTTTATCACTAGATTTGTGAATAACTTTTGAAGAGCAACACAAAGGATACAGTTTAATGAAGAAGTAAAAGCCACTCACTTTGTTTCTTGGGCTTATAGTTTTCAAGGTTGTCCGACAGCGTGCCATTACACTTTACGCTGATGTTAGGCATTACTTCAAAGAAGTTGAATTCCTAGATGGACCAATTATGTAAGTCGTTAAACAGTAAGGACAGAGGATTGTATGCATGAAGCCATGACAACTAGTGGCAGTGTTGAGTGACGGTTATTGTTATGGACTTCTTTTTTAATTCAGTGCAGTATCTTCCTAATAATATTTTGGCTATGAGAACTGAATAAGAAAATTAAAAAAAAAAAAAAAAATCAAAGCGCATATAAAAAGGGAAAAACGTTTTTATATATATATATGTATATATGTATATATATATATATATATAAATATCTCTTGACATGTTTATATGTTCTGATGAATGTTATATATTGGTGACTTACTTCACTTTCAAAGACAATACTGCAGCCTGGAGGAGAGGTCCCGTGTTGTTTCAGCTTGCAGCTTCGGCTAATTTAAAAAAACAGGACAAAAATCACCAATAACTGCTGTAGATTTCACTGACTGGGGTGCTGTTATGTTTTCATCCCCAAAGCTCAGAGCCAACCAGTGTATTTGCTCTTCATAGAATCTCTGAGTAAATGATGCAAATAGCTGGAACACGGGCAGTAATAATAATATCTTACGTAATTAGTCTGGCAACTCTTATGTTGTTCTCTAAGATCCAGATTTTCTTCACACCATGAATCCAACAGTCTTCACCAGGAGCTCCCTGAGAGCTGTTCCACGTACAGCTGACAGTGTTGACAAAGTCATTTACGCAAGAGAGTCCTTGAGTGCCAGAGACGAAACAGAAGAGAGAAAGAAAAAGGTAAGGAGAAATCTGATAGACCTGCGATTTCTTTGTGCACTTGAGAAGCTTTTGCAATGTTAAAGTGTAACTTGGAAAAATTCTTACCTTGTGACTCTGTGTGGGAGTGTGCTGGATCAGCCGAAAACAGAACCACAGGGACGTATAAGGACCACAGCATCTCCATGGTCATGACCAAAATACGACTCTGAATTAGGACGAGACTATGAATCAATTGTGTTAATATATTCAGCAGAAAAATGTTCACATATGGGAGTTGAACTTCAAAACAAGAAATCTGACAAAATCATTGTATACATATTTAAGCCAAAAGCAGTGCTTAACATGTTTAAAAGGAAAACTAGGGAATATGTGTAAAAATCAAATGCTTTCAAATCTTTTTCTCCCCTATCTAGATAAAGTGATGGCTATGATAATAACTTTGGCAGCCTGATACCAGTTACCCATGTTTCTACTGCTATATGTTTTAATTCTTTGAAATAGAGAGATACTCATTTCTGAAACTGTATTAACCAAACACAACTGGCACGGAGCTGTGCACTTTTGAAAATGAGAAAACAAAACCAGATCCAAACTGAGCAAAACACTCATCTTGAGAAGGCAGCAGTTATAAGTGAAACTTGCCTGAAAATACTGGCACCTGTGCTTGTGCGCTATATAATAAGGCCGAAAGAAGAGGCATTGGCCCGCTCTTCACTTAATGGTCAGTGAACATGATAATTGTGTATGGCAGTAAGACCTTCCTTTATGCCACATTCATAATAATTAATTCAGTATTGTATTATATTTAATAATTTATTGGGGTAGGCTTCTGTGAAAAAAACAAGTGGTCATACATGTCTGCTAATAAAACTATGAAAAAACAGAGGTAGAACTGGCATCCAAAAGCCTTCTGTATATCTATCAGGCTACAGATTATGATTGTATGACCCAAAGAAGAAGAATTTACCCATAAAGTGACAAATTATGTCCCCAGGTTGAGTCATCAGTCATTGCTGGTATTTTAATCAAAGCCTGAACTGAGTAGGACTACGAGTGACTTTACAATTGTCACTTGTGGCTTATAACAACAGCAGATCAGGAAACTAGAAGACTCTGTAAAAAATAGACTACATTTGCATATATTCAAATACATGTAAACTGTTGTTGTTGGAAGAATATTGTGCATTATTGTTGTATGGCTTTTGAATGGTATTAGTTTAAAAAAAAAAAATAAAAAGCAGTACCCTACCTCATTTATCTTGGTTACCAAAGATAGCAGGGGTCCCAGAGAGGAAACACATTGTTGTCTCCTCTTTCTGGACTGAAAAATTTAGAAGGTTTCCTTTTCTTATGAGTTTTCTCGTCCCCCTTTCTTTCTACTCTCACATCACTATGTCACTCTCTTGAGCAATATGCCCCGTTCTCTCTCTCTCTCTCTCTGTCACTTGAACTCATCCCTCTGTCTCCTCATTCTCAACCTGCGCTCTTCTTTTAAGTGCCCAGTGACATTTTTTCACTTGTAAAAACGGCCCGTGTCTAGGGCTTACAGGAAGCCTGTTGAATATACGAGTGATGGAGAGAGAGTTACAGAGAAAGAGAGAGAGAGAGAGAGAGAGGATGGAGGGGGTGGGGGGGTGGGGATAGAGAAGAGCACCACCCACCTACTGAGAATCAGCAACACTTACCTGGACTCCGTGATGTTTTTTTTAACATAATAATTGTAGTGAAAGCAAGAAATACAAAGCAACACCACATCCTGTTTCAATTACAATGTAAAGTGGGTTATATAAAGAGAAACTCGCTTGTCCTATGAAGTGGTTTATGTCAATGAAGTTTGGCTTAAAGTGAAGATTCAGAGGACTAAAGAGGCTAAGATATAGAATCATAGGGCTATTTAACATGCAAGTGTTGACACAAGAAAAAAGTTGGATGGCGTCAAAACCACTGCTGTTACAGCCGCAACCGCTGCAGAAAAATACCTCATGTGTACTACTCAAGTTCTTCAGTAGAGGAAAGATGAAATAAGCCTTCACTCAAAGGTCACTGAGTGTTTCACTTCTTTAGCCACAGGCCTCTAAAGATCTACTCTCATTGATAGTTGAGCACACTATCAACTCTGTTAATAAACTTCAGATTTAAGATATATGGCCACAGAAGAAGACAAATTTCTAACACATAGGGGACTCGATCATAATCATTGCAGAGATTGGGTCATACAGCGGTGAGGGTTATGCATTATTTCTTCTTGCCAAAGGAAGGGTATTCAGATTTTTTTTCTGGGAGGTAAGGGAGGAGTTTAATTGTATAAAAATAAATTTTATTTATTTAATTTTTTAAAAATAAATTTAAAAATAAATTTTATAGATTTATTTTTATCTCAACCTATTCTTATGAGATTTACTGTTAAAAAGAGAAAGTTTACATTAAAAAAGTTTTGTGGAAGACAACGTTTTGGGTATGCTCCTATTTATCATCTTATGCAGTGGTGATGACAGCTCATTCAGTAGTTCTTGGTTCATAATGATTTGCTGTTAACCCTTCTAACATCTAGTTTTAGCTATATAAACATTATTGTCCCATTAAAATATTGAGGTTGAAATTAGCTCTGAGTTGAGAAATTATGTGGGGGGGGCATTTTCTTTCTAGGCCAAGGACATGGTCCAAAAGAAATATTTATAATGCTGGGGAAGCTCTTGCTTTGTTAAAAAGTCGGTCATAACGTACAGCCCCTATCCCCACCACAATGACTTTCATACAGTCCCTAATGCACTTCATTCATCTCCAACTCAAACAAGCAATGACATATGAAATAAGGCTCATCCGTTCTGCCCGGAGATTTGAATTGACAAAAATACTCCAAACTAAATACAATAAATAGAGCAATGCTGCAGATCAACAGTAAACAAAGGGGTAAAGAAGCAGAGAAACATTTGTATTTTCACCCAGTTACATAAAAACCTTGCAGTCAAATGGTAATATGCAAGTGCACTAAGTATGGCAGAGTAAATAGAATTGATGATATCGTGCAGGTTTTACAAATGTTCTTGTATCTACAAGTGTTCATCTCAGTCTGAAAAGTTCGTGGAAATGCCGTTGTGTAACATACGTCCATGCAACATGTGTATGTCTACAAACCACAAAGCATTCCCGCATACAAAAACTGTTGCAACACAGTATATTTGAACTCAGCAGTCAACAGCTCCCTGCTTCAGGTGCCTGAGTATGTTCAGTCCTTGGTCTGATGCACCCTTAACAGCCCCCCCCCCCCCGCCCCCTGTTGTTTTTAACGTCTATTGTTCCTGCCTGTTTGTAAGGTGACAGCAACAGCTTAGTAGTGTTAACAGGAGAGACCAGACCAGGGGTTGTTTGAGGCTTGCAGCGTGCAGTAGAGGTGTAAGAGGAAGAAGAGCAAACAGCACTTGACAAAAGGTCAAAGTCCACCATGCCTGGGGGGGAAACTGTTCAGAAGACAGTCTCCATCCACAGACCACAAAGTGGGGTGGGGTGGGGGGGGTGGGTTCAGTGGAGTAGAGGTGAGAAAAATAAACAGGGGATGGTACAAATTGACAAGAAACATAGCTCTATAAAAAAACAGTATGCACCTCTTGATTTTTATATGATTATTATATTAAATTATGCTGTATTTTTGAAAGTAAATATATTTATATATATACACACATATACAAACACACAAACATACACATATACACACATACACACATATATATTTTTTTTATTTTTTAAATTTTTTTTTTTAACAATTTAAAAAGAATAAAATTCAGCACTACATCTGCTCTCTCTGTTTAACACTTTTTATTGACACATCAAATGCACTAGTCAAATGCTGTAATATGTATAATTCTTGTAAGTAGGGGCCAGAGTTGAGTAAGCTCAAGATGCTGTGGTTCGCAAAGCTGCACATCAGCCTGCTTCAAGATGATTCACACAGGGTCGGTCCCAATACTTAACACAAGACCTTCCGCTGCAGTGTGAAGAGTAAAAGGAAACGTTAACAACGCTGAAGAGGCCACAGCCATGTTGGCAGCTCTCCAAGGCTACACAGCGGTGCTGATGTTGACAAGCTGGCACATTATTAACCATATTCACCTTTTTATTTTAGCATGTATGCCTGCTAGCATTCTTTAATTAGCACAAATCAGAAGTACAGTTGAATTGGAAAGTGTGCAGCCTAGTCATAAACCACTACCCAGACAAATGACATGGCTGAAAGTAAGAAAAAGTAAGACAAAGCAAAATGTCACCATGGACCTGTGTGAATGAATATAACTGGATTCTCTGTCAAGAGTTTAAATGGCACTTTTTTTCTCCTATATTTTAAGAGGTGCAGCAATAACACTGGATGTTAAATGTAACACACACATTAATCATTTGACATTTTTGATATGAGCCCTGCTTTAAACTGACCTATCATCAGCTTCTTGCGAGCGACAGATGAGTTCAACAAGTCAGTCAGCACTATCTGTAGGTCGCACCTCATCTGGGACTACACTGTCCAGTACTATAAAAACTCCTCTCAGCCTCTTTTCCCCTGTGTAGTGAAGGACAGATCAGATAAGATCACCACAAATACTTGTTATACTGAGGACACATGACAGGAGAGACAGAAGCTTCGGACAAAAAAGCAAGTTTCAGTGGTTTCTGTTGAAACCACCTTCATGCTGCTGCTTTTCAACACATCACACATACAGGGAAACAAGTAACCGCTTTAACTGCTGCTACCATTTGTCGGCATAGGCACTTTAGTTTTAGTATGGGTAATGCCTGTGTTTTAATGTGCTCTAAATTTTAGACAGCACTCATCAACATCTAATGTTAAGGTCAGGAAAGAAACATCTCTGAGAGTAACTTAATATAACAAATAAGGTTTACTGATCATTTCAGTTTTAATCTGCTTTTTAATTATATTGATTTTCATAATTGTAATCACACACATATATATATATATATATATATATATATATATGCACACACTCAAGTTATATTGTCGCTGCCATACTTTGGCACCCTAATAGAGGTAGTTTTGTTAAGCCTAAATTGAAGGGATATAAATGATGTTGTTATCTAACCAGGAATCTTTTTAGAGGTATTTTATCTCCAACATGATCACTGTCTTAATGTGCATGCATGGTAGAAAATCACAGCTTGATTTTGCATTTAAAACCAAAGGTGTGAATCACAAGGGTGCTGTATGTTTTGTATGTTTTGTGTCAGCAACAGTGGTTTATTGAATAATAACTGGTGGGTCAGCATCACTCAATCAGGACTGGGCACTTCTTTCCTCAGTGCTGTGCACCCACACCTCCGTAAGCTGCACCTGCAGGTAGCACTGTCCAAACTCTACATCATGCACTTACTTTAAAACAAGGTTATGGTAACCTGTATACTAGAAAACCTTTATGGGACTTGTTAATTGGCAGTAATTTGCTTAAACCCAAATTTGGTGTTAGGATTCAGGTCATCATGCAAAAACAATGTAAAAATAATTTATCCATATGGAGCAGTGGCCGCAGAAGCTTAGGAATTTGGAATTGTAAATACAGGGTGGATGTTGTTCCAGGATGAGCATAGTGAGGCAGCACCAGGAGGCTTTCTACTGCCCTCACATACAATGCAGCTTGGTTCAGAGGAAATCTTAAAAAACAGTTTGGCCAACTAGGTCATACCGAAAGAGAGAGAAAAAAAAAACCCAACAAAGGATGGGTGAGGTAGAAAAAAAGATGATAAAATTCTTAAGACTGTTCTGCAAGAGACCGAAGACACTATACATATATACATATACATATACATATATATATACACACACACACACACAAATATATATATAGATAGATAGATAGATAGATAGATAGATAGATAGATAGATAGATAGATAGATAGATAGATAGATAGATAGATAGATAGATAGATAGATAGATAAATTATTTTATACTTTTTATAGAAGGTTGCGGATAAAGTAAAAATCAGAACTCTAAACTTAATAAAAATTTAATACTTTGAAGTTGTGAGATATATTTATATAACGATAATATGACAAAATTCCCAGGTAACGACTCACAGCGTCTCATTTGTAATTTTTCTTAAATGGGCCCTATGACTGTTTTACTAACTTTGCCCCTTTTCCCTATCAAACAGCTTAATGCTACAACCAACATCATAACTAACTTTAGACAGAAAAGCAATTCACAGAAAAAACAAAAAACAAAAAACATTTTTTTTGTTCTTTTATCCAACTTTATTTCACAATTTTATGCCATTTATTGTGTTCTTTGTTATAATACCACGCACAAATGTCAACTGGCTAAAACAATATAAAACATAACTTCCACAATTTGTCATTATTTATATTATGTACATGCACTCATATATTTAGAGGCAAAAAATCTCAGGCCTTCGCTCACTCTCAAGTGCACTTTCATCTGCCTTCCTTGCTGGTTGAGAGGCCATTCCAATGAGGATCCTTAAGCTGCTATTGGCCAGATGGACTTGTAGATTTAACAGTTTTTGGATTTATATGGGTTTACAACAATCTTGTAAGCTTCAAGGGTTAAAACCACTAAATGAATAGAGCCAAAACAAACACACAGCAACAGTTCCTATTACTTTTACTATGCATCTTCTCCTCTATCTCATAATATAGCATGTAGGGAAGTAGATGACATACTGGTGTTGAATGGGACTTGAATTCATCACTGTTACTGACAAATAGTTTCACTCCAAGTTTGAATCACAAAATGAATCTTTATCTTAATTTTCACTGCAATAAAGGATGACTGATGGAAGCAAACCCCTGACCCCACCAGCCATATTTTGTACCTGTGACCTTTCCCTTCTCTCAGGTGGACAGAGCATCGTTTAGCTTGGAAACTACATACATGTGCCAGGATTGTCTCTCACTTGAATTTGATTCGGTAATTGTATTGATACTTTTTTGAATCTCTGATGTGATGGATATGTCACAGGAATGAAAGAAGGGATCAATAGTACAAAGAAAGGTCTGACTTCCATTGTGTTTCCAACTGCTTTGTCCCCATTTATGTGCATATTCATGAAACACTATCTACAATATTTCTGGGGTTCGACGGTTTGATAAAAACTGGAAGGTTACGAACAGGCAAACACTCCTCCTCTGCGACAACCGACTGAACATTACACAGAGATTGGTTTTGACATGACATCTTAATTCTACAGCGCTGTCCATACATTAGCATGACTTACAGAAGTAATGGAGGCATGAGTGATCTGGGCAGCACTCATGGCAAAACTGGAGATAAGGATTATACAAGAGTTACAAATAGCAAATGTCATGTTGACAACAGTTCTAAGATCATCAACTATGCATTGAAATGCATAAATATTTCTTGAAAACATGTAAAATTATGATCTTTTGTTGTTTAAAAACTGAAAGAAAAAGAAAGAAAGAAAGAAAACAGGCTCACTTGTCATCGGCGTAATAGTATAATAATACTCAAAACTGGATTCTTATTGGAGTGGTCCTTCAGGTGCTGCCTGCCTCCTGTTTGTAACCTCTATCAGTTCAGGCTGCTCTGGCAGGATAAAGGCCAGCTCTCCTCTCTATGTGGGGGCAAACTTCTTGGCCTGTGCCCTTACTCGCTTCTCATAGTCCATCCTGTTCTGACTGAAACACAAAAAACAAAAAGAAAAAGCATTTTAAACCCTGCTAGCATAAATTACAATTTTATTAAGGGGTTAAATTCCAAGATATCACATCAGTGTACAAAGTATTGAAAGAACAGGAAACATTTCTTTCTTCTTTCATCCTATGACTTGGCTTTGGTTTCTTGTATTTGTAATATCTTAGAAAACAGGAATCCTGCCCTGACAATTCAAAACCTCTCTTGATGTTAAACTTAACAATAAAGTATCTAAATGCCTAAGTACAGGCCTTATATTAGTGGAAAAAAAATCTAATTGTGATATGCAGCATTGGGCACACCACAAAAGCTGCAATTCTATAAATAAAAAAAAAATTAAAGTTGATATTCCAGTAAAACAGCTTTCAGTTGTTTGAAATGATATTGCTAAATAAAACACAAGACCGGTCAGTGCAGAGTCACTTACCAATAAATTGTGTATGCCTCTGCTTGTGCTGGATCTTGAATGTTAGGCTCATTCAGCAGCTCCTGGATACCCAACAGGATCTGAAAACACAGTCAACCATCCTCCATTAGCTCTGCGTTCATTCCTTAACTGCAGGTAATATTCAGCTATTGGCTTGTGCAATAAGAGGACTATACTCACAAAATGGTCATAGTTAGAAGTAACCTAATGATAAATCAGTAAACTAACCAACTCCACTCCTGGTGACAGTGACTGAGAGTATTTTCAAACCTGTTTGATGGTGATGGCGGGCCTCCAGTCTTTATCCTCCTCCAGAATGGACAGACACACAGTGCCTGATGGGTAGACATTTGGATGGAATATTGGTGGCTCAAACTTGCCTTAATGTAAATAGATAAAGAAAAAGTCAGAAATTTATACCTTGATGCAAATCTGAAATGGTAAAATTGAAGATTTCAATGAAAAACTATAATATACCATTGTAAAAAAAAAAAAAAACAAAAAACAAAAAACAAAACCTTGTTCCATTAAGGTTTAAAAAAAAAACAAAAAAAAACAAACTACAACAAATATCTCTAAAACACAAGAGGATCTGTGAAAGTGCTGAAATTGTGTTAATGTTCCCATCTCAAACATTGAATATTTCTGACATCTACCTGCTAAAATCACTGATCAAGTACTATCTATGATCAGCCAATCTGAATATCACTGCACTTTACTAACAGGAATGGCAATGTCCTTGAGACAAAGTTCAAAACCAAGGTGTTACACTGTCATACTCTAGTGCCATTAACTTCACCAATACAGGCTATCATATGCATTAGCACGCAATGTACAATAAGTGTTTTTGAAAGCGACTACACCATCAAACCGAAGACTTAACATCCAGGGGACAGCCCCTGGATGTTAAGCAAGTGGGAAACCAAACAATCATACATTTTCAATTCAGGGTAGATGTGTACAGTTATTTGCTTCCATAGAAAACTTAAAACTTGCTATTGCTATTGTACTTTCACTGTATTTCACAGTATTTCCTGAGTTTTACCCCTTTCATTTTGAATAGACAGCAGCATGTACAATGTAATTTATGTACATTTTTACCCTACATCATAGAATAAACTATATATCAAGTACGCAATCATACTCACATTTGGGTGGTGAGGATGGGTAGTCATCTTTGAACAACATTCTGAGTTTGTAAAGTCCTCCCTCCCACAAGGTCTGATGAAAGAATAATGAAATAATAACGGCTTAGTTGAGGAAAAACAATGGGATATTAAACAGCTACAGAGAACTAAACAATAGTAACAATGAAGAAATCACCTCAGAAACACTGGCATATTTTATTGTGGAGCCACAGCAAAGCAAACATATGGACACTATGTAACAGTTATCACATGGAAAATGAAATGCCAATTGTGTCTTTTGCTGTTTAAAAATATAAATATATATATATATAAGTATAAAAATACTCTGTAAAAGTATTTAAGTATTAGCATCAAAATGTATCAAGCATTGGTGGTTTAATCTGTATTAATACATCTGCAAAGTAAAGAGTAACTATAGCCAACAAATAAATGTAGTGGAAAAAAAACATACTGGCCTGTAAAATGGGTTGGAGTAAAAGTATAATGCTGCATACATTAGAAAATATTACATTTAAGTACAAGCACCTAAAAATTGCACTCAAGTACAGTACTTGAGTGAAAATACTTAGCAACACTCTATCACAGGGTCTGGTCATCATTACAAATTCATGACATATATATAATAAAGAATGAGCTGTAGTGTGTCGTTTACCATGCAGTATTAAATATACTATAATCAGAGACTGTCCTATTATAATCTCCATTATAGTTATCATGAGTACCACTTGGAAAATGGTGGACGAGAGGGTTAACGTGGTAAAGTTGGCAAACCAAAAGGTTTTTAAAAGGACTGAAGTTATAGTTTGTATGTCAAAGGTGTATTGAATCGCTAGTGTTTCTGAAAAACAAAACAAAACAAAAACAACATAAAACAGCTGGTCCACAACTGTTGTCTGACTCTCCATCAGAGGGTAACTTACTCCTTTCTTCCCCGGAATGGCACATTCCCAGTTCATCAGGTTCATGGTCCCATCGGGATTCTTGGTAGGCACAGCAACAAAACCCTGCGTTGTTTATAAGATACACAAAACATCAGCGGGGAACCTCTGCCCTAGTTAAGCATATGGATATCTACTCTGTGACAGTAGCACTCGTGAGCAGTTAGCAAAGAAATCTATGACATCTGAGAAACTGGGGAGAACACGTTGATATTTAATAATAATCGGGAGTCTGCTGCTTACAAACGGGTGGTCTTTTCTCCAGGCTTTGCGCTCCTGGGACAGTCTGCTAAGAGCGATGCCAGACATTGTTGCTCATCAACGCCTCCCTGTGGAAAAACAACCCAAAACAAATTAATTATTCAATTCAAGTTGTCCGCCGTCTAGTGCCGTGGTCTCAGTTGTTTCTACTAAAAACCGCAAATCATGTCGACGATTCACAACACGACACTGACACTATTTCACCTTATTCTTTTTTTACAAGTCGAGCAGAAACTAAATAGTTCATTTGGTCTCTGCGATCCACTTTTTATAAGTCGAGAGTATACGACCACAGCATATCCCGCACTAGCAAAAGTTCACCCGCACTAGTTTCAGTGTTGATCTAAAGACTCTCAGTTCGACTTACCTCTTATTTTTATTTAGCTAAATCTTTGAATTGCGTGGGTCTCGGGACTAGCTTGTTCGCCTCGCTAACGCTAGCGTTAACGTCGCGGCCGAAAAAATACACACACACCCTTCGACGTGCAGAACAAAACTACCTGGCCAGTTAGGGCGTAAACGACCGAGCCGAAGGAAGCGTCTATTTTATCAACATTCCTCAAGCACGCTCGTCGAGATACGCCGTCGACACTTTTGACAATTTACCAACAGTTGTGGGAAAACAATGTGACTCCTGATGTCGCCCCGACAGCTAGCCCGTCGCCGCGGAGGACCCCAATTTGTTTATTTCGTCAGGACCTTCAGGCAGCGTCCGGGACAACCGGGTGACACACGTCAGAGGCGGTCGGCCATCTTTGTTGTGGTAGTCGTCCTGGGGAGTTCGGGCTTTTGGGAGATTCGATCGTTTTGAATCGCATCCTCCACACGACTCAGCTTTCGATTCCCCGTTTTTAGAAATCTGTTTATTTATTAATGTTTTGCCCGTTCACATCAGCCTGCCAGGTCTTTATGATATTGGGGTCTTGTGCATTTTTGCAAGTGGACTATTATTAGATGGGATGAGATAGCTAGGGTTGCGAACTATTAGTTATTATTACGTTACGTTTTAAGGTCAAGTAAAATTAGAATTCAATGTCCAAGACATGAAAAACGTAGTGTTGTCTTTTTTTTTTTAAACTTGCTCTAAATTTAGTCATAATATCAAAGGCATTTTCAGAAAATTTGCTTTATTCGTGTATAATACTGAAAGGTGTGACATACAATTGTGTTTAATACGGGCTCTCTAAAATAATACAAAGCAAATAACTTTATCATTAGTCCAAATAAATACTGCAGTTATACCTTTGCCAAACACCTTACCTACACACCCATGATCAGTAGCACTGCTATCATTTAGTACTTTTGTTTGCTCTGTTGGTAAGTGTATATAATTGAATGATTTAAATTATACTGAATTGCGTGCAGTGCTTACATTGGGATTATTGATATAATATCCATCTGGGAACATGTAAGAATAAACATTTCCATGGATGAGGGTCAGAAACCAAGTAGACACTAATGAAGCTTCTCTCAATCACAGAGTGAAGCAGTACATGCCACTGCAGATTCAGGAGGCAAGATCCTAGTCTCAAGAAGAATTGTTAAAAATGAGTTGTTCGTTCTCCTCTGCTCAGCATTAATGCTCTTTTGTTCTGGTATCTGCATTTTTCTCTTTACTACAATCAACATAAAATATGAAATAACTATTACTTGCTATATTTGACGGTTCAAAGATGGCAATGTCATCTTGCTTATAATTAAAGAAGATGATGCAGGTTGGCCTAAGTGCACAGCTTTCACTGCAATCTTCAGAGCCACTCTAAAAATGGGAACCGTGCTTAGGAATTTATAAATTCCCTGTTACATTAGTTCACATCTAGGGCCAATATCCGTATAAAAACAATGGATAGTACAATTGTTTATTATACTACCACGGTGTAACGAAAGTTAAAATCAAAACTTTCGTTTTAGCAATCGGGCATCTTGCCAGACACCTCAAATCAAGCACAGGAACAGGACTGAACTGGTTTTGATTTCCTCTGCGTCAGCATCCCAAATTTTTTGTGTCTTATCATGTCCCAGCAAAAGCTGCAGTATTTTTTGTGGACCTCTAAACTGCTTCAATTTTTTAATAACACGTAGTTATAATTTCGTAACATGTAACTTTGCAACAATTAAGAATATCAAGAAGTGAAAATTAAATGGCAAAACATTTTAACTTGCATCAAAATCACCATGAGACTGGACCTGTAAGAGAAGGATGACAACCATTTCATGTGATCCCATTGGTTGTGAGGGAAACTTTTTGGATCAATGTTTCTTCCATTCACTGACCTTGCACTACTATTTTCCACAGCCTTCTAACAGAGTTAAATATTTACTTTTCTGGTTACTGAATACAGGAGTTTTTTCCCTTCATGCGAGAGCTAGACATATTTTAGAAGAGGAAAAAAAAAAGTTTGTCAATCAACCTGTTTTTAGCATAAGAAAACAAGAATCTTAAGTATCCACTAAGTGTGGCATTTTTAAAAGAATACAATATATTTGCACGATATCCCCCTATCATGAAAGTGTACTTTTTCATGAAGTTAGACATTTCCCTTCCTAACACATTTTTGTTAAGAAAGGAAACAATAGAACCATAATTGTGCAACAATAGTGACATCTATTGAAAAGAGGAAACAAACATATCTTGGATCAGTTAACAACAAATAAGACCTGTCATGTTCTTGTATGCTTTTTTTTTCCTTTTCAAAATTATGCAGCTTTCCTGTAATAAAAATCTCTGCTATTTGCATAATGTAAGGGAGGATTTTCATTAAAGGTTTCTGACAGCTGCTGAAACTTGCAACTGTTAAAGTGGTGAGGTTTCTAAACAAGCTCACTGTGCAAAGCCTAGTACAGCATATAGTACTTCTTCAGTATTTGTGGACTATTTTTCTAGTTTTGCAGCCTTGATCTACCACTGTTGTTGGCAGCAAGAACACAGCTTTCCCTTCTAAAAATTAATATCACATCCTTGTATGTAGTAGTCCTCTGTCTCTCTGCTATTATTTCTTCACATCTTCTTTCCATCTCCCTCTGAGATGATATGCTCTGGAGATGCCCTTTTAAACCATTCAGACCAGGAGCCATCGTAAACACAGACCCCCGGGTGGCCGAGCAGATGAGCAGCCAGGGCGACGTGACACGCTGTGACACCGGAACCGCATGTAGCCCACAGTGGTTGCTCCAGGTCCACCCCTGCCTCGCTGAACAGCCTGGACAGGTCCGCCGTCCCCAGCTCCTTTCCAGAGGCGTCCATGAAGGAAGTGAATGGCATGTTGATCGCCCCGGGGAAATGGCCTGGTAGGGTGTCTATGCAGAGAAATATCGTGAAAATGCTGGGGGTCAAAAACATCACTAGTATTTTTTTTTTTAACTCAATGTTCACTTACTTAATTTCTTACAGGGCTGTCAGCATCATCTCTTGGCTTTCAGCAGTGGATGGTTTCCTTGAGCTGAGTTTGAATACAAGCCTGACGACAACAAACCCATCTCCAGGAAACTACATCCACAGCTGAAGGCCATGAGACATGGCTGAAAGTAAAAACACATCTAATGAGTGAACCTTTAATAAAAGTTTTGGGTTTTTTTTCCCTGAAGAAAAGATCTTTATTTTAGGATTTCAGATAAGCCAAGTTCTGATCCTCCGCTCAGTAAATACTGTTTCAAACTGGTAATTCCTCTCACCATCTCTAGGCTCCGGCTCAACCCCCCTGAACCTGCCAGCAGACCTGGCGTCCACGACCTGGACCTTCTTGGTCCCGATGTTCTCCAGCACGTCCTCGTAGCTCTTCACCCACGACTGCCTCATAGTCGCCTTGAACTCCGTGCGCCCGGGCTCGCAGTACTCGGCCGTCACCGGGTGTCCCTCGGCCGTCCAGTTCCTCATCCCGCCGTCCAGCACCGACACCGAGCTGTGCCCGAACAGCCGGAACATCCACCAGACGCGCGGCGCGCTGAACGAGCCGAAGTCCGTGGTGTCGTACACGACGACGTGCGTGTCGTTCCCGATGCCCAGGGCCCCCACGTACCGGGAGAAGTGGTCGAAAGTTGGCAGCATGTGATCCAGCGCCGAGCTCTGGTCGCAGCACTCGTCTATGTCAAAAAACGAGGAGCCCGGTATGTGCCTCTCTGCAAATTCAGCCTTCGGGTCCCGTTTCGTTTTGGGCAGGTACCACGACGCGTCGAGGATCCGGAGCTTGGGGCCGACCAGGTTGTTCCTGACGGCGTCTGCCAGCCACCGACCGGACACCAGAGCACGGGTCTGCGCCGCCGCCATCATGACGAGATGCGGGGGAAATGCGGGCTCCGGGCGCTAGAGGCTCCCAGAGGAGCGACGGGGGAGAGCGGACCTTCCCGGGGAGGTCGCCGTGTGTCCGACCTCGGAGAAATCCGACAAGTAACAAGGGCAAAGCGCGGAACTGACACGGGACGGGCCGTGCGCTTTTGCGGGTTTATCGACGCGCCGCTTGGAGGCTACATTTACTTTGGATCACGTATCAAAACTCACGCACGCCGATTTATTTGGCTGCCGCGGCGCTTTGTGAGTCTGAATTTAGAAGCTTTTACATGCACTCGAGGGCTGCATTTAGAAAAATTGACCCACAAATGCATCTTTTTTATATATTGCACATCCCACAAAGCGCCGGCAGGCTGCGCCATGACAATACGTTTTGATTTTTGTTGCTTTTGTTGTAATTCTCATCTCACAGGAGCTAGAAAAGTGCTCAGGGCATGTAATTGTTCTCCCCGAATTAATGGAGGAAACTCTCCTGAACACGCCTAAGCTGTTTACACGTTCAGATCCCAGGATCCATCATAGACAGACGGGAACCAGAACCATGTGACAGGCGGTCACGCCAGAGCCACGGGAGACTCACTCCGGTCCACTTGTGACTTCTTAAGGAATCTCTGCAGCTCCTCTGTGGACAGCATCCTGCCATTGTCACCTAGAAACTTAAGGAAAGGCACAGACTTGTAGCACAGGGTAGTATAAAGGCAAAGTTAGTACAGGCAAATGCTAAAGGCCCTAAAAGCCTATTATCTCAGTCAGCTTCTTGCAATGAGTGACAGTCCCACGTGAAACACATCTGTGTTAAATAATTTGGGGCAGTTTTGGTTATTTCACATGAGACGGTCTCTGTAGCCGATTTTTAGTTTTTGTCTGCCTTCTTTTCATTAATGTCATGAATTCATGTGAACCAGTCACGATTTATAAGTATTTAAACCACAGTCTGATGACAGTTGTGTGTAAACTCTATTATTTTGGTGTTGCTATGTCCTGTTATTGTCTTATCATTATTGTTTATTAGTGTTTGTGACCACTGGTCATCTTTGCTATGGTCTAGTTTTCTTGTGTTCAGCATTATAACTTATAGACCCCTTGGTGCACTGCATAGTTTAGCAATGATTCAAATTTACCAGTTATCTGATGAATTTGTGCCTCTGTGTGTTGTCTTATATTCTCTTATAAACTTTTATCATGCCTTTCTAAAAAAATGTCACATAATGCTAATGTTTATTTGTGACCACCCCTTGAACAATGTTATCTGTGAAGGGGCAGAAAAGGTGACAGAAAATGTGAACTGGCTGCCTTGTAAGCCCTGTTAACAATCTGAATAGTACATGGATCCACAATTTTTAAATAAAAAAAATAATATGGTCAGTAGAGCATAGATCTCTGCGTAGGCCAATGTCAAAGAACATACACTAGACGTCAGAGAAAAAAAAATTAAACTCACACTAAATTATCTGGATCTGCCCTAGAATGTAATGGGGTTCTTCCGTGGCCCATACTCCATCCCTCCACCGGGTTTGGTGCAAATTTTTTATTTTTTTTTCCCCCATGTAATCCTGCTGACAAATAAACAAAGAGCACAACAGTTCAGGATGGTCAAACAACCAGAACATCCACCAAACTCTGGTGCAGGAAAATGCCTCCAAGTCACTGGTTTCATAAACAACCATGTAGCTGTCATTTGCAATACCCAGACTTCCAACATAGTCTGCAAAAAACTCCTAGGTTGGCAACAAATGAAAAAACACGCTCCTGGGATATGACATTGTGCAAAAACTTTCCTGTTACTCTTAAGTTTGACCATGTTAGCAGAACAATTTGCAGAGACAAGAGCTGCAGTCCCTTGTTTATACCGAGTTGAAGTGAAGCTTTCCTGATAAATAAATTGATCAATATAAAAGACTGTTTGTGTGTGTGTGTGTGTGTGTGTAGAGAAAACTAGACACACCATCTGAAATGAACTGCCAAATGTCTCCTGAATAAAACCAATTCCAGTGAAATCTGTTGAAATGTCCATAGATCCATGTGTCTTTTGTGTAGTGTGGAAACAGTATGGAAACCTACGTCTTAGAGAATTTTCTTGATCTTCCTAGAAAGCATAACATCAACACCTCTTTGGAATGCATATTAAAATTTTCCATGAACAGCTACCAAATGCAAAGTCAATACTTGGAATCAACTCCTGACCTTTTATCTGCTTCAGTTGTCATGAAATAATGAGGGAAAAGGCCACTACAGGCTATGAAACTGTCTAATTACATTTGAGCCTCTAAGAGTGAGAGAGTATCTATAAAGATGGCTGTAATTCCTAAACTCTTAATGTCATATTTTATTGAACACCGTGAATTACAGCTGAAATTGTACGCTTCAATCACAGCTTGACCCATTTTTTTCAAATCCATTGCGGTGGTGTACAGAGTCCAAATTATGACGATTGCGTCACTGTCCAAATAAATCCGCAGCCAACTGTGGATGTAGTGGACAAAATATTGGAACAACCTCTTACTACAGTGAAGTATATTTCAGTGACATGGCCTCTAAAATGACCTTTGAAATAAACAGTTTTTCAAACCTTTATAATGGAAAACTACCATCATGGTAACTCTACCATCTCTCTCAGCATATGAATCAGGATCATCACGAAGACCAACTTGTGTCAGTGCAGTAAAATATCCTTTTTATGTTGTGGGCACATAGCTGGGAGTTAGGGAACTGTGATAGAAAATAAGCTGAATAAGCTTAGTTAAGATAACCAAAATTGTAAGTATAGAAAGATTTCAGCAGTCAGAACCTTAATATGAGTCCTTACAATATCCTTGTGACCTTAAAACAATGATGGAGTGGGATAAGTTCTAAAGGATGCTCTCTACTACTCAAGCCTATATGAAAGAAGATCTTAGTCAGGGACATTTTAATGTGTATATTAAGAAAGTAAACATCACCTTCCAGGGGATCTTTGGTGATTTAACAAAAAAGTGCTTGGACAACAAAGTAACATTTTAAAAGGCACACACATAATCGTGCACCTGATGTAGTATGTAGTATAGCACGATCTGTAAATTATTTTAAAACATACCAAAATATTATATCAATCGTAAAGCTATCTGCATTTTTCCTGTGACGGGTATTTAACAGCAATGATATGTGCACACAAGAATGACTGATATATGGACATAGTATGATCAGAAAACAATTATTGTACCGTTACCATTTAACATTTTCATAAAATCTTCTAACTTTGGAAACATGAGAATTACAGAGAGAGACATTCATCTTTTCTTGTAAGCTTGATCTTAGTTATTCCTGCTTTGAGGTGACTGAGAAAGAAAAGTTGTTTTATCATTATTCATTCTTGGTGATGCTCCTACAGGAGTTTCAAGGTCTCTCTAAAGTGCCTTAGACAGATGTTTTATGAGTTCAGGGGGGGCTTCATAGGGAAGAGCATGCTGCCATACCATAAATGTATACTCCTGCACTATCTCAGGGGTTGGAATGACGTTCACCAATACCCACTGTCTCACCGAGTCCCAGCAGGAGGTCAGCAGCTTTGGCTGTGCACTGCCCAGTGCCCTCCATATATGCCTGGTAGAGGGGAACACCCAGATGGTCCATCTCAGTCGACCAAACAGCACCTCCATATTTCTCGATCAAGACCCGCTCTCCTTTGCATGTTAACTTTCTGCCAAACTTGGGCTACAGTCAGCAGAGGGCATCATGGGAGAAGCCTTGTCTAGAGGGACTCTAGAGGGATTGTGTTATCTGAGCCAATGCAGGATGCCAAGGCGCCCACTAACTTTCGAGAATGCATGGTGAGTGAATATGACAAGTGTGTGACTGGCAGCCAATTCCCCAAGAGTTTGCCTCAGGGAAAGCTGCAAAAAGAAGTTGATCCAGGTATCATACAGGCCTCTGTGCCCTCTGAGAGTAGAAAAGACATCAGGATAGGAGGACACATCAAAAGTGAGAACTGGATGAGTCAGGGCTTGGTTTGGAGGGTGTGCTGTCCTTGAACACCAGCGGGTTTACCACCTGTTCAAAAAAACAAAGAAACAAATAGAAAAAAAAAAGAGTTGCACTTTGTAAGTGTCTTGACTGCATATTTACAGATATGGAGATTAAAAATTTTTATTATCTCAGCTTGTGTATGTCGTGTCCCTTGACTCTTTTTCACCTTTGATGGCCAGATTAGAACTTGCTTATAACACTTGAATGAATAAAGGATGGGAGGTAAAGAAAAATTTACCCTCACATATTTAAAGTTACTGCCTGAAAACCCATAACCTTTTCTCTCCAGCAGCATCCTGACAATTATCTAACCTTAATTTGATCTTGCTTCCTGCCAGACAGCAAATACCGTAGATTGCTGCGTGCACACAATCATCACATCACCCTACAGTAACAAGGGCTCACTGTAAAGCAGAGCAGCTGCCTTCCTCAGCTGGGTTCTTTGGTCAGCTGGCTGCTTCAGATGGAAGAAGGCCAAAATGGAGGGCTGTGGAGGTGGCTAGTCGGTCAGCACACGACAGCAGACCTCTCTGGATCTGCTCGGTCACTGTAGCTTTAGTTGCTGATTTCTGCTGGGCCCCTTGAAGTTGCTCCCTCTGCTGTCGGTGTAAAGGTCAGGACTCAAAGTGAGCTGCAGGACACAGCCCACTTCTTGCGAGGTGACATCCAACTCTGGCACAGGGTAGTCGAGAAGGGTTATCCTGTTGGCATCGAGGAGGCTTGGGGATGATAAGGACAGAGGGAAAAAAAATTTGCCCTTCAGTTCAAGCCATACTGAAATATTCTAACATCAGCACAGTAACAAACGTCACGCAGGCCCTGTCTGCTTCCTCTTGTCAGCTCGTTCCTCCTCAATCCCAATAAGCAAAGCGGCAAGACTGACACCCATCACTGTCAGACTACTTTGACCATTCGTTTTCATGCACTAAAATTTGGAGTCTGGGAAGACCTGTGAAGAGAAATAAATTTAGAGATAATGTAATAAAGAATATATTCTCTAGAGACATACCAAGTGTCTTGGTGTAACGGTACTATTTCTGCACACAAAGCATTTCAAGCAACATCTCAAAACCATGTCACTATCTCCTTCTCTTTTACATTATTGACATGATGTTTAACCTCTCTCACACACAGTAAGTTGAGCCAGTTAAGTCAGTCATCTGCTTTATGTTTAAGGGGCTGGGGAGTCTAACACAGATCTCTTTGTGTATTACAGTAATAAGGTAGACATGAATGGAATGCAGATTTGATCATTGTGTCAGAAATTCTCCTGGACTATACTGACTGCAGTAGCAATTAATAAACTATCAACCCAACAGGGGACAAAATGTCCTGACATGAAGGTTGTTCCAATGAGTATATTATACACTGAAAAAGAATGGGAGCAGTCTTTGCTCCACATTAATTCATTGCTATGCTTCACTGTGGGGAGATACATAAAGGGCAAAACTGATAAAATGAGATAAATCATTAAGGTTCTAGTTCACCAGCAGATATGCAGATAATATAAGTATCTAAAATCCAATGTTAGAAGCCATGCCTAGAGATAATTTGTGGGTGTCCATAGGATGGGTTTAAGCACCAGTCTCAAAGGTATACAATTGATTTGCCAGAGTACAAGATACATTATTACGTTGGATTGTTATATGGTTGCTGGTCTTTGATAGATACACTTAGGAAAACACTGGGTCCTTTAATATCTATGGATTAAAGCCTTCTTATTGCCGCAAGGGAATGGTACCCTTAACTTCACAACACTTTGTGTTGCAGTTTTGAGATTCTGGTGAAATGAAATTATATACTTGGTCACCATCACTCCTTTACCTAAGAAATAGTAACAATCCCCAACTGTAAAAATCCTGATTTCAGCATAGTACATAACCCTATCAGTCCTAGTGGAATGCAGGAGTCCTTCCCACCGTTGACGTGAAACTTGCAAACTAACAAACTGTCACTGTCCTTAGGGAAGTGTAATAATGCTTGCTTGCATCACATGGCGGTAAAGGGCTCACTGAATAGTTGCCTGTGTTATTTAGTGGTTATGACACTATTGTAAATAATTCACATTCTAAGGTTGACAGCAGGTGTCCCAAGCAGGGAGTTTTTAAGTATTTCTAATCACTGAGCACATGAAAACTTTTATTTTAAATTGGATTCACTGCTTAAAAAGTGTTTACAAATGCAAGTAGAGTAAGTATATAAGAGAGTAAAAGTAAGAGAGGGAGGAAGAGTAATTTGAGGCACCTGGCGCTTTGTTGATGGTCCTTTGGTGAAGTTAGACAACGTAACAAACATGCAATGGTGTATGAAACACATGAACAAACAGGTAAAAGACAGAGAGAGGGAGAGAGATATAGTGATTTGGAGAGAGAGGGTGGAGCCAAGAACCGGAATTGCTTAATTTGAGTCACTGCTTTTGCATTATAGACAAACCCTTGCTTTTGTGGTCCAACCGAGTCTTCTTCCCACTGAGTGTTCTTCCATCCTACCAACTGGCCAGATCATAGAGATATTTTCATATTGAGGTAAGCTGATTTTTATTTACTGCAATAAAACAAATCTGCAAATATTGGAGAAAATAAAAATTAAGTCAGCTTCTATCTATTATAGCTTTTTATTGGAGTTTTAGTGTAAATTTTTGTCTTTAAAATTGTTTGAAATGTCAGTAGAAAGAAGTCTATAGTCCAAACACAAAACACAAACAAAAAGGTATCCCTATACTTATAAAAAGTAAAGCTTTTATTGGAAATGAAATAATCTTCTTTTCTACAAATATGCATTTTGGGGAGAAATTCAATGAAAATTTAAATAAAAAGGAACCTTCACTGTAACCTGAGCACCATTAATGTGGCATGTTGCCATGAAACAATGTCCTGGTATGTCTGATTTCTTTGGTAGAAAAATAATCTCAGTGAAAGCTGTGTCACACATTTCAGTTCAATTCAATTCAGTTAAATTCAATTCAATTCAATTCAATTCAATTCAATTCAATTCAATTCAATTCAATTTTATTTATACAGCGCCACATCTTAACAGACGTTATCTCAGGGCACTTTTAGCTCTTTTTTTACTTTTACTCTTAAAAGTTAATATTTACAGAGACCCAACTCCCTTTTAACAGGTAGAAACATTGAACAGAACCACAGAACTCAGCTCATGGTGGGCGGCCGTCAGCCTTGAATGACTCGGTTGAGAGAGAAAGAGAGAGAGAAATGGGGGCGGGGGCATAGCACAATACAGATGTGATTTGCATAAAGACATATTGTAATAATGAGCCTCACGAGAGTAGAAATAAAACTAAGTAGAATAATAATAGTAATAATCATGATAATTGAAGCAGTAAGTGTTGAGCAGGATCATGGGGACAGTAGTTGGTCTGCAGTCACAGATTCAGAGGTAGAAAAACCTGCAGAAAGCGACAGGGGGTGACAAAAGATATATCTTCTGAGGTTCTCAAAATAGTTCTTTAATATTTTTCAATGCTTTGAGCAGCACACAAATTCCCTTCACCTCTGTTGTATTGGGGTGACAGCAGAAATCTCAGAAATAAATCTAAAAACCACAGCAAAAATAACCATAATGAACCGCAGGGGAAGATACCACTGGGGTTAAATGGAGAAATATTTTTGAAGTAAAAAAATTTCAAATACAAGAAAAGTTTCAGTTTCTGAATATTTCATTGAGCATTGTGTATTTTTCCTGGTTTTGCTATCCTAATGTCCATAAAATCTGATACAGAATATGAGACAAATGCCCCTCAGTGTTACACAGATAAATATACATTACATAATATGTAGCAGTAGTATTGTTATTACTATTGGAATCATAAGACCAGTACCCTTGCAGAGCCAAACTCCATCCTCAGACAGAATACAGACAGCCAGTATTGTGTGGATTACTTAACTGATGGGACAAATAAGGAGAAATCTAATTTTGCATCAGTCATACAGCAAGGGATGCACTTCCTTGAGGAAAAAAAGATGCCAGGCTCTAGCTTTGTGAGGAGGAGTGGTATAGCAGGAGTAACAATTTCCACGTGTGAGTGGATGTGCTTAGTTATCAAACATTACTAGGGTCCGTATAACTGGTCGTACCAGTAGGATATTGTCTCATACAGAAGCAAAATTCAGATGTAGCCCATTCATGGTCACAACATTATTACACAAAGAGACCTGTGTTGGACTCAGCATAATTCAGATAAGTGATTTAGTGGCTCCACTAATGTGAGAAAGGTTGGACATCATGTGAAGGAAACGTGAAAGGAGATTGTGCCAGTTTGTGTGTGTATATGCAGTACGTGTGTCTGTCCAAGGCCTGAGATGTAATTTGAGTGTAAAAACCCTGACACCTTTTGTGGAGCAACTCAACAGTTTACAACTAGTGGCTCTGCTAAAATGTTCACATGTTAAAATGTTCACAATGACTATTCTACGCTGATGAGAAGCAGGTATAATATCTATACCATGCTCATCATCATCGTTTAGCATATTAGCAAGCCATCATTTGTTAATTAGCAATAAACACATAGTACAGCTGAGGCTGGTGGAAGTTTTTCAAGTGTTTGATCCTTAAACAATGTATTGAACAAATACATTTTTGACCTCATGATGTGGCTTGATACAAAGTTAAGGGAACACCAAAGTTGTTACAATTCATCCTGAGAGGAATAATATTGCCTGTACCTAATTTCATGGCAATTCATCCTATATTTGTTGAGACATTTCACAAAGAAACAAAATGAGAGCCTTCACATGTCACCTCACATTTCAGTCCCCACTGAAGTAGTGCACTTACTGTTAGTCCAACATTACCATTCCTAGAGCCATTTCAGCAGCATAGCTTTAGAGCTCTATGTCTAAAACAAAGGTTTAATTAGGGATGACAGTTTAATATTTTCATTACCTGCACTCATTTACTGTATCTGTTTTTTTTTACAGTCATCACTACATAATTGTTCAAGAGAATTTAGCCTATTCAGCAGCTTCTGATGATTTTGAGTTTGTTGTGATGATCATTTTAGTTATGCTATGCGAAGCTCAACCCCTGTTGCCTGATCTAATCAAAGGATTTTTTGTTACTACTTGCATGCAATTGTCATTTGTTTGTCATGGCTAAATAATTTTTTTGCTTAGATTACATACACAAAAAGTGTAATTTTTTTTTAGTTATTTTGCAACTATGTAATACACTTCACATGCACACGGTTTTCTTTTTCTGTGTTCTTCAAATGCTTCAAAAGCTGTTGCTCTAAATTCATGTTCGGTTCCCCAAAGTACCTGGCATCACCACTGCTTTGTCTCCGTTTGTCTATGTTGGAATAATGTGAATGAATGTTATCATATACTCTGTGTGCATATCAATGATCTTATTCTTTTACATATGAAACCACCGGCAAAACGGCATGTTTGAGACTCAGGTCTCATGTTGTGTGATTAACTATTTCTACTTTGCATTTTAGTGATCATTTGCGTGTGAGACTAGAACCGTTTGCAATGTGAAGATAAGCCGATGGGAAGAACCAATTGTATCCTGTCGACAACTGCCGACAGTTGAATTTTGCATAACATACTTTTATCTGTGTGTATCAGAAAAATTACCATGTTTGGAGAAGATTTTTAGCAACTCTGTGTAACCAGGGCGGGACTAAAAGATTAATAAAAAGACAGGAGCGGACATGAGCAACTCAGAGCGTGGTACAGACTGTAACTGTCCGTTCTCCTCGCGTAATAAGACTTGCTGACTCTGTGTGTCTTTTGTATTATTGTTGCAGGTATTAATTGACCGGAGAGGCTTTTAAACCTAACAGTCTATCAAGCCTCCTTGATACCAACAGGATGACCCTTCTCGACTACCCTGTGCCAGAGTTGGATGTCACCTTGCAAGAAGTGAGCCGTGTCCTGCAGCTCACTTTAAGTCCTGACCTTTACCCTGAGTTCAAAATTGCGCTGGAACAGCAGAGGGAGCACCTTCAAGAGGCCCAGCAGAAATTAGCAACTAGAGCTGCAGGCCAGGAGAACTGGGTGACAGAGCAGTTCAAGAGAGGTCTGCTGTCATGTGCTGACCCCCTGCCCACGTCCACAGCCCTTCCTGTTGTTCTTCTTCCATCTAAAACAAAGACATGTACCCAGCTGGGGAGGGCAGCTGCTCTGCTTTGGGCAGCAGCGAAGCTTTACAGTGAGCCCTTGTTACTGGAGGGTGATGTGCCAATGGAGCGCACACAGCAGTCTGAGGTATTTTCTGCCACCCGGATTCCGGGCAGCAATCAAGATCAAATTAAGGTAAGATAATTGGTGGGATGCAGCTGGAGAGCAAGATTAGAGGTTTCAAATTTTCAGGTAGTAAATTTATATATGTCAGGTTAAATCTTGACTTAGTTTATTTCTGGACCTTTTATCTTCTCACAGCAATTCAAACATTTCAAGCAATTTCTAATCTGTATTTTTGTCATTATCAGATCTATCCAGATAGCCTCCATGCTATCATCACCTGCGCTGGAGGAGTGTTCCCTATCGATATACTTCAGCGTCCCAACGCTGGTGGGCCAGTTTCTGCACGACCATTCATTGACATCTATAACCAGCTTGCTCAGTTGATGGATCAACCCAGTGCAGGAAAACAGAATGATCCCTCTGCCATTTGCAGTCTCTCAGGTCTGCAGCGTAAAGCCTGGGCTGCCATCAGGGAAGGGATCCTGGGGCAAGGAGGGGAAGCAGCAGCATCACTGGGGCTGATGGAGAGTGCTGTGCTTACACTCTGTCTGGAAGATTGGAATGCACCTTCTGAACTGGCTGATATCCTCAATGCTGTGAGGCTGGGAGGAGGAGGAGGAGACAATCCATGTTTGAGATACTATGATAAGGTATTGGAGATAATCTGGATGATTATTTTAAAACAAGTTCAGATCAGATTTCTCACTGCTGTTCTAATAGATGTGATCAGAGTTTGCAATACTCACTAATTTCAGTACAATGTAAAAACAATTCAATCTTTGTTTTTTATATATTTTGACAGGTGGTGAACCTGGTGGTGTTCAAAGACAGTACAGCTGGGATGGTGTTTGAGCACAGTGCTGTGGATGGGATGGTTGCAGGGCTTGTGACTGAGCATGTGTACAATCTGTCTGAGACTGCTGATTTAAACCTAGTCCATACTGAATCAGAAAATGTGAATGGGTCTGCTACAGTAAGCAATGTTAATCCTGTTTTCCTAACTTCCCTATCATTCCCCTTGCAAGGAGTAAACACCCCCAAACCAAGCCCTGACTTAAAAGCAACTCATCCAGTTCTCACTTTTGATGTGTCCTCCTATCCTGATGTCTTTTCTACTCTCAGAGGGCAAAGAGGCCTGTATGATGCCTGGATCAACTTCTCTTTGCAGCTTTCCCTGAGGCAAACTCTTGGGGAATCGGCTGCCAGTCACATATTTGTCACACCAACCCATATGCGGCACTATAAACATGGCCGATGTGATCCTACATATTCACTCACCATGCACTCTCGAAAGTTAGTAGGCGCCTTGGCATCCTGCATTGGCTCAGATAACACAATCCAATACACTACTGACATCTTACGCTTGTTCCATGTTGCATTTCTTGAACATAAGATCCTCATCAGAAAAACTAAAGGTGGTCAAGGTGTTGGTCCCCACCTTGCTGCCCTGCGTCGATCTTTACCTTCAAACAATCCACTGAAGAAGTTCCTGGACCCCTTTGGGTGTCCTTCTGTGTACCTCACTGGCACAGATCTGATGGAAGGTGTAGAGTGTGGAGTAGGGAATGTTTATGCCCAAGATCAGCTGGCTGTAACCTACCTTGGGAAAAGAGACAAGGTTCGCATTGTGCTTAATGGGAAAGGCAGCTTTGCTTTGACACTGGAGAAGCTCCAAGCAAACCTGAAGATTAACCTGAAGCTGGTGATGCTTCTAGCTATCAGATATGCCATTGCTAGCCAGATGGGAGCCCTGGAATGTCTATTTGAACAAGGTCAAACAGAGAATATGATATATCAGTGTCCAGAGAACTCAAAAAATGGCAAAAGCACTGTTGATCCATCCGCCGGCATGAGTCCAGACTATACTCTGGTGATACATGGTGGAGCAGGAGAAGAGATGATGCTGAACATGCAAGTGATTGGGGTTATTGAATTTGCTCTACAGACAGCCCTAAACCTTGGATCCCAAGTGCTTCAACAAGGTGGCAGGAGTCTGGATGCTGTTCAGAGGTCAGTGGAAGCTCTGGAGGACTGCTTCCTGTTCAATGCAGGTAAAGGCGCAGTTTTTAACCAAGACGGCAAAAATGAATTGGAAGCAACCATCGTGGATGGCACTGTTTTAAGGTCAGGATCTGTTGCTTGTGTGCAAAGTGTGAAGAACCCAATAAAAGCAGCCAGATGCGTCATGGAGAAAAGCTCACATTCACTTATTGTGGGATATGGTGCTGAGGAGTTTCTGCAAGGGCTGGAGGAGAAGGAGAAGCCTGTGGGGCAAGATTATTTCTACACTGATATACGTCACAAAGAGTTAACAGCAAAGCTCAGTGGTGGAAATACCTCAAAAAACAATCACCCTCAGACAGTTGGAGCTGTGGCATTGGATCAATGGCATGCGTTGGCTGCTGCAACCTCCACAGGTGGGTTAGTGGGAAAGCTGAAAGGGCGAGTTGGGGATACTGCAGTAGTAGGAGCAGGAATATATGCTGACGACAAGTTAGCTATCACCTGCTCTGGAGATGGAGATGTATTTCTGAGGCACACAGTTGCCCAGAAAATAGCCAGTCTCTACCATCACAAAGGCTATAGCCTTAGGCAAGCATGTAGAGAAGTGATGGCTGAAAATCTGAATGGGATCTGTGCAGGTATCATCGCTGTGGACACAAAAGGTGATGCCATAATTGAAACAAATGCTGGTGTGATGTTTGTGGCCTCAATGATAAGTGGTATCTCACGGGTAGAGGTCCTCAGACCCTTGAAAAGCTTCTCTGATGTGATCTGGGAAACAGATGAGCTAGTTGCTTACCTGAATCCTAACCCCTGGATCCCTGGATCAACCATTCTGACTAGAAGGACTCTTAGTGGGGCAAGCAGCATCTTCAGCTTGGCCACAGCTGATTTTGTGGCTATGCTACTCGGAGCAAGAGCTGTGTCAAACTTACTATGTGAGCGATTGGGAGTGCGGCGCTGTGCCTTGGTTTTCTACCCAACCCCTGATCATTCTGCACAAATCAGACTGCTTCCCCTTCATGGCCTTGAGCCAAAGTGGCAACCTCATGTTGCTGTTGAAGAGGAATTCCATGCTTACAATCCTGGCTACTGCACCTCAAAAAGTGGTCCTCACTGGGAAGAAAAAGCACTGGCCCAGGTTCAAGCCAAGATTAGAAGCAGATTGCCAACACCGAATGCACCCTCTTGCTTTGACTTTTTTGGGGACTCTACTAATGATAACCTTTTCAGCCGTATTGTACGTGGAGAGCAGCAGCAGTGGAGAGTATGGGAAGACAATGAGCATGTTGCCTTCCTCACACCATACCCAAACACTCCTGGATTTACTGTTGTGGTGCCACGCAAACCACTGTCCAGTGACATTTTTAGACTAGATGAAGCTGACTACAAAGCACTGATCTTAGCCACTCATAAAGTTGCCCGACTACTGAAAGAGGGGATGAAAGCTCAGGGTGTTGCCATGATCTTTGAGGGATTTGAGATTGACTATGCTCATGCCAAGCTGATCCCTCTGTTACCTTCACCAGATGGCACCAAGTCCGCTGAGCTGCATACAGAATGCTTTCAAAGCTACCCTGGATATGTATCATCACTGGATGGTCCAGCTGCTGACCCAGAGGCCCTCAAAACGATCCATTTAAAAATCAGCAAGTGTAAGCCTCCTCGTTCATGGGAAGACCCTCACTCCCACTCCACACTGGCCATCAAGAGCCCATGGTATCGCAACCTATTCCAGATTCAAAACACTCTTTTCCACAGCACAGTGGAATATTTCCACAGTTGCTGCCAGTACGCCTATGCTCTGACCCCTCTTACAACAGACACAATTTCCTCACCAATGGGCCTGGGATCTGACTCAGAACCAGTTTCTGTAAACCTACTTGGCCAGGACATCTACCTGGCCGATTCAATGCAGTTTGTACTTGAATACTTCCTTCGTTTCCAGGAAAACCTCCCGGGGACCTATTACATATCCCCTAGCTTTAGAGGGGAAGATCCTGATGCTACCCACTTGAACCAGTTCTACCATGTGGAGTGTGAACTACTGGGTGACATGGACAATGCCATTTCCATAGCAGAGGGATATGTGGCTCATCTCACCAAGTCCATGTTGAAGAAACACTCCAGTATAATTCTCAACACTGCTGGGACCCTTACACATGTTACAGACCTGTTGAGTAAACTGGATGTAAGAACCCCACTACCAAGAGTCCCTCTAGACAAGGCCATTCCCATGATGCCCTCTGCTGACTGTGTAGAGTGGGTCCAAGATGGTCAGCCCAAGTTTGGCAGAAAGTTAACACGCAAAGGAGAGCGGGTCTTGATCGAGAAATATGGAGGTGCTGTTTGGTTGACTGAGATGGACCATCTGGGTGTTCCCTTCTACCAGGCATATGTGGAGGGCACTGGGCAGTGCAAAGCCAAAGCTGCTGACCTCCTGCTGGGGCTCGGTGAGACAGTGGGTCTTGGTGAACGTCATTCCTCCCCTGAGATGGTGCAGGAGGCCCTCAGGCACCATGCAGTCCCTGAGCAGGCCTACAAATGGTACATTAACATGCGCCAAGTGAAACCACTCCTCACCAGTGGATGGGGCATGGGGACGGAACGTTACCTGTGCTGGCTTCTTCAGCATGATGACATTAGAGATATACATATCATACCACGGATGAAAGGAATGAAATATATGCCCTGATTATAAGTACACAAGTCCAGGGCAGACCAAACCAGAAATGTAATCACAAGAAGTCACCACAAAGCCGAGATGACTAAGATTTATTTTACAAGAAAATATGAATGATTTGTTCTGCAATCAACATGTTTCCACAGCTAGAACAATATTGAAAGTATTAAATGTTAATGGTAAAATAATTGTTTCTGATAATACTATGTTATATATTGATATACATAGTATACCTCAGATGAAAATAAGGAAATACATGCCTCAACCATAGGTTTTGTTTAGAATTTCAGGCCGTTAGATGTAAGACACTTTTGATAATGGGGCTGAAGAGGAGGATAGATCATGGTTTTTTTTTCCATGAAAGTGTGTCAGTGATTCAGAGTTTGTGACTTTCAGCCAGCTTTGGGTTTCTTAAAATATTTCCTGCTGTGTCCATGGTAGAGGAAACTTCCAGCCCTTATTCCCACCTGACCCTTGTACCCCACTAAGCAAAATGGTTCTGAAAAGTTTTCTACAACAAACTGGAGACAACATTGCAGAAAAAAGAGAAAAGTATATTAATGTAGACAAAGTTAACATTGAGGTTACACAAATTAATTAATGGGTTATTATTTAAATGTTATCATGTTACACTAAAGGTTAGTTTCTTTTATTAATGATAAAGCTACAGTATCTATAACTACAAAGTGAAAACACATTAATGGTGTAAATACAAATTTTACAACTTGAATTTTTTTCAATGGCTTCATTCTGTGGTGTAAGACTGATAAACAGTCTTGATGACATAATTAGTTACATGGTATAGATTGTATAGTAAATTCTTCTGTCCATTTAAAGACAGCATAATGGAATATATATTCAAAGTTCTAAATGTTGTCCCTCAACATTTTATAATCCATTATACAAGCAAATTCTATTATATTGCTCTTCAGTGTATTTTTTCTTATATCTATCATGTTGTCTTTTATGTAAAGATTTTTGTTAAAGTCATATGGATCATGTATTTGTGCTGATTTTCATGAATTAATAATGAGTTTTAAATCTTAACAGAAATAACAGACCAAATAAATACCTGTCATCAGTCAATGGGACCTGTTCATATAGAAGTCTATGATAAAACCCTTGGTTGGAACAGATGTGATATCGTGTGTATGTAAATGTATAATCCTAACTTTAAATATTATGATAGCACAGTCTGAGATTTGTAAGGAAATACAATGTGACCTACAAATGTATTGGTCTGGATCAAATTGTAACAGTGATTAAGAATATCACACACTGATTTGTCCACACGTGCAAATCCATGTACACACTCAAAACTCATAAGCAGCAGATTAAATGGAAATAATAAGAAGGTTAGAAGTGTTCATAATAACAAATGTTGAACATAAATATTGATATTTCACAAAAGATTGTCCATGAAATACAGACAATGCTTAGCAGCATGTGTTCACCTTCATCCTCATGTTGAAAGCAAGAAACTCTCAAGATCTTACTTCTTTACAAGATAAACTCACAGAGGCCTCCATTGCAATTGAAAGTCAAATTTTTCATCGGGTTGATTCCCTTTATTCTATTAGTATATTGAGACATTTGACAAGTTTATCAATCAATATCTGCACTACAGGCTTGAACCCCTTTTGCCTGTGATTTGCATGTACTGGATATGAAATGAAAACCATAACAATACAAATAACATGATTTGCTATGATAATTATTCTCTAAAATACACCTGAGTGTGTTGTCAGGGAGTATTTCTTTAGATGTATCAGACATTTTCAGTGTAATGAACAACTGGTTGGCTAATTATAAACACCATGTGTTGTGGTGTGCACAGCTATAGCACACAACTTTTATCCCATAAATCATTTACATCACTGGCACAGAGGTGTGGTAGAAATTTACTTATTTGAGGTAACTTCAAGCAGAAACCACCTTATGTGAAATTTTTACAGTAACACTTGTGAAAAACAGTGAAGGAGGCTTTGCTGTGTAATAGATTCTAGTCTGTAGAATAGAATCATAAATGCAGGAGAGGAAACGTACGTTTTTATCATACATTAGTAGCTTCGCTCATAGTTTAGATTTTTTTTTCACTACTTTTCCTTTATTGATTCATAAAAGTAACCAGAATTGACCCCGACATCATAAAGACAGACACAGGTGCATGAATCAGGTGTAATTCCCGAATTCATCACATTTTAGGAATCAGCTTTTCTGGTCTAATCGTAGTCTAGTGTAAAATGTTGATATAAAAAATAAGCGTCTGTCTACAAATGAATTAAAACAAAAATAAACAACGACCCGGATGCACTAGCCGAGCAGCGGACCATTTGTTTCCGGTGTCACCGTCGAATCTGACCCCGGCTTGAGCGGAGCTCTACCTCAGTCTGAAGACAGATCTCTTCGCCTCTCATTTCTGATCGGTAGGTCCGCTCATGTTTCTCTGCTGCTCGTACTTGTGATTTTGCCTCGACTGCACGTCCCTCTGTTTTTATGGGGTGCGTGTCGTCGGGTGAGGGTGGCTAAAGGTAAGGTCAGCGCTGACTAGCCTGACGGCTAGCTGGCTAGCGCTTAAAGCTAACTAGCCAGTCATGAGATGTGTGACTTTCCGTTGAGCCAGCCATTTTCTAAAGACATAGGGATCCTCGGCAGATCGCTCCGAATAACTTCTAATCTGCAGTGGAGGTGGTCACACAACAGTTGTTGGAAACCGGGGAGACGGTGAGCCGAGGTGTTCAAGTGGCCGTATGTGCTTGGCTGCTAACGTTAGCTAATGTTGCAGTCTCTAGGAGCTGACACTGCATTAGGGAAGCAGTTTGTAAACATTGTTTTTTACCGTACGACAGACTTAACTGGCAACAGAGCTGGGTGTTTTCAATTTCTGGCATGAAGAAGATGATGTGAAGATCAACATTTTCACTCATTTACGTTTTTTTGATGGCAGAAACGGGTTAGGTATGGACAATATATTTGTGGTATTGCTCTTGGTTGAACTGGCTGATCAAGCTAACTATTCACATCAATAAATACTTCTTGTATCTAAGACAGGCTTATCAGTAAGGTTGAAAGATGGGTAGCTGGCAGGCTCTTGTATGGCTCCTAACTGTTTAGATAAATTAATCTCTCCAGCACCAAACTACTGTTGCCCCCTCAACTCAGACTCTCTTACTTTGACTTCACTTTCACACTTTCCTTCGCTTTATACCAGTTACACCCATGGATGACCATTGAGCCAGCACTGTGACCAGATTAACTGACCAATGGATATGACCAATCTTGTATTTTACATATACTTTCAGTTGTCTCAGCCTATGAGGTGCTCATTTCCACAGTCTATTAACTTTAGTCCCCTCATTGAACAACTTCTGTTTTCCTTTGCTCAGGTGCCAGGGTGTCCCCCCTCTTCATGTGTGTTCCCTAATGGGCGGCTGGTCTCGCAGTGCTGTGCTGGAGCTGTACCGGGCGCTGCTCCGTGCAGGGCGTCACCTTCAGTACACTGACCGCAATTACTATCGTCGTGCCGTGGCTCGTGAATTTCGGCGCTGCCAAGCCCTGACGGTACCTGAAGATAAGGAGGACGCACTGAAGAGGGGCCAGTTCTTCCTCAGCAGCCGACTGGGTGGGCTTATGTAGGGGGAAGGGGTCACGGGTCATCCGGAGGTGGGTTAAAGGTCTTCTGCAGGTGTATTGCTCAGGTGGGTTTACAAGGGTCTGTAATAAAAAAACACTCCTTATGTCAGCAGCAAAACTTTTAGGATCTGAGATATTCTGTTTGGGGGAAGATTTAGTTTTGTGAGATTCTGAACAGATTCTATGTATGAGGAAGATTATGTTGGGTGTGGTTACTCACTTATTTTACTTCTGCAGCTACTCGATACTCCATTACTGCTGATTGAGAGGTATTGTCTGAACAGTGGGTGTAATATTGCTATACTCTATGGTTACTCAACAGAGAGTATATCATAGACACTTTGCTAAGAAATGGAGTTAAGGCAATCTCTTTTTCTGTCTACTTGTCTTTCTGAGAGTTTTTTTTCTTCTGACTGATTACTTATCTCCTTTTCAGTGGCAGGATGGCAGGGGTGAATGGAGACCGTAAAGGGAAGAAAGATGACAATGGGATTGGCACAGCAATTGACTTCATGCTTTCCAATGCTAAGCTTGTGCTGGGGGTGGGAGGAGCAGCAATGCTTGGCATTGCAACACTAGCTGTCAAAAGAGTGAGTCAGAAAACATTTATCACAATCTTATTTTCATATTCCTCTCACTCCTATGTGGGATCATTCGGAAGGAATGCTCTTACTTAAGCATCCATACTGTTATTAACAATATGCACATAATTTTTTGTTGAATAGATGTATGACCGTGCTATAAGTGCTCCCACCAGCCCAACCAAGATGGAGCAGACAGGAAAGAGAAGCTGGGAGGAGCCCGCCTGGATGGGTTCGTCACCACGGGTACTGAACCATGACATGAAGTCCACAGTTAGCAGGTCACTGCAGTCTCTGCCAACTTCCTCACATTCCTTTGAACCAGGTGAGGAAAACAAAGTGCACGTTAAAAGTTAAGTTGAATTTGTCCTGTTTCATTAGTAACATAAAATGTCTTTGAGTATCGCGTTTTGTGATTTAGATTCTTCAGCCAGCTGTCATTAAGATTACCTTTATCTGTTGACAGCTAGCCTGTTTGGAGGATTCTTGTTCTTCCTTTACAGTGGGTGCTGGTTCTCTATCGTGCAGTAGTTAGTCACCCAGCTCTTTGGTATTAGTTTGACCTTATGTAGTTCAACCATGATGTTTTAATAATCTCTCATACACTTAATTTAGTCTTTGTAGATTCAATTGTTTTTCAGCTTCTAATATTTAAAGAGTACATCCATGCCTCTCCCACCTTTTGCACCTTTACCCATTGCTACCCCTTTAAAGGGCATTATTTGAAATGGTGGAAGAGGGAAGGTCACAAAATTCTGAAGCATATATTACACAAATGCGTCCTTTAACTCTTAGTTGCCCTCAATCTCTTTAGACTGTCTGCGGAGGGCGGTGGGTCGAGCTGCTGTGGGAGGTAGTGGGGCCACTCAATCCGACCTGCTGCGGGCCCGGATGCGTTTGTCCCTGCAGGAACATCTTTGGGAGTTCTACCACTGTAACGTGAACATCCCTACTGAGGAGCAGGCTATGGCCAGGAGGGCAGCGCTGGACATATGTGCAGAGCTCAGAGTGTTTCTTCACGCAAAACTGCCTGACATGCCGCTCAGAGAGATGTACCTGAGTGGCAGTCTGTATGATGACCTGCAGGTAAGAGGTTTCACACGTTTTTCAAAAATTAGGACCAAAAATATACAGGTAAAATTTTAGCTTCTCAAAGCATGTTGATTTAATTTTTTAAAATTGTTGAGTTTTCTCCCCTTACTCCATCTCTTAGGTGGTTACAGCAGATCATGCCCAGCTTATGGTTCCTCTTGTCTTGGAGAAGAACCTGTGGTCATCCATCCCCGGGGAGGACACCATCATGAATGTCCCAGGTTTCTTGCTCATCCGCAGGGAGAACTTGGAATATTTCCCTCGGAATAGCAGCTACTGGGACCGCTGCATGGTTGGAGGTTACCTCTCCCCTAAATCAGTCCTCGAGGTCTTCGACAAACTTGTGGCTGGCTCCATCAACTGGCCAGCTATAGGGAGTGTCCTTGACTACATCATCCGTCCTGTGGTTCCCTCAGAAACACTGACCCTGGAGGTACAGTATGAGACGGACAGGAAGTTGTATGTTGACTTCTTACCGTTACTTGTGATGGAGGACGGAACTTCACTGATTGCTAAACCACATCGGCTTGCTGCAGAGCGCCATGAAAACCTGTGGCGGCAGAGCTTCCGTGTGGCTGAGACGGCACGGCTCAGGGCTTTAGATCAGGAGGATGGAGGCTGCCGGTGCACCTGCTTAAAGGTGGCAAAGGCGGTGTGCAAGCTCAACCCTGCCCTTAACCGACTTAATGCCAGCCAGCTCACCAATGCTATCCTACTGTTGAGCGAAAAAGAAGGTGACTGGACCCAGGAAGCACTGGCTGACCGCTTCCTTCAGCTGCTACGAGCACTAGTGGGACACCTAGAGGCCGGGAGGCTGCCTTGTGCCCTCAGCCCTAAAGTTAATTTATTCTGCGAGCTGACAGAACAGGAAGTGGATGAGCTGGGATATACGCTCTACTGTGCCCTCTCAGACCCTGAGGGGCTGCTGAGAACTGCTGTGGCACAGTCAACCCATCCCTGACAACCTCGTCAATAACAGCAACGTGGAACTGAAATGTCAACCGCCGTTTTTGTTGGCAATGGTGACCTGAGGTCTCTGGAAAGAAAAAAAAAAACAAACCAAAACATCTGCATGGAATTTTCCTCTCTCCCAAAATACATGCTCTCAATTCCTGAATGCCTCTTTACAAGCATCTGTGAGAAGATGTGATACACACAGTAGCAGTTACTTAGTGTTGATCAGTTTGACATGAAAACTGTATGTGATGTGATCATCCAAATATTTTTATCTCAGATGAAAGTGGTCATTGGAGTTCATGGATCTCACTGCAAGCCACTGTATTAATGAAGCTAGGAGTAGGCATGCTGTTGGGATCTAACTAGCATGGTGAAGTCTAGATTGATTGATTGATATGGAAATGGATATAATGCCATATTTGAGCTCTTTTTAACTGGTTGGAGAGTTTTAGGAATACAGACATGTCTGAACTTGAGGTTACCGTGGTTATGAGGCTGACTCTGCTTGGAGATCGGTCTGTGCCGCTGTGTTGAGGGATAGATTGTAATGTTGATTGTGTGTATGCTAACCCAAAAGCTAATAAATTGTTGATCAGCCTGAAGGACTCAACATTCTTGAGTTGAAGAGACAAGCTAAATTTCCATGACCCCTTTGCCATCAGATATAATATTAAACACTTCAAGTTTTGTCAAGGTATTGTATAAAAAACCTCAAAAACTTCATTAATAGGCAACATTCAAGGAAAACATTTTACGTTTCCAACGATATATGAAAACTAACCCTGGGCTGTGTTTAGAATGTCTGCTGTTTGCATGATTTCGCTACCTGCTCTAGAAATCAAACTGGTGAATATCCACTGACCTATGCAGTGATGACCATTTTTCATATTTGTAACTCACACCATTCAAAAAATGAATCTGAATCTGAATCTAAAATATAATGAAGATCTGCTAAGAAATACATGAGAATTTATACAAATATGCAGTTTCTGATTTGTTAAAAGAAATAGAGCACCATCATTTTATCATAGTTATTTTGACGCAAACAGGAAATTTTTCCATGTGACTGTTGGTCTAATACAGAGCTGCTCTTTGTTTGCTGATGTAAAAAGCTGGTGTCTTTTCCAGTCTCCCATCTGTTGCTTGAGTGCACAGGGGTTCATATGCTTTATTAATTAATCATTACTTTTTTATTAACTCCATCATGGGTTCTTTTTCAGTGTTTAGTGAAGTAGATGTGAAACAAAATATTTTGTTTTAATATAAATTCAGTTCAGTTCAGTCGGCCTAGATCATTTCACTCAAATATGGGCTGATCGATACTGCATACATTTGGTTGGACTATGGGCCCAGAAACTGTTCCTCTACATTACCAAAAATACCTGACTAATACCACACTGCTGTGAACACTGTTGATGTGAAACCTTGGGAGGTTTTGCATAATGTCATTTCGTGAATTAGTCTCAGTGTTAACTGCACCTGCTGTCTTGACTTCAGTTAGAGCAAGGAGCCTGTTACCTCTGTAGTACTCCATTTGCATTTGTGTGCATACCTGTGCAAAGTTTAAGTCCACATTCATAAACCCTGAATAACTTGTAGCTACTGATCTGGCCCTGTCTGACTTGACTAGGTAGCCAGACATGGATTAGTGCTGTCTGAGGCTTTTGCACAGCTAAAAAAGGAGAAGTGATGTCATATCTCATTACCGGGACTATACTGCACGGCAAACCATTGGCACAGATCAGCAGTGATTGTGTTACCTGTGGTGATTCTCATTACTAGCAGGCTGCTTATGTCTGTCTATATGTATATTAATAGATTACAGGTGCTAATCTCCGTAGAGTCCGATCTGATGAAGGGGGATTTACTCACAGATCCAGTTACATAGTAGAAGTCTTGATAGCCGTGGCTTCTGATGTTAGATTAGGCTGGTACTAAGTGGAGCTTTGTTAATTTAAGATGTACAGTTCCACAGGTTGTACCAGTTCACTGTCATATCACTGCAGGTGACAGTAGGCGGAATAGGTGCCAGACTTTCAAGTGGAGTTTATTGTATCTAAATTAGTACTCAGAATATGTTGTCCAAAATAATCACAATGGCTGCTTTTTGTTCTCACTTTTAGCCTTAGGATGTAAAAAAAAAGAAAAAAAGAAAAATGCAGTGATATGGAGCAAGTGTTCACTCAATCCCCATCTCGGTTTGTATTCTGTACAAAATGCAGGATTGGGGTTGTTTATAGTTCTGTTTTGCATTCATTTAAAATAATAATCCAGATAATAATGGAGAAACAGGTGAATATTTTTGTATTTATTGTACATTTGTAACCAAAAGAGCCGATATTTATTTGCATTGATTCAAATCTACGTGTAAAGTATCACTTTTTGTGCTTCATTAAGTGCTTTGTTCTGGATGTACGGATATAAAAAGAATCCACAGTAGTTCTTCTTTGTGTGCATATTAAGCGTCTTCCTTTGCAGACCTAGTTTATGCTACAAATTACTACTGTGCTAATGTGAGGGGAGTCACTGTGCCACATTTGTAATGTTATTGTAAAACAAACCCCAAAGTAGATCACTACCTCTACCTTGTGGAGTGCATACTAGCCATATTCGGTGTTGCATGCTGTATTTTTTTCCCAGCTCTTGGTTTTGTTTTTTTCAGTTCAGCTCTGGAGTTGAACAGTGAAGCACTTTGTATACTTCATTAAATGTTATAAATGACATTCCATCATTGAGGGTTTTTTTAATTTTTATTTTTTTAAAGACCCAAGGAAACATGCATCAGGTCTCTTAAGGGGCAATTTGAGAAACCGGATTTCATGCTTAAGATATGTTAGAATCAAATAAACATCAAAAATCATCAAAAATGTGACATTTAGTTAAGTTTTATTTAGATATGTTATAAAATTCACACAGTCATGTTGAAAGAAACATCCTGAGATCAGTGCAGTATACAAAATTAGCTTGTTATATTTTGAAGTCTTGCATTATAGTTTTGAAATTGGTAATGCAGTTCAGTTGCTGGCAATGAAACCAAGCTCAAGAAATGATACTGAAAAAGTTTAGAGTGCATTTGTTCCTGGAAAGCATCTAAATTCCAAAAATTAAACTGCACAAATACATAAAAACACATAGTTCTGATTGAATCTTGCCATATCATAGACATCACTTTAAAGCTTGAAAATCAAGAGCAGTTTTACAGACAAATGCAAGAAACTGAAGCTGTCCCTTTATTCAGTGACAGATCACATCTACTTTTGACTATGGGATCTTCGAAGTCAAATTACTCCTAGAAACAAGCAGTGAAACCCATTTCATACAATGTTGTTTAACTACTTGGCAGGGGCAAACCCCACACGATCAGCGTTCCTGTCGAACACAGTATAGTACTTCCCAATGAACACATCTCCCAGGATCCACAGGGGCCCCTGAGGAGGTGGGATGTCCATGGCCATGAAGCCTGACAGACAGATTGACATACCCATCTGAGACTCCTGCAATTTAAGGACAAATATTCTCAGTTTGAGCTAAGGAAAATATTTCCACTTCCAGAGATGCTCCGGATATGCAAGAAATTTGGGTGTATAAGTAGGTTTGTACCATCTAATACATGCCAATGCACTGTTTGTCAACCTCTGTTTACATACATATTATTAGATAATATTTAACTGACTGCATTAAATCTGAGTTTCCCATACAAACTATAAATGTGTTCATAGAAAAGGGGCAGAGCTGTTGATTACAAGTGACATCATATGAATTGAGATGAAATGGTACCAAAACACTTTAAGTGACAGCCAAAAGTGATATTCATCAAGGTGAATTGTACACAATATAATCCCATGACTAGAATAGGAAGCTGTAAAAACAGTCTTCAGTATAGTGAGAGTATGTTCAGCTTTTGGTCTGATGAATAAACTATGAATGTGATTCACATTAAACAAAGTTAAAAGTGATGCTGTTTCTGATAGACTGTTTCTGGAGGAGAAGAATATAGGCACTGAGAGGAAACCCGACAGTGTCGATTAAGATACAAATACAATCCCTAGCTTTTTTTTTTTAAATTATTTAAAAAGCTCAGGATTGTAAATTTCAGCAAATGTTACTGAAACAGTAGTAATAGCGTATTTATTCTAGACTATTTATACTTTCCAATAAATTAATTCCCATTTTGTCCTCAAGCAAGAATATTTATACATCAGGACGGTGAGATTTCCTCACAATTAACTACAGTACCCATGTTCATCATAATGAAGGAACTTGTCTCCCAGTGCAACGGTACGACTTGTAAATGTTTTTTTTCCCCCATATTGTTTGGAAAACCATAACTACACTACTAAGGACCCTCATGTAAATTTGATAGCCCTTGAAGTAAAAGGTCTAGTTTTCTTTTCAGTGGGTGGCTTAAGTAACTGGTAGTGACAAAACTGAAGTGAAATTAATCTGACGTTAGTGAATTTACCTTCAAAACATAATCTTCTCCTGTCAAGTTGAGCATCTTCCCTCCGATGTTGAAGGATATGACAGGGAGTGATGGAATCTTTTTACAGTCAATAAAGTACTACGAGACAGAGGAGAGCATTTGCTAAAATTAATCTCAACACTAAAAAAAATAAAAGCAAATTGAATGGCTTGACATTTTTCAACTATACCTCTCCCATCAGCAAGGGCAGAGCTCCAATGGTTCTCTGCAGTGCTCTGATTTCCTCTCGGGGACCTACGATTAGGGATGTTCCTGTGTCAACAATAGCCTGGCAACCGACTTTGCAAAGAGTCAGCTGGTTGCCAACTTCAACTCTGGGGGGGCAGGTTGGAGAGAGGGTCCCGCATGATGGGGCAGAGAGGAGAGAGAAAGAAGTGGAATCTGTTCAGTTTTTTCACGGGACAAGTTGTCAGAGAACTGATGCACCTGCTTTGATGCAGCCTTTAAGACCAAAAACCCACAAATTTAAATGAATACAGAAAGCTATTTACCTGCATAAAAATTCGGCCACATATACACACTGTACTCACTACCCTTTTACAGGTCCTAGTTCCTTGAAATAATGAAGCCACAGGAAATTCTGTCTCACCCGTCCATTTTAATCTGCCAGTAGGCCTTGCGTGTGACATTAACATAGTGCAGGTCTCCAGTGTAGTACTGTGGATCTGTTCCACCCAGAATCAGCTCTCCTCCTACTGCTGCCTCTGCGTCTCTGATAACAGGGCGGACAGAAGTGTTAACCCATTGAGTAAACAAAACTCCCCAAAAATGAGCCAACTCTTCAAAATTGTGAAAACTCAGAAGTTGCTGAATTAACAGGTGGCAGTGGTTTTAGTCTTGTAGTGAAAAATAATAAAGCCAAGAGTTATTTTGACAAACCACAAAGTCAACTGTTAGATGAGAGGGCAGTGAACTTAGAGCTGGCTGGACAGAATTATATATATATATTTTATTTTATTTGTGCCTGTTCTTCCATGCGTCTTATCAGAAACTAACCTGCTTAAGTAGAAAGAGAAGATGTTCTGGGGCAGAAGCTTGGCAGCCATGGCGGTGTCAAACACTGGGATGACATTGCCTACTGATATGGAGGGGTAAGCCATGCCCAAGACCCCATCGAACCGTGCAACGGCAAATGTGATGCCAGGCTGCTTCACGGCTTCAGCAAACTGTTGACCAGGAATAGACAGATTTGCAACCTGCAAGGGCAGGAAAGGGAAGCAGAGAGAAGTCAATGCCAATGGAAAAAAAACAAAAACAAAAACGTATTTTAATGAAATAATAGGAATGGCATGACTACCAAAACTGAGGAATGCAGTTAAACAAAGAGCTTTGTGAGTGAGGGAATGGGAATGAGTCTTCCTCAAACTCACAGAGACCGTGTCCCCACTGATGAATCCAGACAAGCTGCCTCTGCCATACTGGATTGAGAACTCTGTGCCATTCTTAACATATGTGCTGGACTTCTTCGAGTTGTAACGATGATGAAGCCCTAATGAGAGAGAGGACAGTCAATCAAAATGTAAATGCACGGACTTCATTGACTCAGGACACAAAATGTAGGTGGTAATGCAGCGTTAATGGTTTAAAATGGGGTGGGGCTAAAAGGATGGCCAGTGGTGGCCCAAGCCCTGGAGTGTCACCCGCCAGGGAAAGCGGCTGATACGAAGTTTAGCTTATTAGTATCAGATCCTCAGTATAACGTGGTCTTTAACACTTCTTCTCTCTCAAACAAGTGGACCACGACCACAAACAAAAAGGCAACAAAATGGCAAAAAAAACCCAAACTTTGTCCAAGTGTCCATTTTTTTTGTAATCTGCCCATGGCTGTAAAGTATTTATCAGTATTATAGTAGAACATTTTAAGTTGTTTATTTGGCATTAATTTATCAAACTGAACAATGTCACAATGAAAAATGTGTTAATACAAAGTATAAGGGATTAAGAGTCTTAACACATTTTAAATCTTTTGCCCAATGATCCCCTCTTCTTTGAATATGTCCTCCCTATTATGAATCAACCCAAAAAGTTTGATGCTTTAGTCACCCAACAAATGTTCGGTGACTAAAGGAGGCAGCCCACACACAAACATGCGCAGTATATAGAGTGCTGAATGAGACATTTCCCTAAAAAGCAAACTCACAGCAGGCCAGATCAAAGAAGGAGCAGTGAATGGAGGGGACCCACAGGTTGGAGGAGCCAGTGTCAAATAGTACAGTGAAGTCCTGTGGGGGGGTGCCAATGCTGATCATCCCGTAGTACTGAGCCTGAGGACACATGAGTTCGTAGAAAAACAACAAATATTAAACCTTTAGTGTGGTGGGTTTTTTTTTGCAATTTTATACCAAAATGATGTACATTTACATGTGCTGTTAAGATGTGTCTGTATGCACAATACCAATTACATGCCATAGCATACCTCAATCAAATGCACCTGCTATGAGTGTTATTGGTTTCACTTGTTTTAAAAAAAGAAACATTTCCTGCAGGAAAGGTTGACTGTAACTTAAAAAAAACCCCAAAAACAACTAATATCATCCACTCGGTACCATAAAGTCAAAACTAAACTTTACATTTAGGAAATATGGACAGATCTACTCTTTGTGTTTCTGTGCCAACCTTCTTCCTAGTTATAGTGAGTGCCAAAAAAGTCATGGGTGCACCAGTCCAATATTCACTTAATTCCCACCTTTTGTGTTGTTTCAACTGCTAAATCCGCTCAAGTGTTGAACTTTTAGGACTTTAATGCTGCACAGCCGGAGCAGCATGATGGATATTTGACGTTTGGAACGATCCAAAGGGAGGTGGTGGTGGTGGTGGTGGTGGTGGTGGTGTGTGTGTGTGTGTGTATGAGTGTGTGTGTGTGGAGGGGTGTCCTTCATCTGGCTTTCACTTTTTAACTGAGGGACTCTGGAGGTACATACATCCAGGAAGTTGGTCAGCCTCTCCACGGGCAGCCCCGCGGAGGAAGCGCCGCCCGGCGCCCGGTCGCTCTTCGCCAGAGCCCGGAGCTCCGCCAGAGACAACCCGCTGTCGCTCATCAGGCGGCGGAGGCTCCTGGTTTTGTGGAGAGGGACTCTGAAAAAGACGCCATCCAGTTAGACGTCGCAGGTGCGACGCGTATGACGGTGCTTGCGCCGACCTGTTGTGGACGTGCACATTTTTGCAAGCGTAACATCAGCGCTGTCGGTGAATATTAATCAGCAACGCCTGGGGCCAATTATAACGAACTGCGGAGACCGGGGACAGTGATTTCAACACACACACACACACACACACACACACACACACACACACGCGTTCATCAACCTGCTTTTCTGGATTGTAGCCTGATCCTTGCACGCAAAAGTTGCCAAGACATCTGGCGACAGCCTGTGTTTACCTGATAACGGCAACGCTTTCTGCAATCAGCAGCGTCCCGATGAAATAAAGTATCTTCAGCTGTGTCATTTCTCTCCTGGTAAAAAAAAAAAAAGAAAAAGAAAAGAAAAGAAAAGCAAAGAAAAATAAATAAATAAAGAAAATATATATAAGAAATTTATGCAACCACTTCTCTAATTCCGCTATTCGCTGGGGCGAGGACGCACGCCACCGCTTAAACTGACGCAGAAAGTAAAGCGAGAGTCTTTCGGCAATGTCCGCATTTACTCGTTGTTTCCCGCCATGCGCCTCGCTGGTTGGAGGAGGATAATCAGCGGGCTGCTCTGATAGGCCGGCGGCCACCGACGTCACCGAGCGGTACAAACCTGGGGACCGGGTCCGTGAGAGGGTCACGGGATGACCGGTCGGGAGGAAACGCGCTTTAAACGCTTTGAATGTGTAAAGCGAAACCGTGCAAGATGATGCTCACCGGTAGAACAGGTTGTCTGAAATGAAGCTCTTAGAGAGGAGGCTGAGGAGGCTGAGGAGGCTGAGGAGTCCTGGATTTTAGTGCCTAAAGTGAGCCATGCTCCAAAAACAGCGCACCCTGCACCTCCTGTAATGCAACCTGCTTGCATCTTCACCCCCCCCCCCCCATGGTGAATGTACACGTCTCTTAAACTACATGCTTCATATTTGTAACACTTTGTTAAAGGGGGAACTCCACTGCATCATTAAACTGGGTTTACTGTCGGGGAGAGTACAGCTCAGACTTAGGAAACAAAGGTACAAGATATTCTGTAACTCTGAGGGGTTTTCCAAAGTGTGAGAGAATGACTCAAGTGACATCACTTGGGCTTTGAGAATACAAAAGTAATAACTGCAGCAAACTGGGGAAGTTAGGAGAAAGGCAAAGGTATTTACCAGTCAGGTGAGACAATGTCTAATGAAATTAGAGTGATCTTAATGGAAATATAGGATCCAGTGTTTCTGGAGTTGGACTCATACTAGAGACAAAAAAAAAAAAAATCTTCTTCAGATTCTTGCATGGGAAAACATTCTAAAATTGATCCTGGCTGCTTTTGGTTTAAGACAGTCACCATGTAGATGCAATGCCCCTGGTTCAAGTCTGGCAGGGGACCATTTCTACATTTAAAGTTCCTGTCTCTCCCGTCCACCATCAAAACAGATAAAACTGCAAAAAATAAAATAAAATAATTAGAAATTGAATTATTAGTGCTGTTGTTCTTGTAAATAATAATAATAATAATGATAATAATAATAATGATAATAATGAAAGTAAAGCTTCTCCTTTGGAGCTTCCCCTTTAAGAGAATAGTTAATTGTTTTGGGAAATAGACATCTATCAACCACTTTTGGGTATTTCCTGTCTATGATGTCTGGATGTCCATACTTGGCTATGATCGGACAGGCAGACAGACAGACACACACGCACACACACACACACACACCCAAACACAAAGACACATACATACACGCACGCACACATGCAAGGCGAAACAATACTCGCTATGCTGTCATGGCTGATAAAAATACTGAGCAGGCCCAGCTGATTAGGATCTGTGACAGTGCAGCTGCTATTGTTTTCACCTTGCGAATCTGTGTGTGTGTGCATGTGTAAAGGCAAAATGTGGTCCTCAAGTCACCTACTGTAGCAGGAACTAACACGGAGTTGGATTTCAGTACTTTGGCATGTGTCTGTCTGTCTATGGACAGATGAGCCACATGATTTGTATGATTCTAATTTTCCTGGTTGGACACAATAGCTTTGCAGTTCGAAGATGATTGTGGTCTTGTCCATGAGTACTCGCTACATTATTCCATGAGTACTCTCTACTCATGGGGTGGAACATCAACATGTTGACAGAGCACAACTGAATGTTAATATGCTTAATTGTACCATGCACCGAGCCTGTGTGGAAGCATATGCACTTGTTTAAGCCTCTCCACTCATTTATTCAGGTTTTTCCTTAAGTTTTTCACCTGTCTGTATATCATGAAAATAACTGAGGTTTAGAGGTGTTGGTAGATTGGTTCTATTACCTTGGAACAGGACCAGACCAATTGTTTCCCCTTATTTCAAGCCTTTATGCTAAACTTAGATAAACAGCTGTAGCAACTGGTGAACCAAAAGACACAGGACTCAAAAACATGACACAAGAGTCAAGAATTGTGTTCCAAAAATCAGAATCTTTACTGGGAAACTGATCAATACACAGGAAGTCAAAAACATACAGGCAGGCAAATCCAAAGGGATAAAGGCAGAGGCAAGGTCAAAAAACTAGTGAAAGAGCAATCAAATCAAGAAGCCTTTAGACTGGAAGAAATGCCATAGTAAACTTGTCATGGAGGAGCAAAGACAAACCTGCACAGGGAGCACAGAGACTAAATGCACTGGGAGAGGGGAGACAATGAGACACAGGTGCAACACAGCAGGAGGGGGCAGACGATGACAGCAGTGGGAAACACAGAGGCAGGAATTGGGTCTTGGAATAAGACAAAAAGTTGGTGACACCAAATTAAACCAGGAAATAATGTAAACAGTGGAAATAGATGAAAACTTTACCAAGAGGACAGAGTGGTATTGATCTTCTCATCTGAGTGTTTGGAACACAGCAGAGAAGCATGTAATCCCAAAATGTCAAATATCAAAAGATTAGATCACACAATAAATATCACGGGCTGGAAATACTTTCTCAAGTCCCAATTAATAACATGGAATTACAAATGATGATTGAAGAACTTCAAATCCAAACCACAGTAAATAAAAATTCAAGATGAGTCATTCAGGCCTCTGTTCAACAAGCTGTCCTTTTTGACACATACCTATGATATAGCATGAAAGCAGTTGCAGACTAGATAACAAAAAAGGAGGCTTGCTTGACCTGTTGAACAAGTTTCAGATAAAATCCTCAACAACAAAAACAAGAGTAAAGGTTGGTGTTTGTCATGTGATGGCCATGGTTAAGTGTAGGGTGAGTCTCCTGTGCATGAAAGTAAGTCAAAGCAATGTTTGTGTTTGTGTGTGTCTGTGTAGATGTCTGAATGGCAGTGCTGACATATTTCAGCCTTCTTCCCATCTTTATATTCATATATAATTTTAAAGTTTTGCAAAAAGAGAAATGACACATTTATTTTTTTCTTCCGTTGTGACGCTGCAAGGAAATCACACCCCTCTACATCTATTTAGACTAGGTGACAGGGAAAGACAGTGAGGGAGGGGCAGGCATCCATGGCATATGTGGCCTGACAGGAGAGGAAAGACTTCTATACCAGAGCACGATGGTAAGAATTAACTCTTTCTGCTTCATTTAAAATGGTCAAATTTATGTTTTATAAGCTTTAGAGAAGAGTTGGGCCTAAGTACTACATGAAATAACTGAGAAAAACTCACACTTACAGAAATGTTCCTGGTGTATTTCTAATACTTTGTTTCATTTTGACATTGGTTCCTCTTTCCTTAACCAGTCCCGGTCAAAGATTCAGGAACATGCTATTATTGAATGGATGACCACAATGTATTGGATGTTAAATCTGAAGCTCTTTACATTATTACGTTTATCATATATCCAGCAATATTTTGGCCTAAGCAGTTAAACATAAACTAAAATAGGAGAAACCTGAAAAACTCTTAGGTTATTGACAAACAGTAAGCTCCCTCGTGTCATAATCTAGTGTTCAGACTGTCATTATTTCGTAATTTTCCCTGTTGTTCTTAATCTGTGTGTAATTGATGCAGCTGATGATTAACACTAAGAGAATCCAGAATCTATAAATTAAATTTGGGGTTATATGTGTTAATTATTTGGTCAAATGTGTTTAGGGGTTTGAGATGTATAAGGGCAGAAATACAGTCATTTATCTTAAAGATAACACCTCTCCACTACATCCCTGCATTTTCTCTTATCCTAATATTCCTAATATTATAGAGCTAAATTTGTCACTATTAAAACCCATAGCTGCCCAAACCCCCCAGGACAAACTACAAGATGAAGTCGACCATCACCAGCTCCTATGACATCCCCCAGCCAGCCTATGAAGACCCAGATGCATTGATGGTATAAAACAGATCCAGTTAATGACAGTGTGTCTAAATACTTGAATCGGGGAATGATTTTTGTTTTGTCTGCTGTTTTTTTGCATGCTATTGCTTTGTTCTTTCTGTAGAGGAAACGCGGACATTCAGAATGTTGTAAGAATAGATAATATAGGTAGTGGATAGTTGCAGTTCTTGTAAATTATTAGAAATGATGATTCACTTAGGGGTTTTATGTTTGTTTTTTTTTTTGTTAGTCTACTGTTACAGATGTAAGCCAGTCAGATGTTGAGGTCAGGCCTATACCTCGCCCCAGGTCTAAACTCCAACCAAAAATACAGAGTAACACCAACAGCGCTATAGACAAAACTAGCATCGTAACAGATGCCCTGGTGAGTAGAAAAGGTTTGACACTTGGTTGATAAGGAAAAACTCACAATAGCACATATTAATTAGTATGTATTAATTTTTTTGTGTCGTTTTGTCATCAGAGTTTCCAGCACAGTGAAGATCCTGCAGTCCATTTGAGACCTTGTCCTGTTCGCCCCCCTCCTAAACCACCAGTTAACAAAAGTCTGATCACCAGTAAACCCACAGCAGCTCTGGAGGGAGGCAGCCAGGCAATGAGTTTAAATATTGAACCAGCTGTTAAGGTAAATGATATTTTAAACAAAATTAGAAGCTTCATTTATCCCTAAATGAAGCTTCTAATTTTGTTTAAAATAAGAAGCTTCATTTATCCCTAAAGGGTTGTTACATGTGGTGTTGTTATTAGATTATGTTATATGTTTTGGCAGAAGGTTTTGGACAAGGTGATAAATAAAGTGAAAAATATTTGAGTTTCATAAGTTCAATTTAAGACTTTTTAATACCTTCTAAAGCCTTGTTTTGAGGAAGCTGAATTTAATGGTTTTAAAGATTTTTCAAGACCTGCAGATACCCTGTAAAAGCATGTGCAGTGCTACAGTACAGGTGCTTCAAGATCTATTATAAATGGCAGTCATCTTAAAGGAATAGACATTTTGACTTTTTTTGCTGCAGGAAAAGCACAGGTAGAACTAATAATAGATATGGTGACTGCGTCCCATTCAGGTGAGCCTATTTGTCCCAGCCTACTGGGACACTAGAATGGAGCCGTTATTAATGTTATCATATACACATGTGCTTCTCTTGTTTTCAAAATGGCCGCCTTTTAGTCTTGAAGTGTTGTTATCACTGTGAGGCTCTCAAGCAGAGACTGCAGGATGTCGCTATCTCTGGCCTAGAAATAGTCAAAAGCTGTTGTGAAAACTTCAAATATTAGTTTTTACACTATAGGAGATATAATGTCTTAAATAGTTAACCTAAGAGATACTGGCAGGTAGATTATTAACCTTCTCATCTACCTCTTGGCAGGGAAGCAAATAGGACTTTTGATAAACTTTGGATATAATTTTTTTTTTTTTAATGGCTTTCAGGTTCCATTTTATTAAATATTATTATTAATACTTGTAATAGTTAAATTAAACTCAAAATATACACATATATGTTTTAAAACTTTAAAAACACTGCCTGTTGTGATTAATACAGGGAGTATTGATTGTTGTGGTACCAGAGACTATAACTTACTCTCTCCTTCTTATTTCTCCCTCTATAGCCTCCAGCTGTCAAAACTTTGATACAAAATTCGCCTTCTCCTCGTCGTAACCGCCCCCCTCGTCCCTCCATCAATTATGATAGACCACTGTCCTCAATGGTAAAGGATGTGTTTTACTTCAATTCAGCATGTATAAGAATCCTTTGAGACACATCTAAGGTTGATTGACCGTTATTTCTGTCAAAAAAAAAGAATTTAGTAAAGGATACAGGTAGACAGCAACAGATTAAGAGGAGTTAGAAACTCAGCTGCAGATTGCCATTTCCTGATTTGACCATGTTAATCTTGAGTGTGTTTTTTTCTATCTTTTTCTTGGATAGAACTACACTGAGGAGTCTCTGACATCCACAATCAGCTCCACACGACAAGCTCTACTCTCCCCAGCTCGCTCTGAAGAAATAGTGAACCTCCCTTGGGCTTATAATGAAATGGTAAATTGCAAACCTTAAAGTCATGCAGTGTTGACATTGTGTTTTCTGTGAGTTGGGATAGTAAAGATATTGCTTTATTAGAGTTTTGGTCAGACCTTCTTTTTTATTACAAGTCTACCTCAACAATTAAAAACATGAAAGCTCAGAAACCTCTCCCTGTAAAAAATAAAATAAAAATGTTGTAGTACATTCAATGTTTTGGTTATAGCGTACTCAACTGCACTATGAAACTGCAATGTGAATGGCTTTGATTTTCAGGTCACGGGCAGCACAGACAGACCTGCAGTTCCCCCTCGTACCCTGCAGTTCTCCTCCATCCCCAACTCTGTCTCAATGTGTGAAACCTCGCCTGCACAGGTAGGAGAGTCACTGCAGTGCTACAGGTGATGAACCCTGCTCTCGGACAGGTGTCAAAACAGCGACAAAAGATGAAGAAACACATGTGTCTGCCATGCTGTCGTGGAAAATCAGTTAAGATGTAGGACTTCTCTAGAACAACCTTTTCCTGCATATTCAGGCAGCATGAAACACAGCGCAGGGCAGGACCAAAACCTTCCGAAGCCTTTTACACCAATTCTCCACATTTCTCAGATAATTGGGGAGGCCTGACCACCTTTAACAACCTGTGTGTGTATGTATGTGTATGTGTGTGGGAGTGTGTGTGTGTGTGTGTGTGTGTGTGTGTGTGCGTGTATGTGTGTTTTTGTGCTCTAACATACCCATGTGAGGGTTGAAAATTGGTTTCCTACATCCCTCAGTGAGTCATCAGAAATAAATTAGACTAATTTGATCCTTGAATACTCTGATTATTTATTCACTTGATAAACAGTTTCATCACTTCTTAATATCAAAGACTAAGAAAAGTCACCCGTGGTGTTCACACCATTCCCATGACCGGCTCAAGCTTTAAACACAAAGAACTTCATTCAATTCAGCACTTTGAACTTTTTATAGAATAGTGCTTTCTTTTCAAGGGTTAAGTGGAATTTGAACCTACATACAGTAAATAAGGAAAGGTTTTGGAGCGTAGCATACTATGCCAGCCTAGTGGTAAGGATGCATACCACATAACTGCAATGTCAATAGTTTGATTCCTGGCCAGGGAATCTCTGTGCAGGCTGATACAGACCAACATGCCATTGCTTGATCCTAGGCTGCAAGAATGGCTAATTCTTTCGTATTTCCAAGGCAAAGTGTTGTTCCTGGGAATGTGAAGAAGACATCAAACAGCATTCAGACAGAAACTCAAGGGCATACTACCTTGATAATAATAATAAAAAAAAATAAAAAAATAAAAAATAATAATAATAATAATGATAATAAAGTTTACAGACAAAGTAAATAATAACTTAAAATGTTTAAATCCCTTCATCTTGCTATATATCACAAGTTCCATCATTCATTTTACTATCTGTATTCTTTGGAGGAATGTTGTGAAAAACTAAAGAAAATAAAGAGTTGTGAAAAAACTAAAAAATTTCTTTGTCCATGACAGACCAGACCACCACCACCTCCATTCAACCCGCCACCACCGCCTTCATTGGGGACACCCTCAGAGTCAGCGTACAGTAATCTAGAGAATCCTACTTACCTGGAAGTATTGCCAGAGGATGAAGACAAGAATGTGAGAGATCCACTAAATATTGTACACACAATCACACACACACATACAAAGAACTATACCCTCTGTAGATTAAGGCAATGGAGTATTTTAATTTATTTCTGACATTAATTTATCTCCATTAAACACTACCAGACACAAGGGAGGTCAACTCTTCGTCCTGAACTACGCCTCCAGAACACCCACTTCTCTTCACTTCAACAGACAACAGAGGACACGGACGTAAGGCTTTTCTTACCCCATTCTACTGCTGCATGTAAAACTTGATTTAGCACAGTTTGATTTACTGTAGTCCTCAACTTCAGCAGTTTGTTCCCACTTTTGCAGGATTAGTTCTTTGCATTACATAGGTTTTAATTGAGATAAATTAAGAACCTACCCCCGAGTCACAGTGACTGAAAGCCGGAGCTAAAAGTCAGTATTCTTTCCCTACAAAGTGTTTTTGACAGAAAAGGATCTTTTTTTTTCTCAGGACATTGATAGGATGTTGAGATGGATGACAAGAGTGTCAAGTAAGTATAAATTTTGTATCATTCTGTTAGTAGCAACAAACTTTGGTGTGTGTCATTACTATGCTCCTATTTTATTGATGACCAATAATGTACATTAACTTATTTTAAAAGGGATTTGCAAAGAAAATGAATGTATTATATCAGTAATACTGAAAAAAAGCATACAAAATGTAATCAGTAACAAAGAGCATCATCAAAGTGTACAGTATGGGATTTATCTTTGTGCTGCCATTCCAACAGAATCTGATTACATGACTCCGTCAGTTTATGGCCTCAGTTTAGAGGAGGAAATCAGGTAAAGACACATAAACTATTATATGAGCTCTTTCTTATGAACTGCTGATGTTCTTTTAGTTTCATATTATGATATTTCTAAAAAAAATGAAGTGTATTTAATATCTTTTCAGCTGAAATAGTGCTCCAGAATTTGCAAATGATGTAAAATTATGTAAAATTTGGAACAGTTCTAAATCCATAAATACATCTAGGCTTTTTACATGAAAAATGTGACAATGGATTTTAATGGGCTAAACTATATCCAAACTCATATTATATTCAAATGGATAACGAAACAGATGTTTGTTAAGTTTGTCCCATCACTGTCCCACTGTAGATCATTTAATCAGAGAGCCATGAATGTGAGCAAAGCCCTGCGCCTCTACAACCTTCTCATGATGAAGCGCAGTAAAAGCCTTCAGAACATCATCACAGAGTTCAGCTCCATCTCCAACAGCCTGGACAAGATTCAGAAGACGACCAAAACCATGGGCATTGCTGGTGGCACCACAGGTGCTGTGGGAGGGGTGACTGCAGTGGTGGGCATCGCCTTGGCTCCTATGACCATGGGTGCCTCCCTGATTGCTACAGCTGTTGGTGCTGGCATGGTGGCATCTGCTGGGGGTATGGGTAGCCAGGCTGCTAAGGCCAACAAGAAGACTGTGAACAGGATGACAGTTGAGAAACTATTACAAGAATATAATGCGTATATTGTTGACCTGGAGCACTGCCTGGATTTTATCCTCTCTGTGATGAATGAGCTGCGGAGGCACGACATCGCCAGGATACAGAGAGCAGGAGCCAAGCCTGACGCACTGAAGATGGCACATCTGTCACAGTCTGTGTTTAGGAATAACATGAACAATGAAAGGAGGACTTCTGTTTCACAAAAAGCTGGGATGTCATCTGAGAGACTGCTTCTGGCTTTTGCTAAGGAAATGGATCTATATTTTACAGGAGGAGATGGTCAGAAGCTTAAAAACTCCAGCAGGAGCAGGTTTTCAGGTAGGGTTCGGCTGCTGGCTGAAAACCTGCAGGAAGAACTAGAACACCTGAATGGTATGTGGGAAATGTTTAGTTGAATCAGAGGACACTTTGTGTATATGTGTGTGAACTGGTGATATTTCTTTCCTGATTTACCACATACATTTTAATAAACAATTTATTGTTATAAACACCATTGTTATAATTCATCTAAACCAGTATTTAAGGGTAGTTCAAGATTGTAGCTGGAGCACCAAGTAGAACTGTTCTAAATTAATAATGCAGAATTTATAGAAATGACTCTCATAAGTTAAAAAAATAAAAATAAATCTATTAATAAACAATACTGTGTTACTTTGAAAAAAAATAGTCCCGGGATTGCTTTGTAGGATTCCTGTAGAGGATAACAAACAGTGGCGGAGTGATAATGTGGACGCTGCGGAAGGATACCCCCACGCCCCGCTTTAGCTCAATAGTAGCGCCGCTCCACATCATGCGCCATTTTCCTCCCGGTGAGACAAAAAACCAAGCGGCGGCATTGTCGGACATCGCTCTATTGGCCGAAATGGCAGTATAAAAGTGTGCAGCGACCCAGCAGCAGCAAACAAAACAGTGCATCCAGCCAGTGCACTGAGTCACTTCTAATTCAACAAAATGTCGTAAGTATTATTCTCCTATCGTTTGGTCGAATGACCGCTGTCGGGCCGACGGTGGCCGGAGGCCGGAGGCCTTCGGGGGCCTGACCTTATGTCGAGAAATCACTGTTCAGAGTAGTTTGACCATTTACAGCTAACCTAACGTATTGTCGCTGTCGAGTAGTTGCATGTAATGACTTTTGATGACTATTGAGACGAGGCTTTCCACTTGGATGACTTTGACAAGTGAAATTAATGTGTAATTTCATATTTTATACTATTCGCTCAAACTGTCGAGCTACATTCAATCGATCGGAAATCCCACGACAGTTTGCGATGTTTTTATCCGTCTCGTGTGGTGTATAGTCGCCACTAGCGGGTATTATTTTTTAGTGCCAACGTGGCAGACAGAAAATGGTTCTCTGTGTCAAAATGGCGGAAGGAGAACAAAAGTGCGACTGTTTGGTCGCGAGGGGCGGCGGCGCACTCCGTGACCTCAGCTGGAGACGGGCTGACGTCACAGTCATGAGACGGGAAGCTGGGTAAAAACACGTGATGAGTAGCAGGTGCACTGCAGGGTAGGGGGGGGGCAGTGCTGTACCGAAATGGGGAAGGACGAGCCTGACCGGATCAGACTCATTGGATTCATACGTGGACAGTTCTTTATTTAATTAGAATTGTCTTTGATGGGCTTTATTTATTGTAATTTTACAATATTGGTGTTCATATTTTCACCTCAAATGTCTTTTTTTTTTTCCCCCCTCCATTCTTCAGGTCCTACGTGGAAACCCTCAGCACTGCTGCTTTTGACAGCATAAAAGAATTCGAAGCTCTTCTAGCATTGTCACGCACTCCGTTTGTGACCAACAACAGCCACTATGACCATGATGATGACAAACTCACAGTTTGGCCTGGAAGACATGGAGGCCCTTCTCTGGGGGCCTTCCTCTCCCATGGTTGACGTCGTGGGCATGCAGTTCGATCACCCTGACCAAGAAGAACATCTGGAAGGAGGAGGGACCTCACTGGAGGGGGACACTTCACCCGCGTCACCCCTAACCTCCTCATCACTGTCTTCTTCCTCCTCTCCTCCTCCCTTCTACTCTCCTCCTCCCTCGCCGCCGGCTGTCCTCCTCCATGGGGACAAAGCCGGGAATCCGTCTGACCTGCTCTCCCTCCCCTGGTTGGGCCACCCCAGTCAGCTGAGATGTAGCCAGACAGTCTCAGATGACAGGAAAGGTAATGATTATGTAAATCTAATTTGATAACAAGAAACGTAACACTGAAGCACACTTAACAATTCACTTCAATTTGTTTAAGAGCACCATCTCTTAATATAGACAACTGTGTAAAGGGTGTAACTGAGCAATATTTTGCCTCATTTGCTTCCACAGAGGATTCATTTGGTGACCTGGACTGGATGGCTGAGAGGATGGACCTGAGCGAGTTTGACCTGGAGTCTCTGATTGGCTCCTGCAGTCCAACTGAAGAGTCGCCCAGCTCTACAGAAGACCTCCTGGCCTCCCTAGATTGCCCCATGGAGCTCGACCCCCTCCCAATGCCCACTCTCTCAACTCCTGCGCTTCTGAGTCTTCCCTCTGCTTCTCTTCAGTCTACACCTCCCTCTGCCACTCCCCTTGTCTTTGAAGATGCTTCAGTCGTTACAGTGGATGACTCTGAATCCTACATCGATGGGCAGGAGGCGCCCTCCCCTCCCCCATGTGCCCCAGAGCCACAAGAGGAGCTTGAAATCAAATCTGAGCCAGCTTCTCCTGACCCGGCCTCCCCCTTGGATGGTTCTCCTTCCTCCCCAGTCTACGCCCTGGACTTGGGTAGTGAGGTGGACGTCTCAGAGAGTGAGGTGAAGCCAGTCCCAGCTGCTGTGGTTCCACCAGTCCCAGCTGCTGTGGTTCCACCAGTCCCAGCTGCTGTGGTCCCACCAGTCCCAGCTGCTGTGGTCCCACCAGTCCCAGCTGCTGTGGTCCCACCAGTCCCGAGGCTTGTAATCTCCCTTTCACCAACCCGCATTGTCCTCGTGCTGGCTCCCAAAAATGAAGTCGGTATCACCACCACTACTGTAACAACCACATCAGAGGCCATTCACTCCTCCCCTCCTGCCTCCCCTCCACAAAGGTCCTCTAGAAGCAGACAATACCCTGAACCCAAATACAAAGCTAGCCAACCCTCAACCAGTGCCACTAGTGTCAAAGTCAAGTCCCTCCGGGGTGCAGCAGGTGAAGAAAGGGTAACTTTGAAGGCACCAAAGGATAAGAAACTAAAGAAGATGGAGCAGAATAAGACGGCTGCCACACGTTACAGGCAGAAGAAGAGGACTGAGCAGGAAGCACTTACTGCAGAGCATACGCTGCTTGTGAGGAAGAATATGGAGCTGACTGAGAAGGCTGAATCCGTCGCCAGGGAGATTGAGTACCTCAAAAACCTGATGGAGGAGGTCCGTCTGACCAGGATTAGAAAAGGTCTTAGTGCCGACCCCTAGTGGTTGGACCTAACTATGATTGATTCAATGTGTGTAATAGGAGCTGGACTATTGGAAAAAGTGGGCACAGCAGATTTTATTTTTAATGCAAACATGTAACAGTATAGTATGTGTTCTGTCCGCACAGCATGTCTCGGATTCACAATCTAATAGAGGTGAAGTTTGTCAGAATGTCTAGTTTTTAAATACCTCACACTGGTATTAAATACACAATAGTTTTGTTATGTTTAGAGTACTAATATGGAAACAAGTATTTTCAATTCAGTATATCAACTTTTGTGTTGTTTCTTGTAATGTATATTTTTTCTGATATCTGGACCTCAGTAACTTGCCAGTAAGTCTTTTTAAAATTTTTAAAAGTTACATTAAACTATAGCCGGACCACCTGTATTATCAATCTCTAATAAAGAGTCTTAAACCCAATTTCCCCAAATGTGGTGGGATCACTTGTGGGTGTGATATTGGGAGAGAAATGTAGGCCAGTGTGGCATGTGCAAAACCCCATTAAGTCAGCGCAATTCCCAGCTTGCGAATGCTTGTAGCAGTGAGGAGTCTATTTTCATCCACTCTATTTGCAGATCACTTGGTGTCAGAGATATTTTAGACCATCTTGCATACACAGCATGTTTTAAGGTCTACTCACCGTTCTGCCCTCTGTTTGTGCGATGCTTCCTGTGGTACTGGCTGCCACACAACCCCAATGAGTATTTCCATCCCCATGCTTTACAGCCAACAAGATATTAATTTCATCAAATGCTTTCAATCACATTTGGTCATTGTGACTAAAGAGCTCAATTCAAACCACCTCTGTCCACAGCTCGTTTCCACAACAACTTATCTAGATGTTGCTTTGCAGACTTCGTGTGTTAACCTTTGCGACGAGGTCACAGGTGAGTTCTCCGTCTGATGAATGCTCCATGTAGACCCAGTTTGTGCATCAGTGTGACAGTGGGCTAATGAACCACCACTCCAGTTTGAGTTAAACCTTCATGCAGTACCTATTAAGTAAAATGCAACTTTTCTGCCCAGCAGATGTAGCTTTATCTGAATATTTTCTTGGTCTTCCACTTGACTTCCAGTTTAGCTCAGATGCCATTTCTGAATGACATTTCAAACAATGGATAAATTAAAACTAGGAGCCTTTCAACACCATTTTAAAGCCTCCCCTGCTGCAGTTAGATTAAATTTTAGACCCTCAGTTGTTCAGTGGATCCTGTGGTTTTTGAATGTTACCACAAAGCTTAGAGGGTTGGAGAATTTATTGTTTCTGGAAATTTCATAAGCTGACAATTCATAATGACAACTTTATACCTGCCTTAAAAGTCCTAAGGAATCAATTAAGTCCCAATAAATGAATTTCTGAATATTCTGCAATTATCTAAAATGTCTGCTATTACTGGTACTTTCTTCTGTTTTCAAATCCAATACCATTTTAAAAAAGTAACCATCATTTTAATAAAGGCTCATGTTTGATTACTGCAGGGGTAGTATATACTTTGAAAATCAACAAAAATGGAATTTACTCACAGGGAACCAACTTTTCATGCCACTGAACCTTTAGAGTAAAATTCAGGTTTGCGTCAGTGAAGCACGTGTTAATGACCTTTTTAGAGACTCCCAGTCTCTTCAGAATGTAACCCTGTCCCAATCACAAAGACTCTTTGTTCCTGGTATGATAATAGTTCACAGTGAGCCTGTATATGTCCCTCTGAGTGGAGCCTCTTTCAAATAAACAGGGAGGAGGATAATGGAGGCCGCCTGACCAGCAGTGTGCTACAGACACATGGGTGTTCAATCACCTGACAGTCATGTGAAGGTACACATGCTGTTTCGAAATACTAGGGACACCATTTACAACATTTCTCCCTCTGCTGTTCACTGAACTGAGACACTTGTCAGTGTACTTAACAAAATACATACAGTATGTATTTGTCCTAGCCTGGGGGAGAATGGAAGAGCATATGCAAGAAAGGGAAAAAAAGAGTGCTGACTAGTGCTAACCTAGGCATAACTTGAATATTACCTTGAAGAACGCAAGCATTCAGCCTATAACTGGGCCTAGGCCTGCACACTGCAATTGCTCCAGGTTCTCGTCCAGATAGTTTAAGGACAATCTAAACATGGAGTCACGCCAAAGTCAAGATGGCACAGGGCTACATACCAGAGGAAAAACAATTCCTCCAGAAAACACTGGGCCAGTCTGCCATGGATGGTGCCTATGTAATGCCCTCATTTTTCAAGGGTAACATTTGATTCAACATAGCTAGAACTCAACTCTAACTTTCAACTCTAAAACTCTTGAGAATTATATTAAACATGCTCAGTAAAAGGTTCATGTTGGAATGAAACATGATCACAAATTGAGTTTATGTAGAGTGGATTTACCTTGCACCAATATAAAGCCATGTAAGTGCTGTGTTTAAGAGCAAAGAGGCATGATCAAAATTATTACTATCTCAGCACCATATTCATGAGGGTTATATTTTCCACATTTAGAGCTGGGTTATACCTAGTGATATATAAATGGTATCCTGACCAGATTAAACATCCAAGTTTAATAAAAAAGTAAGCTGTTGAGTTTCTTGTGTTTTGAAGGACTGTGACCACATTAGGATTTCAAAAATGAAACTGAGACTACTTCAGAATATACAGAGCACTGACTATATGTACTTGGAGTAGTTTTGTCAAGGTAAACCAAAAATGTAATTCTTTACAATGTCCTTCTTTGAAGTCCATAAACTATTAGTCATATTGCAGATAAAGATACAGATTTTACATTGTTTTTGAGAAATATTTGTAATTTTTTTAGAATTATCTAAAATTACACACAGTTGTATTCTGAGCATGATGGAAGAGAAATCTGCTTGCCCCAGTGCCACCTAGTGACCAGTCGGCACAGTTACCACTTCCTCCCATGAGTAGTCTACTCAGCATGTCTGAATAATGATGGTTTTTTTGTCTTCTGGGATCGCAATGCAGTCCACTGACGCAAACAAAATACATGACATATCAAAGAAAACAGTTAAAGAATGAGATGAAAGCCAAATTTACACAACAATATGTCCACATTTTTTTTTTTATTGTTGTCTGGGGATGAACAAGGTACTGATGATGCAATCACCATGTAGGACGGACCACACAGGAAGTAATGTCACTTTGGCTACAGTAAAGTGGTACACAGTGCAAAATGCTTCACTAAAAGCCTATAATGTCACATATTTTACACTGTAAATATAAACTGCTTATACAATGTATTCACAGGTGGAGTTGGACTAAGACTCCGAATGATATTTGAAATATCCTCATATGAAACTGTGAAGTCATGCTCGTCACACTGAGTGTTGCGGAAGCCTGAATCACTAGATGGGTTACAAAGTCAGTAAAGCTTAGAGGAAGGAGTGTCAGAGTTTCTTTAATAGGCTACATCATTTGTATAAAATCAAATTTTACAGCATGGCAGTGGTGTCGGTCACATACTATACAGTCCAGACCGTAAGTATTTGGACAGTTACCCCTTTTTTGCTCTTCAGGGTCTGTGTTTCAGTCAAATTAAAGTTAAGACTTGGCGTTTTACTCCATCCATCATTTTATTTCAAAATAAATGTGCTGAAGCGCAGAATCTGATGGACAAAAATTGTTTAACTTTCCAAATACTTCGGGCCTAGACTGTATATACTTTAATTTGCACCTTTCAGAGAGTGAAGTCTCTTTTTTCCACTTTTTTCTTGTAATTTTTTGCAGTTGTAAAGGTAGAGGGTTGTGATGTCATACCAGAAATTCACACACACCTGCTCAAGCGAGAGTCAGAGCAATAAGAAGTGAGGTTGCCTTCAACTCTATAGGCACTCATGTATCCGCATGCAGTGTCTTAACATGGCTCTGAGAGCTGTATATATATTCTATTTTTTCAAAATATCACTTCAGATGACGGGAGCACATATCTCAAGGATGTAGAAAAAGGTAGTAAAAGCCCTAAGTGAGCAAGAATGGTTCATGAGGTTATGTTGTTTCTGTAGCATGCGAAAGCTTGATGTAGCCTAAAGGATACTGCCCTGCTGCAGGGCTGTACTCCCACTCTCAGGCTTTGATGCTGAGGCACATAGCTGAATCTACCTTGTCAATAAATGCACCGGATGCATGACCACAAACAATGAAGCAGAACCAGCCACTGAGCTGCTCCACAGGGATCTGAGACCGCACATATTTTCATTACAGCCTTTCCTAACGGTTATTAGGGCTCATCTTGAGCAGTAATGCTACAGAAAAGGTGGGATAAAAATAAATATTTACTACTTTAGATGGGTTCAGTTATTTATTTTTTTTTAGCACAAAAGTGCTAAAGTAACCAATTACAACTAAAGTACAAAGACTGACTCTTTTTTAGTACGAGCAAAGTAAAGCAAATATTCGTAGAAAAACTCCAATTTGAATGAACATGTGACTCAGTATGCAGTTTTGCGATCAGCATTAACAAGCGTTTCTGTAAATGAGCCAGTATACATTATTTTCTTATGTCGTTTGGCACGTGATGCAGAAAGGAAGGACTATACTGTAAAATCAAAACCTGTACAAGACAAACAAGGAGACATTCCTGTGACTAACTTGCTGCAGACATGAACCCTGCCTGGTCTTCATCATATTATCTTCTTTACCATATCCCTTTTGGTTTGCATTTTCTTTCTTCCAACTTAAATTTAAAATATTATCAGTGCAGTCTCAACATGGAGTTACAATGATGAGTAATTCTTTACTCTGCAGTGCTAAAACAGGGTCTCTTTAGCAGCAGTTGATTTCTGTGAACGTGCGCATGTGCAGGGATTGAGTTTTGTTCTGGTTCCTTGAAGCAAAACAAGAATCATTTTCCTCCTCTTGGGTTTGAGGGGACTGTTTTGAACATTTATCGTCAGACTTGTTTATTTACCGCACTGTCAGTCCAGGTCAAGCTTTGCTCAGTGATCAGTGAGTTTGGCCTTTTCATCTCTAACAAAGAGCTACTCCTCATGGGTCTCCTATTCCATACTGTTTGTTTTCCCTAAACTCCTCAGAGTTGGAAAGGGATATCTAGATGAGGTTTAAGTTACATGAGGTGATGTTTGGGCCATTTAGAGACTCAGAACACGGATAAAAACCTGGACCACTTTCCTTTTAGTGCGATTGTATCACTGCAGCTGGCATCCTCGACAGTCATCCTCAGGCTCGGTGTTGTCAGACGAGTAAGAGCTCTCCTCGCTCACTGTCAAATGCAACACAGATATATTAGACAGATGTGTAATATGCAGTTCTGATACGTGGGCACACAAAGTAAACAATAATTAACCTTGCAAAATACATATTTAATAAAACTGTGTGACTTACACCACTCAGTCTGAATGGGGAGGAAGGCCTTATCACCGTTCTCCCGAATCATCTCCTCTATCTTATCCAGTAAGACTGACACACTCCTGTCTTTGCCAGGGGTCTTACTGTCCAGGACGTGGTAATAGTTCCCACAGTATTCGAGTAGTCTTTGCAGCTCTCGACCACCTCTAAGAATGTGCTCCTCAATGGGTGTACGGCCCAGCCAATCACCACAGCTGAAGAGCACCATGGTGTGGAGACACGCACTGTCACCAAACAGAGTCTCTATGTGACCCAGGAGTGTTCGTCTCTTCCTGGCTGTGAGGGACGAGACGACAGGGAGGACTAGCAGTAGGGTGTGGGGTCCCGGCCGCAGGAGGGCGGCTCCACGCTGGGACTCCTGTCGGATGCGCTTCGGGGTTCGTCTCACCGAGAACCAGTCCCACCCTGGGGTGTCAACGATAGTGACCCGACGGCCAGATACGAGCGCTTGCCTCCTGAGGCAAAGCTCCGTCTCCTGGCCTGACTCAAAGTACCGGCGGCCCAGGATGGAATTCCCCACCGAGCTCTTTCCAACGCCCTTCCACCCCAACAACAGCAACCTCAATTCTGTAAAACCCAGAGGACAGAGAGGGAGAGACAGATGAGGAAACAAACAGACGAATAAATGCAAAATGGAGAGAACCAGAAAGCCCATTAGGGACTAACAGAGAGAAAGGAAAAAATTGACTGATGATGAGTAAGCTATTTCCTAGAACACCAGTTCTTGTGAAATCATCTTTCCTCTTAGTTCCATGACTCACTGATTCATACACGTCAATGAGGAGATCACGCACACCTCACTCCTTCTCTTCCTGTCATTCACCCCCTTTGTTTCCTGCTCTATCTCTTTCACTTAACATCTGCAGTCCTTTAAAATCTGTTGTGCAAGATGACAGAAGTGAAGAATCTCTGGAGCAGTGCACTAGTGTTGGAAGTACTGTATATCTTGCAGCTCTGTGTGCTCTTCCTACAAACACACACACACACACACACACGCACACATACACACATACACAAACACACACACACACACACACACACACAGCTCCCCACACCTCTGGGGGGTCCTCCGATCATCTGCTCCCTCTGTCTAGCGTGCTCCTCCATCCTCATCCTCTCTTCCTCCAGAGCTCTCCTGGCCTGCTCTTCCTCCAGTAAAATCAGCTCATTCACCTCAAAGTACCAGCCTGCAGAACAGCAACAATTATTTCTTCAGTGAACTTTATTCAGTGAGATCTATAGCACAATTGGTCTATCCATTAATAATGCAATAATCCTAAGATAGAAGATACAGAAATGATGCTCTGCATAAAGCATTATCATTTAATATAACACAGCACAAAGAGCATAAATAGAGTTTAATGTGAAAGACTAACCTTGGTTGTCAGTGATCATTTCCTCCACCTTTTCCATCAGCTCGGGGACCTGTGTGTTGTCCTCTGTCTCTTTCCTGGAGTTATCAAAGGCGTGATACCTGCAAGTAGACAAACTCATTATTAAAGACGCACTTCATCAATTTTACACATGCTATTCATGAGGACTCTTGGTCCTCTGGTAAGACTGTTGTCCTCTTGTCCAAGATTTTAAAATATAACCCTGATGATATCATATTGATGTCACTGGGGTTATCATGGCTTGTACTTGAACTCACATTTTTTTTAACGGAGAGTCTGCATTATGAGATTGAAAGAAGGCTGGTATTTAGGAGACGGGGGTCTAATGAAAGAAGCTATTAAGGGGAAAGGTAGGATCCAGTATTTTTGCAGCTTAGCTTGCAACTTGTGAGCCTCATAACTACATAGAAGTGCATTACAAAATCTCTGGAGTACCCCTTTTGATGAGTGAACACAAGAATGACTTAAAAGATCAGATGTGTACGTACATGTCTACAGACGTTAGCTTGTGTAAAGAGTTTTTGCCGATTTAGCTCTGCACAGAGATATCGTCTTAAACCTGGTGCTTACATTACCCACGGCCCAACTTGACCACTGACAGTTTAGTCAGATATTTCAGTTGCTAGAGCAGCAGCTAATTTAGCCTTGACCCTAAACTCTCAGGCAGAGGTGGGGAGCAGCTACAGAGGTCTAGTAAGTTCACGTCTTTCTAACGCCACATCTCCAAATTTGCTCTCATTTTCAAACTTGTAGTCTTTAGCCACAACCAGCACTGACTCAAGTGACTCATCACCTGAGGCAGGTTATCAGAACACAAAGATTTTATCCAACTTTTTACACTACTGCATACTGTGTGCTTTACACACATACAGTATGCAGTAGTACTTCCCACCCTCTTTTAGTCGTCTACCGAACTGCTGACCAGCTGCTGAACTATTGTTCCATCCACATCATTCTGAAAATATTTCTGATTCTGGTTGCTCGGAATAAACCCAGCATAAGCCAAGATTTTGAACAGCCAACAACACAGGAAGTTGATGCTCCTTTGGTTAGAGTAGGCTTTTACAAAATCTAAAACAGAAGATAGAGGAAGAAAAGAAAAACATCATACCTGCTTCCACATCTCTCCACCAGCCACTGCAGGGCCTCTCCAGTGTTCGCTATGTGCTCCTCAATGAAGACACCTTTGGGCAGCTTTTCCACCCCAGTAAAGAGCACCATGGAGTACCTCCAGGTCCCTCCACCCAGGGCCCCCAGTTGCTCCTCCGCGGCCCTCCTTTCGATATCAGTGAAGGGCTGGGTGACCGACACCACCAGCAGTATTGCGTGGGGTCCAGGGGGGCAGAGAATGGCCCCCATACACGGCCCCTCGCTGTCAAGGCTTGGTGGAGGCCGCGGTAGGCTTTCCGACTCAGCACCGGCGTTGTCATTGTTTTCTCCTTCCGCGTCATCCTCCGGGTCAGCGGGAATGACCCATGGAGGGGTGTCGACCACCGTGACGCGTCGTCCATAGATTTCTGTCTGGCCCACATTGCTGTGAGTTGTTTCTGTCCCAGCGTCAAAGACCTCGTCCCCCAGGATTGTGTTGGCAGTGCAGGTCTTACCGGACCGAGGGCCCCCCAGGATCAGGAGTCTGCGCTCAGGGGGGTGGCGGCTCCTTAGATCACCTGTTGAAACATAGACAGACTAGATAGAACTTCCTCATGAGGACGGGTTTGTTGATTATATTTTCCTCAGTGCTACCTGAAGCAAAGAAGTTGGGCCTTAGAGGAAATGATCTTATTCTGTTCTAAGCCCCTATGTCCTCTTGTCCCCTGAGTGCTTGCTGGAGATGAGGGCATGTCTGCATTCTTTCCACAGCAATATCCTGTATGTCCTACTCATGCAGTCTCCCTCCCTTCTTTGTGTCTTCACTCCGTAGATTTTCTCTGTGTCTTATCTTATCGGAGCTCCATGCTACTTTATACCTCTTCTCTTTTATAGCCTCTTCTCTAGTTCTTGTTCTCAAGCCCTTCTCTCCCCCTAAACCTCCCTGCCAGTACACCTCTTTGTTTTCCTCTGTTCTTGACCTTTGGAAGAATTGGGTCAGAGAGGAGGAACGTTGGACTTCTCCTTTGAGAGAGAATAGCATGTGGACAGAATAAGATTTATGTTGCGTAAGTCACAAGAAGATGGAATGGAACTGCAAAGAAAAATGAGTGGCCAGAGAAATGATGTCTGAGGTGAGGATGACAGGAGGAGAAGATATAGTGGGAGGAGAGGGAAGTTTATTGATTTACTCACTGCCACTGACAGGTTCCATGTGAGCTGATAAACACAGGAAGAGGTCTAAGGCAACAGTTTATGACTATTGTAGATGTTTGGTGGAAATATGAAATGGCTGTGAGAGTTCACCTGGGATGCTTTGAGCTAGAGAATGAATGGTGATGATGGGCAATGTGCAGCGGGGTGTGCGGCCAAGAATGAAAACCTACTTACCAGTGTCAGAGGCAGAGGACACAGCAGCCATCTTGTGTGTAGAACCCCTGGCTTCCTCCTCTTCAGCCCCCCTCCTCCTTCTCCTTCTCGCCTCCACCGCGGATTCCTCTTCGTCCCTCTTCAGAAAGCGACGGATCCAAAGTGGCGAGCAAAAGGGTTGCAACTCAAGTGCTTCTCTCCTCTCTCTTTCACCCTAACCCTCATTCTAATGCGGTGTGACTCACTCTTTTTCCTCTTCCCTCTGTCTACCACTGCCTCCCTTCCTTACTTATATACTCTGAGATTAAAAAAAGTAGGAGGTTGAATGGCAGTTGTCTTCCACATCCCCCTCAACCTACTACGGCTCTTTTGTCCTTCTCTTCTCTGGAACTTCTCACCCCTTCCCCTCGTCTTCAAGCTTCGCCCTCCTTCTTTTGTCTTATTTATCCGTCTGAGCAGAGGGGGAAGATTGTGCAATGCAGGAGACTTGAAGCCAAAACTACCCCTGCTGCAGCAGGGGTGGTTTTCGTCATTTTCTTCCCCCCTTTTTTTTTGTTGAGCAAAACAGAGGAAGCTGTTCCTCCCACTCGCTTGTATCACACAGCAGCAGCAGCAATAGCAGCAGTGTGACACTGTTTGGAGACTGCAGTCATGAGGACAGATAGATAGATGGATAGCTACAGAGGGAGAGGGAGAAAAGAAAGAGGGGGAGAGAGAGAGAGAGAGAAAGAGAGAGGGAGACAGGGAGAGGGAGAAAAGGAAGAGGGAGGGAGAGAGACAGGGACAGGAAGACAGGGAGAGGGAGAGGGAGCACTCTGTCCTGTTTACAGCTGGATGTATTCCCCAGCTGCTGCATCACGCACGAACACAACTATTTATATGATGCCTGCAGAAACAGAAATATTTCGAGGCCGTGGGAACATGCATACTGCATGAATACATTTAAATATTAAAATAAGACATGCAGCCACGGCTTACATAATGATTAAAAGCTCCTACGAATAGCGGCCGACTGTGAGACGCCATCCAATAGAGATGAATGTAAAGCACCGTCACCTTAGCGTGAATAATTGTCTGGAGAATGCATCACGTGTGGCAGAAAATAAAATATATAAATCCCCCCGAGTTACTGAGCACGTCGCCTGGACGCGCTAATTACGTTCGCTGCACGGCGGGGTGCATTCGGGGACCCATGGGAAATCACGTAAGACAGAGGACAGAGGGTTTCAGAGAAAAAAAACCAAAACAATTTGCCGCAGGTGTGTCGCCGAAGGGAAGGAAATAGCGACGCGGGCACATTTCGTGACACTCGTCGACGTACTTTCGCGAGATGTCGCCGCCGCTTAGAGCATAAAACGAGAGAAATGAAACCAAAATCAAGCGGCGGCGTGTTCTCCGCGCTCCGTCGTGCGCGGTTACAAGTCTGACATTCACATCTACCGCCGTACGCCGACTTGCGGTGTCGTAAAAAGGGAAACGCAAAAAAAAAAAAGCGCTGCCCCGCCCACGTGATGCCGCCGAGCAGGGATCTCTGGCGTGAGAGGGTCCCGGGCGGACCGGTCGGGTTTTAGCGGTCTCACAAGAGACATGGAGGCGGCCGACGAGTTGGCGAAGTACCGCTCCCCGCTGGTGTCCAGATATGCCAGCAAGGAAATGGCCTTCAACTTCAGCGACAGGAAGAAATTCGCGACCTGGAGAAAGCTGTGGATATGCCTCGCTAAGGCCGAGAAGGTTTGGCGCACTCGCAGCGACCGTACCCCGGGTGTCTCTGCGACATTTCTTTTTTTAATCCATTCACACATTTTTTTCTTTCCCCTTTACAACCCTTGTGCATTAAGGTCTACGACCTTCGGTGAGCCCGATCAAGTTCCCCGCTCTAAATTTAGTTTTGGGGAGGGTCCCTGCAGCGCCTCGGGGCTGTCTGCATGGTCGTCAGGTCCTCAGGTCAAAACTTTGAGCATTTCATCAGAGTGTCTCAGACAAAATAAAGTTCTGCCAATTTATCTTCTACTAGTCGATTAATTGTTTTGATTATGATATGTCAAAAAAATAGTAAAACTTTTTTTCTTTCTTTCTTTCTTTTTTTTTGATTGAATTCTCGAAGTGACGGCGTTAAATGTATTGTTTTGTCGGATCAGCGGTACAAAACTTTATTGTTTACTTTTTCCATTCAGTCTCAGATGATATAATGCAGAGAAAAGCTTCAGTTTTTAACATTGGAGAAAGTGGAACTGGGGATATTTTGGATATGATGGTGGAAAAACGACAGAAATTATTATTATAATCTTTAGAATAGTTGTCAGTTCATCCTTATGTTGATTGAAACCTCAGTCAACCAGTTTTTATAGCTCTCGTGTGCATGATATTTTAATCAAAGTTGCGCTGATTAAATCCAAAAAGGTACATCATCCTACATATAGATACGTTTCCATTTGATGCCACATATAACAAATACTAAGAGTTTGTGTTGTACTTTGAAAACATTGTAACAAAGGACACAAACTATTAGTCAAGATCCAGCAGCAACTGTGCAGCATACCTCAGTCTTTTATCCCCTTATATGGCTTTAGATCAAATTTCCAAAGGTTTTAACAATGCACAGCATGAAGCATGTGTCTGTAATGATAGCTTATGACAAAATAGCATCTGAGATATAGCAGCGCTCTTGACATTTAGCTCCAGAACTGAACCACTGTTTGATCCCTTTAAGGTCTCCCAGCCTATAGTTAAACACATTGGATCAAGGTTTATCAAAAAGACACAAGGTATGTTCAATAAAGCAGAATTTCATAGTTGCTGATGATTTCACAGACATTTATTAACCTACCCTGCATTTCTTACAATTCCTTAAAGTGATTTCTGCATTTTTCATATTTGGGATTGGGGTTAACTGTTGAAAGACCCTCTGTCACATGCATCACATCACATGACCCGTTAAACACACATGCACACACAATAATCACAGCTGATCAGAGTCCGTCTTTTCTATTTGTCCTGTAAATTGACATGTTCGTCATGGTGTTAGCTTTGCCTTTGCAGAGATAGTTGGGCCTGTGGCTGCCACTGTATGAAAATAGCATGCACAGAATGTCACAGTAACAGGAGGCCACCCCCTGAGAGGCTGTGTATTACCGGTCTGAGTCCAGCCCAGCCCGCTCTGTAGCCTTTTTGGTGTTTTGGCATCAAAACTATATGTATTTTCTGCCATGAGATTCGTTGTGTTGAGTCACTATTTGTTTGAAAATGGACTGCCTGCAGACTGCCCTTTGACACTGCTGGGTTTGGACTTTTTTTTTGTCTTGACCTGTGTTGTATCACGCAGGGAGCGAGGCATTTTCAGGATCTGGGACCAATTTCTCAATTAAACTGTTTTTTAGTCCCATCACATGATTGCCGTATCTCAAGGGATAAAACTCCAATCTAATCAGGATACGGAGCATGTTCTCACGAGGACAGCACATGCCTGTCAAGACATTGAAAAGACAGAAAAGATAAGTAATATTATTAGTAGGCTGTTCGTTCTCTGTCCATCGGAGTGATACTTTTGTGATTATTTCAATATAGATTTTTAATCTTTTAAGATGATCAATCAAAGTAACAGCTAAGCAGATGCAGTCTTTCAAAAAAAAAAAAAAATTTAGCTGCAAACAGTCATGCAACACCTGCTCAAATATCCTTCCTCCTAAGAGCAAAGCCACAATTACAAGAGCAGAAATATAAAGTGGGGTCCAATAATCTGAGAGCACACTGAGAGTCTCAAATATTTCCATGTACACTTGGAAATAATTTCAAAGTTTGGATTTTGAAACATTTAAAAACAAAATAATTTTTGTCATGTAAAATGAAGAAATATTTAAGATTCTGCACTATTTCTAAACTTTCTTTTATTTATATAGCACCTTTTCCCATTATAGAAAATTACAGACTCTAGGTTAACAATCACATTTAAGTAAATTTGGGGTACTGATCAACTTAACTCCTTTGCACAAAAGGTTGGAATTGAGTCCCTTCAATTGAAGCATGTGATCAGATGACACTCAGGTGGACTTGATTTAATTGTCGGTGGCTTGTTCATGTAACTCGAAAGCTGTTTGATACTGGTCTCACAGGACGAATAGTAGTTTCTAAACTACTTCTTAGCTGAAGAAACAAGGCCAAATGCTTGGGCTGTGATAAGAAATCCTATCATTTTACAGTTGTTGACTAGGACTAGAAGAAAGTCTTTTATACGGAAAAATCCAAAGTTGAGACTTATGGCAGTAACAGAAAGTGTATGGTATACCAAATACTTAGATATTCTGAAATTCAGGTACATTTTTTAAAGATTCAAATTTTCACTCAAATTGTTAAGAAGATATCATTTGTAATGAAAAAAATAGTGTTTGAAACAAATGCAAAATAGAAGTATGTTGACTAGTGGTCTCAGACTTTTGGACCCCACTTTACTTAAATCCACCCTGACATGCATTTTATTTATTGATTAGTCAATCAAGAGAAAATTATTTGGCTACTATTTAGATAATCATTTTGTTATTTTTTAAAGTAAAAAAAAAAAAAAAATCACAACATTTCAACATCTTTTTGGATTTTCTTTTCAATCGGTCGGACAAAACAAGAGTTTTATTGCTATCACCTTGGGTTGTTGATCATTGTGAGGTTTTACAGATCAAATGACTAATCAAGAAAATAATCAGCATATTAAACCACTCTGAAAAAAATAATTGATTGCAGCCTTCCTTGCTGCCTTTCCTTTTGAAAATGTGCTGTACTGCATCAGTTTATATAAAAACACATTATTTGTGTATATCTAAGCAGTGAAGCCTGCTAAACAAGTTTTTAAGAGCAAATATCACAGAAAGCTTGATCTTTGATAAATGTGGTTATCATAGTAAGGATATAATGATATACAACAATTCCAGTGTTATAAACTTTACACCCTTTATTAAAAACATTGAACCAATTAATTACATCATAACTTCACAAGATCCCTTGTAGACAGGCTACCTCTTTGTCACTGTGTCTTTGTCTTCATCGTTGTTATCCTCAGGCTTTGGGTCTGCCCATCACAGAAGCCCAGATCCTGGAGATGGAGAGCCATGCAGAGGACATTGACTTTGTCATGGCAGCTGAAGAAGAGCGTAAGCTCAGGCATGATGTCATGGCTCACGTCCACACCTTCGCACACTGCTGCCCCACTGCTGCTCCTATCATCCACCTCGGAGCCACCTCCTGCTATGTCGGAGACAATACTGTGATTATGATTCATATTATATATACAGCTATAGCCTGAATTATTAATTTGATCCATGAACAGTTATCCCATATTTTGTTTCCAACTCGTCCTGTATGTGGGAAAGTTGTCAGGAGCGCTGAAGTAGCGCACAACAACTCAATTCCCATCTGGAAAATAAAATACTACAGTGGGATTGTTTGTGTATTTTTTCAGGTACAAAGTGCTTGTCTTTAAAAGTTTTCATATTCTCTAAGACATGTTTTTTCTTCCCCAGGATCTGATTATGCTGCGTGACGGATTTGACATTCTCTTGCCTAAGGTGAGGCTCAGTTGTTTGCCTGAAAACATGCACACCCCTTCAGTGGTGCATCTGTGAAATCGTTTGAAATAGGGTCACAGTGACTCTGTGTTTGTGTATGCTTCAGCTGTTTAGTAACAAGTCAGCAGTGTAGAAAAAGTATCCTTTTTTTTCTTTTTAATGTTTTGTCAGAAAAAAAACAGAAATAAACCTAACACGCATGGGTTGTAAGGGCACGAGTGAAAAGTGTATTATGCAATACTCTAGTGCCAAGAGCCTTTGTTTTGATTTCACAGTTGGCCAGAGTCATTGACAGACTGGCAAACTTTGCAGAGAAACATGCCGACCTCCCCACGCTTGGCTTTACACACTACCAGTGAGTCAGAATACAGCTGTACATCTCTGAGGGCTCCCTCATTACATGCATCCTGTTTGCAATGTTTCCATGCATCTTTATCAGTTTGCTCTGGGCTCCATATCCAAGACTTGATATCGTGCCCGCTCTCCCGCAGGCCTGCCCAGTTGACCACAGTTGGGAAGCGGGCTTGTCTGTGGCTGCAGGACTTGGCCATGGACATGCGGAACCTCCAGAGAGCCCACGATGATCTCCGTTTCCGAGGGGTTAAGGGGACCACTGGGACCCAGGCCAGCTTCCTGCAGCTCTTTCAGGGGGACCATGACAAGGTATAAGTCATCATCAATTTGATTTTAAATTAAGAATTTGTTGATTTAGAATTTTTTTTCTCCCGATTTGTTTAAATGCACCAACTAAAACGTTTCATGCTTTCCTCCACCAGGTGGAGGAACTTGACAGGATGGTGACAGAGATGGCTGGTTTCAAAAAGTAATTTCTGCTCTTTCCAATATTCACTAGAGTCATATCTGTTCTCTTAGTTTAATTGAGAAAATAAAATGAGGGTGGTGTTATTTGACAGGCTAAGGAGACCTGCCTTGTTATTACACCTCATGATATTGTTCCCATCCTACCCAGAGCCTACTTGGTGACTGGCCAGACATACAGTCGTAAGGTGGACATCGACTGTTTGTCCAGCCTGGCCAGTTTGGGAGCTACTGTTCACAAGGTAAGGCTGCAGAAGCTGGAGACGCATAAACAAATGTCTCCATCTAGTGGTGTTTTAATAGAAGTAGTGTCAACAGTATAGCATTGTGATAACCCTGCTCCTTTTACTTAACTTTTAAAGGAGAGTTTAAGTTTTTACATTAACTTGCCAAAGCTCGTTTGTGATGAATCTGTCTGCTGTAGATCTGCACAGACATCCGCCTGCTTGCCAACCAGAAGGAGATTGAGGAGCCTTTTGAGAAAGAGCAGATCGGTAGGTTCACTCATCAGTTAACTTTGCACTGAATATAGTGGTAAGAAAAAGTGACTTAACCTTTTGGAATTACCTGCATTTATGAATAAATGTGTCTTAAAATATGGTAACATATTCAACAAAGTTACAATAATGATAAAACAGGATCATGTTTTAAATCATGAAAAATAAAACATTGGAATGTTGTTGTCCACACTCAGTACATAATTCAGTGCACTGATACATCTAATGTGAGATATCGGGCCGATGTTCTCTCGTCCCTCCAGGTTCCAGTGCAATGCCCTACAAGAGGAACCCGATGCGGGCGGAGCGTTGCTGCAGCTTGGCACGGCATCTGGTGGCGTTGATGGCCGACCCGCTGCAGACAGCTTCCGTACAGTGGCTGGAGAGGACGCTGGACGACAGCGCTAACAGGTCAGCAGCCACAGACACACATTCACCACATATGAATTTGGCATCAAAATATGCACTTGCTGTTTTGTTTTTTTTTTTTTTTTTTTTTTTCAGATGCTTATCCTATTGAAAAGTATTAAGACTTATCCAAATAAAAGCTTTTTGGGGAAGAAACATGAACTTGTCCTGTAGTGAGTTTGTTTCTTATCAAGGTGCTCCAGTTGTACCTGTTCACTAAAGTACCACTTGTTTACATTAATGAATAATGATAATGAATGAAAGATCAAAGTTTCCTGTTACCTTTCTCACACAGAGGCTTCTTTCTCCTGTTTCCTATGCTCTTCTACATACTGAATTCAATGCAGGAGGATCTCCCTGCCCGAGTCCTTCCTTACAGCGGACATCATCCTAAGCACCCTCCAGAACATCACAGAGGGACTGGTGGTCTACCCCAAAGTCATTGAGAGACACATCCGCCATGAGCTTCCTTTCATGGCCACAGAGAACATAATTATGGCCATGGTGAAGGCTGGGGGAAATAGACAGGTAGGAGGAAGACGTACTGCTCAGTGAGCAAGCACTGTCATAATAAATCAAGATCTGATCGTAAAACAATAATTTATTCTGCGAAAGGGAAACTGACTTAACAGAAAATGTCAGTGATAACCAGAAACAGATCTGGTTGCTCTTTAAGTCTTAAACTAAGCCTTAAACTTAATCATTAAAAATTGTCTCCAGCGTATTTGATTTAACTAATTAAGGGATAATGTATTTTTGGCAACAACCATTCTCACCAATTAAAATGATAAAAAAATGAAAAAAAAAAACAAACCCAAACCCCTGTCTCCTCCTTCGTGTCATCAACCCTTGATCTTAAACAGTTATTGCAGTATATAATAACACACTTGAATACTGGCCCTGCAGTCATAAAAAGTGTTGTATGAACCAGGCTTCAAAATCACAAATCACCGCATCTCTCCTTCAGGACTGTCACGAGAAGATCCGCGTTCTGTCCCAGGAGGCGGCAGCCGTGGTCAAACAGGAGGGGGGTGATAACGACCTTCTGGCCAGAGTCCAACGAGACCCCTACTTCGCCCCCATCCTGGGGCAGCTGGACACCCTACTGGACCCCAAGACCTTTATTGGCCGTGCTCCGCAGCAGGTACAACACGATGTTAAATCTGTAGAAACTAGAGGTGTCTGTTCTTCCTTTTCTTTGCTTCTGCCATGTCATCCTCTTTTTTTTTTTTTTTAGGTGGCCAGGTTCCTGACTGAAGAAGTCCATCCCTTGCTGGAGCCATACAAGGCCAAGATGGATGTTAAGATTGAGCTTGAGCTCTGACACACACATTGACTTTCACACAAGCCAAGAGAAAGAGACTTCATCATGCTGTGCGGCCATGGTGAATGCTGCATTGTACCTCAATAAAGAACCGTAGTTGAATTAATTTTCCTTTATCATAGTTTTCATTTCTGCCTGCTGCATCTGAATAAGAATTTTATAGTTATATAACTCATATAAAAGATTATCGACAGGAATCAAAGGTCATTTGTACTTCTAGGGCTTTTACAACATGCTTCATCATAAAAGATTTAATCGTGTGAATTATTAATCCTACACTTTATTACCCTTTGTTAATTCTGCAATCATTCACAGACACCAAATGCTCAGTTTCGGGTATTAATGTTTAAACAGTCCAACTGAAATTCAAGCTCTCGTTTTAGAGTATTTGGTCTGAGGTGTTTGTTTTTCCCTTGAATGGAAAGCAAAAGCTAAACTAAAGAGGAGAGGAAACCGAATGTTAGAATCGGGAGGAACTTGTAACGGAGGTTTTTAATCTTCAACAAAACGAAACAAAGAAAAACGGAACAAAAAAAAAAACCCAAAACGCTCATAGTCCAACAAAGCCCCTTTAAACAGAAACAGTCACATTACTCTATTTTAGAGGGTCGTGACAAACCTGTATAATACTCATCACATCTGTCTACACCCCTCCTCAGTATGTAACTACTCACCATTAGAGCCACATACTACACACAACCTTTGTGATCATTTTTATGGTGGACCTCTTTACATAAAGTTGACTTATCACTCCATCTGCAACATCAGGACAAAGTCCAGTCGTGTGCCAGCTCACATCGTGTGCTGGTGTCATTATGGTAATGGTGAGGACCGAATGAGTTACTTTTCATGAATGTCTAATAGCTGTATCTCAACCAGCAACAAACCATTTGTCGGCACAAAGTGAGTAGTTCACATTATAGTACTATATTCTTTTAACATCACATTATTAGTCATGTAAGGGATAAGTGGTTATTATTTTGTATGTTTCCCTTCATATGGACCGAGCAGTAGCTGTTCTGTAACATGTGGCTGTGGGCATTGCTCCCCATCTGCCTGGCCATCTTTGGCACTGCCGGCATATGGACTGTGTGAGTATTTAGCCTGCTTATTCTATTTCTATAGAGATTTAATATTCTATAACTCTTACCTTATTTTCTCAAAACAGAACATATTTTAATTTAATTCCCCTATTCTGAATGTAACTCAATGTGACAAAGCTTTATATAGAGAGTTCTAGTTCCTAAAACCACAGGGAATGCTGAAATGACACCAAAAAGTCAAATTTCACTTCCTCCACATCCTTTTTTTCTGTAACACTTTAAATGAAAGCCTAGGAACAACAGTGTAAATATTTTGTTCACATTGTATCAGTTACCAGGGACATACTGGTTATCAACTTGAAGATGTAAAAGGAATCAGGGGGTTAAAAATTAGCTTTTTCCGGTGACATAGAGATGGAACACACAAATCCTTTTATAAATCCTATGTCATGAAAAGGAGCCAAACTATGTGCAGCACTTTCATTAGATTAAAACAATGATTTTATAAGGAACTCTTAATATAAAATGTGATCCTAAAAGAGGGAATAGATTCTTGTTACTCATGTTATTTATGCTGTTTGTTGTTCAGTAAACCAAGACAAGATACATGTATCTGTATATCTCTATTATATCTGATGATAGACAGGACATGCAAGCTTCTTTATGTCCTTATCTGACATCAGTTGAGATTGTCAGATGGATCTTATTCTAGACCCCAAACTACATTACTGTTGTCCAGTAGTTTGCAATCATTTTAAAAGCATACAGCATTTTAAAACTATAAACAGCCATAGATAGTCTTCCCAGGCCTAGTTTAATGTTTTGTTCCCCTCAAAAAATATTTATTTATTAGAGATTAATGATAAGGAATGCAATGTATTTAAAAATGTTTTATAATATAATTTAGCCTAAAAAAATTGTTGGTAATAGTATACGAGATTATGCCATTTTTTAAAATAAATGATTTGTAACTTATTTCTGCTTGTTGAAATTAGATTCAAAGGCCTACTCACTATCAAAAGTAAGAACAATGACAACAAGATAAGATGTTAATGATAAGTACAACAGATTCAATAAAATGTTTAAAGTAGAACACAATACAGATATAAAAACATAGTCATATAAAGACATTGTGTTACATAAGAAATCTCATGTTCCTGAGTCTAATACTTGATGAGCTGATTGATTTAAAGAAGAGCCAACAACTGTTTGCTTCTCTTCTGCTTAAAAGTTTGAAATGTTTCCTGTGACGGCATATTAGGGCCATTGTAAGTAAAACAAAAAAAATTAAAAACCGAAATAAATAAAACTACAGAGCCAGGGAAGGTGGATAATATTACGATCAAATCCCTGAAACAATTTCTGAGATTAAAGTTGTAAAAAACACCTCACAAATTTAGGATAAAAAACTAAAATATTCCCTGATTTTATAAAGCCATGAATGTTTTAGATTAAAGTTGAAAATTTAAAAGAAAAAAGTAACACCACATCTCTCCACTTTGCAAGTTTCGATCAGCTTCATCACATCACAGATCCCTCTGCTTGCTGTGTGGTTTGCAGAGGATACACCTAATCGAATAATACTTTGCAGTTGGATTTAGCTATAATACTCGAGATTTTAGCTAAGAATTACTGTGAACTGGGCTTATTCATTCATTCATTCTTTCATAATATAATTGTTTTCTTCCCATTAGCTTTGCTGTAGCTGTAGGAAATGGATCAGTTAACCTCACAGCTAAAATCCCTTTCATCAGGTTAGTAGATATCTTTTCTGTCCTGAAAGATGATGAAGAATAAATATAGTAGTGATCCAAGTTGGCTTCCCTTAATACATATAGTAAAAATGTCCAGCCAGTTCAGTAATGAACAAATTAATGTTGAATGATAAAGACTCTCCTTCTGGCTCTCCCATTAGCGAGTGTGGCACATATAATCCTCAGAGCTGTCTTTTCTCCCAGATCTGCAACATCTGCTCCGTTTTAGGTAAAGACAGATATATTGATGCTAGTCTTGACGGACTAGTGTGATTTCTTATTTCCTAATGTTCTTATGTGTCTACTGTCTTACTGTGTGGGTTATTCGGGTCTGTAGTAGTCAAGTGTCCTTTTGAAGTCTTGGGCATTTCCCTATTTTTTTTTAATGTATTTGTTATTTATATGGACAAATTGAGGTTTTTCTTTTACAGAAATTTGCAGCAGTCCTAATTTTTAGGTGTTGATCTGTAAGTTTCTGTCCTCAGATAAGTTGGATGTTGTTTTTTTGCCGACTGATATGCTCAAACTTGATTTCCTAATTTCTCATCATATTTACTGTTCACTGTTCACTGTATTCACTATTTGTAGAGAGTGCCTTTGTCTTTCTTGGAACCTGACTTTGTTCATAAATCTGTGTGACTCTTTTGTAACCATCTTTACCATTTCCTCTGCCCTCCTCTCTCCCTCTGTCTGCCTGTCGCTCTCAGCCCTGTGGATTGTGGTGATCCGTTTTCAGCAGGTTAGGGACCATTGTAACCATGGAAAGGCAAACACTGCCAGCATTGTTTTGGGATTCATCTCATCTGTGGGGATCTCTATCATTGGCAATTTCCAGGTAACACCTTACAAAAATAATAGAATGACCAAGAAGTTTTGTTTATCTATTTCTTTTTCTAACTCATATATTTCTAGCTCACTAACATCTCCAGTTCCTCTGCCTTGGCCACTTAGCAATCAGTTTTAAAGGAAATTCACCTTTTGGGAGCATTCCTGGCATTCTTCCTTGGCCTGGCCTACTTTTGGGTACAGCTTTATCTAACCGTGCTGGCTCGGGGCCAATGCTTTTTGGTGTTTGCCAGGGCGACCTGCTGCATCCTCTGTTCCTGCCTGGTTATCGCTAGTATCCTTCCTACCTGTATGCATTAAGAAATGATATGAGGAAAATATCAAATCCAAGCTATGCTGATGCTTGCGTTCTTGGCAAGAACATTACATTTAAGGGAGCAAGGAGAATTTTATTTTACAATTTCAGATTATATATATATGTGTGTGTGTGTTTGTGTTTGTGTGTGTGTGTGTGTGTGTGTGTGTCTGTGTGTTCTATTCTATTCATTATCCTTTACTGTTAGCTTATATCAACCTTTTACCCATTATTTTTTTTTTAGCTATTTTAACCATTTCTTTATTACTTTGAAAATTGGCTAATTAGTTCAACGTATAAACATATGCATAACATTTAAAGTTTTAGATAAAATATATTGGACAAATTTTCACACTGCTTCTTTGAGTGTACGAGAAAAATTGAAGAACCTGTATATTGTTCTTAGACTCAAAAAGATGCAGTAGTTGACCACTGGTTTAATTTATTTTTTCTTTCTTAAGTTCTTTGTAGGTTATTGAAATAAAAGATTCAGCTATTGTTTAATGGCACTGCCTGACATGTAAAGTATCTGTTTTGAAAAAAATCACTCACATTGTTTGCGAGCACAAAACCTCAAAGCAGAACAGGAAGCCACACACAGAGAGGTGCAAAAGGAAGGTGCAAACAGTGGATGATATCAGACAAAAATAACATGCAACATGTAAGACTAAGGAAGGTGTCAAAGAAAGTTCAAGACAAAATCACATTTTTACTACATTTGAATCACTATGATTTGCATTTCCTATGTGTTCTGGTCCTTGACTGTATTTCCCTCCAGTGTCTGTTCTCTATAATGTAGGCTATCCCTCTTGGGCTGCTGTGTGTGAATGGGCCTTGGTCATGTTCTTCTTCTGCCTGTTTGGCCTTTTTGCAGCTGAGTTCAGACACATCGACTGCCACCAACTCACTGTGCAGAAACGAGCTTGGAGGAACGACTGCCATATTGCCTCAAATACACTCAGCTAAACACATACTCATACACAAAAAACTGCGTACAAATGCATCTTATTCAAAACCGGCTTCCTCTGTGCCTACAGTTGCCATATTGTCTTCAGTATGGGTATAATGGCAGTGCACTAGGTTCCTAATGTACATTATAAATTACTGAACACAGTATTGCTACTTTAGTGTTTTTTGGTCACTCAACGGGTTAGTCTCTGAAATTGCTTTTTAGTATATTTGTGAATTTTCCATTTTAAAAGATTCAATAAAAGAATTTTTGATAGCTGTATATTTAAATCTCTTTATAAAAGCTGTATTTAACCTTGTTGAACTTCATTGCCTCATGCTTTGCCTCTGTTAATAACATTAATAACAAATAGTACCTTCACCTTTCTATAAAGATTTTCTCTGTAAGGGTCAACACATGAGGATAGTGTAGAACACAGCCTTCTATTACTTTAAAATGTTAATCTATGATTTTATGATTAATAGTTAATAGATGAATAGATCGCCCTATAAAATGTAAAAAAAACCCCAACATATTATATATAAATATACACCATAACATTCAAAAGCTCAAGGTGATGTCAACAAATGAGTTGTTATACTTGAGTTGTCATATTAGATGAAGTGCAGAACATCCTCACAATTGAAAAGAAGTTTTGGTATTGTTGCTTGCAAATGCCTTAAAGGATTAATCAGTTATCAAAATAGTTGTCAAAATATTTCTGTTAGTCAACTAATTAGTTAATCAACTAATCATTTACCTTTTGAAATAATAGAAGTTGTATGAAAATGGACAGTTCTGGGCTTCTAAAATTTGCCTTGGCCCGTGTAGCACTACTTACATGCTAACACATGATGGCACCATTCAGCTTTCATTCACTATGGGCAGTTTGACTTTCAAATATTCATACATTGGCCTTTGAATGGAAAGCTAAATTAACTATGCACATATGTTCCAGCTCCAACAATGTAAAAAATCATTCATGCATGTATTGTTATTGTTATCCCTTCTGATATTTTTTCTGAGTAAAATCCCCTTAACTCTGTCTGAGCGTGGAATTTAATACTCTGCATTGTATTTTTTTGTCTCCAGAATGATCTCATGATTAGCGCCTGGACATCAAATACCAGGAAGAGCCTGGTCTTTTTCAGTCTCACTCTCCACCTGTCAGCTGGGTAAAACAACAGAAGAAGGGGAACAGGATGGGGTGTTAAGGAACTGTTGGGTTAGAAAGAGAAAAGTTTTCTTCTGGCGTAATGCGTAATGAAAACAGTTAACCGTCTTGAGATACATTCTTTCATTTAAAAGTCACTGAGCTGTATGATACCATCAAAATTCATGTTATTCCAGTTCAGCTGATGACTTAGTCTTAGGATCAGCTCTCTACAGCACTATAGATACTTTCTATAAGATTTTACCTGAATGCTTAAGACACCCTTCACATCTTCCCTAACGGCACTGGCCAGCGGGGGTGCTGTGGAGTGATGCTGGCTGACGATCATTCAACCGATGGGAAAATGCAGCTCTGGTGCCGTGCCAGCATGTTTTTGGAGGACGCCTCTGGTTTAGACAGAGGTTCTACATTCAGCATAATTCGTCAGGGCTATTTGAAATGGACAAAACAATGGAGCTCACATAGCATTGCTTATAGTGGGAGAGGTCCTACTCTTGGCTCCAGCGCTCAAACTGTTTCTGTCATCCGATCCAAGTTCTCTGTTTATTTAAACATATTGTCTTGGGGTCTGTTGACACTGTCCTTGGTCGCACTTTGTGATCAGATTTTCACTTTTGTTTGTATTTTTCATTGATGCCATTAAAAATAATCAGCAGAGGCATGTAAGGAAGCTTGAGATGGGAATACTGAGCCCCAAGTGTCCTGCTATGTCCCGACAGCATTCTTTCACATACTCCATGCTGTGTGATCACTAGACAGGGGCTTTGATGAGCGGGCACAGGGATCAGATGGAAAGCTCGGAATTCTATGGGAATTTCTCAAGTGCTGTTAGTTACCAGTGTTTCTGCTGCAGACAGCATGCAGATTTTCTACCCACACTTTCCCAGTCTCTGATAAACTTGTTTACTGCAGCTATCTGGCTTCAGGTTGCTCTGGCTTGACAAAGTTGACTAGATTTTGATTATTTCAGAAGCAGAGAACTTGGTTTGTCCCAACTTGCCAATAAACCTTTTAGCTAGCTGAGTGACACACATAACTTCACCTCAAATGGTGGGAATATTTTAAACAATTTTGAGTGTGCATTGTATCTTGGCTAGCGGTGTTGAAATGACAAAATTGTTTTGAATTATACAGCAGCTCATACAGAGGAATTCAGAGGGAGAGCTCTGGTGCCAAAATACCCTTAACCCTGCTGTTTTCATTAGTGAGTATAAAAGGCTTCTGATAAAGTAATAAAACCTCATAAAATCAGCAGGAGCAACGTGCAAAGACTGGGAGGCCCATGATGTAAATGTCAGAAAAAGGTCTGGATCCTCTATTGTAGTGTAAGACAACATGGTTTATGTGACACCTGCCTTGTTGCTTTTGACTTTGATTCAAGAAGGAGGTAATAGCCGACATGCTTTCTAGGTCTATACTGTAATCTCTCCTAACACCTGTTTGTGCTCTCGTTTGTCTTATCCCCTCAAGAGCTCTTTGGCAGAAACAATAGCAATGCTTTCCTATCATGCAGCAGAGCAGTCGCCTCCACTATTAGATATCGGAGTGGTTGCCTTCGGTCGCTTGACTTCCCTGTAACAGTGTGACCTGTCATCTCTTATCACTGACACAAATCCTATGCATTCCACATCGAAAGGCCACTTTATCTTCAAGACACCTATATCTGCCAAACTTGAAGGCCTATAGAGGACGGGCAGTTAAGTGTTAAGTGTTGGAGAGGATGGTTGCTGACAGGTGGAAGGATGGCGACAGGGTGAGAATGATAGGTGCATAAGAGAGATGGGATCGTCCAGAAGCAAGAGATCTAGATCCTGAAGACAGGCCAGAGAATTCCTGAAAGACTGAGTGATAGAAACAGAGGAAGAAAAAGAAGAGTGGGCACCAGCAGCCGTGATCTCACTCTCCTCTCCTCTCCTTTGGCAGTGGCCTCCAGAAAGCTGCCCTTTTGCTGAAAAATGCCAAGCACACCACATTCCACCAGCCACACAAAGGCCCTCCCTCGTCTCAGCTGCACAGGCACAATCAGACAAGGGATAATTATATAATTAGACTGGCTGGTGCAGACAGGGCCCTTCAGATGGTGTGTTGGTGTGTCATATTTATGTTATCAGACAATGAAGAGAGTCTGGCCTTATCAGAGGAGGCAGTGGAGAATGTGGGGGGATCCAGCTGTGGCACTTAGGAACAGACTGTCGTGATAGAGAAGAACGGGTCGATAGAGTGACCTTCAGCCTGTGGCCTATCTGAGATCTGGGCATATACTGTGGCCAAGCCTTGGTATGTATGTGTGTATGATAGGGACTTTTTGGGGCCCCCACAACCAGAAGATATAAACTTATAGGAGGAGAAAAACAGAAGAGAAAATTAAATTCAATAAGAGATAGAGGAAACTTAGCCAAATACTCCTCACAAGCCACCGTGTTGTAGGTGTGCCCACAGATATGAACGCATTAAGTTGCAGTACAGTGCTGATTTACATTCATGCAGATACGTGTGGATATACTAAATAAGTGTCTCCCAGTCCGTTTTGTCAGACGTACCCTCACACCCCTGTCTGAACTCAAGTACCCCAGTTATGTTCGAATTTGCTCATTTGAATTGAATGAAATTCGACTTTAATGCTAATAACTGTTTTTTTTTAATACAATTGCACTGTCAGTGTTTAAGTTGGTTTGGTTGGTTGGTTATCACCTGTTGTAATTTCAACCATTTTTCCACAGCCTTTTTGGCATTTATCCACTAATCTTAGTTCCCTCCTTCAACCTTTAATCCTTTATGTCGCCTACTTAAACTAAGTATCCATTACTTTTTTTTTGCTAACAAGTAATTTCAGCCATTTACCCTTATGTAAATACCACCATTTGTTCACTACCTTATGTGTTTATCCATTATTTGAGCCATTTAAACAATCTATCCATTACTTTCAGGTAACTATTTAGATGTCACTTTGTGTTGCTAACTAGTTTTAATGCTCTCTGAAAACGTTTATGTTCAAGTGTTACCACTTTCACAATATATGTATGTATGTATATATATATATATATATATATATATAATAAAATTATAAATGACTGTTTTTTTCCACATTATTTGAACTACTCCACAATCTTTCCACATACCTCTCAACTGCAGAAATACCCTTGTTTGGGGAATCACTCTGCTAAATGACCACTACAATTTACAGCCAAACAGATAAGACCACCTCTGCCCTCTTGTCGAGGCAGAATCCAAGCTACCAGACGAGAATTGAGCCAGTGTCCCTCTCAGTTGGCCACCACCCAACAATCTCCCCTTGCACTGTGGCCTTGGCTTTGGGTGTGACTCCACTCGCACGGGACAGCACAGAATAGACTATTGTTGATCGCTGAAGACAGAGAGCCAGGGGAAGAAGGAGGGGTGGTGGTGGTGGGCTTTGAGATGGTGGGGGGAGAAATTAGTTTTTAACGAGCGAGCAAAAAGCACATGGACAATGAAGCATGGCTCCCCTCCCACTAACATGCATGTGCACTGATGCAAGCCATTTATTCGTGCACACACACACACACACACACACACACACACACATAGACTCCTTAGCCGCAGCTTCCTTCCTTCAGTGAGTCGTCCAGATACATGTAAGGCTGCTTTGAGATCAACATGAGGCACCGCATGTTCAAACACCAGGCATTTCATAAAAACCATCCAATCCAAAAGTTCATAAAGCCACGTAAAACATTGCATAAAGCTTACATGTTCACAGTGATATATATCAAGAATCACCCACCAGACATCAAATAGAGGTATAATTTTGGAATAAAACAAAGCTTATTTTGCATTATTGCCAAGAAGTAAATGAGAAAATTAGTGCCACTGTAATGTTTGTATGATAAATATGAAGCTGCTGCTATTTCCATAAAGGTTAAGTGATGTCAAGGGCTGCTCAAAACTTTCTTGAATTTATTCACCAGTGTCTATAAAAATGTTGTGGTCTATGATGACAGCATTGTGAAGAATCCATAGGAGTTTGGTAGATGGCATTATAATCCCTATACCTTATATAACCATACAAAGGACAAGACAACACTATACTAAATGACCCCATTGTATTGTTGGCAATACCATTACTAATTTATTGTTTTTCTTTCATCTTACTAGTGCAAAACCTTGGTGAGGCCCTTTACTAAATGCAGTTTTGACCGCTGAAAACCAAATGAGGATCAGACATTTGCTTGATTTAGCAACAGGTTATCCTATTTTTTAATTTCTTATTTATTCATAAATGGGTTTGATGCACATTTTAGGATAAATGGTTGGTGACCAACTGCCATGTTTTTGAATGGTGCAATCAATGAATGGTGTACCTACTGAACATTATCGGTCATGTAGGACACAACAAGAAAGAGGAAACTCCAAGCTGCCTTTGTGAGGCTTATTCCAAGTTGTTTTTGTGATTAAACTTTCTGATGTCCTCGCTTTCTCTCAACTTGTCTCAAAGATGTCTGCTTTATCTATCGATTTCTCATCTACCTTAGACAAATCCGGGAGAATAAACCAGAAACTATCACATTCAAGAGTCAATCAGCTTAATCCAAATAAATTTTAGATTGTGTTTAGCTTGGTTTTTGTAAATATCAAGGACAGTGTGAATCATTTAGCATATTTTAGCTGATTAACCTACAATTTCTTTACATGATTTACATTTGTTTTGAACATTTAAAAAAAATTTTGATTTATAGATTTCTTTTAGTTTTTTTTAGTTTTGGGAACCTTCCTTTTTTCTGGAAGATAGAAACTCAATCAGAGTGAAGCATAAGCCATGAGCTTAAACCTGCAAACAGGTATGTTGTTCTTTACATTCTGGTTACGTTTGATATTTCTCTTTCTTTCTTTTTTTCACAGTTACATGTGTGCATAAATATAATGATGTAGTATGTCTGGCATGCACATGCACTTCCAAAAATGTACTCTGATGTAAGCAAGCAGATGAGAACCTATGAAATTCTTTGTCTCTCATAACCACAGGAAACTGTTTGCCTATAACACCAGCAAACAGTCATTAGCATTTATGAGGCTCCATTCGTCTCGTCTCTTTTGTGAGATTACTGCTTTTGAATACATGGAAAGACAGATCTTCATACGTTGGAGAGTATAGCTCTTGTAGAAATGAAAACAATCCTCTTCAGTTGCAGATTTGCATCCAGCTTGGAGAAGATACTCACATGTTACCCACTGCCGCAAAACTATATTTGGAAAGAAGTTTTTGAGACATGAGAAACTACTGTCTTAGCAGAAACGGCTGCTATTTCCAAGATTTTCTGTTTTTAATCATGCTGTTTTTAGATGTTGGCAACTGTTTCTTAAGCTTTGTTTGTCCCCAGAGGTCTGCATTACTTTGGAGCTGTATTAAACATTTTCCAGAGGAAAAAAAACAATTGGGAAGAGGTTACATTTATTGGCATTGAACATGAACTAAAACTGAAATAAAACCATTTTTTCATGGTACATTATTTTAGATTTTACAGGTGACAATAAAATGTAAGTTATAGAGTCAACTATTTGTGGTCAGTCTTACCATTAATGTTAACAGATGTCATATAAAATGACTAAGTTGACAAATTAGTAATACAATTACTTTATATGACAGTGAGCCGAGCAGCCCTCTAAGGTCACATGCTTATTCGCCAAACGACCAGTTGCCCACTCAAGGCAGTTTAACAAAGCCAGTCTCAGATGTGCAAACACAACTTCATAGGTCACTTTCAAATGTGACATAATCAGTAAAAGAGCATCAAGGTCAGAGAGGGGCTCGAGAAAACTGTCCAAATTCTCACTCTCCACACTAACCTCATGCACGATGTGAGGCCAGCTTGTCACAGCCATTCTTTCCTCCCTAATGTGTTGACCTTTTTGTCGTGTTAGAAGACTTTGGAGTGCGGAGAGGGGTATGACTGGTGTGTCACAACAGAAAATCCATGCAGGGATTATGTTAGGACTGTGACATTTTGTGGTGGACTGTGACCTGCTCTGCTCCTTCACTGCCTTGAGGATCAGCGAGACATTCGCTCAGACATAACCTTGAGGTCGGCGCCACTTATGGGCTGAATTGAAGTCTTGATGCAGCAGCAGCAGATTTACAGTAGAATGGCCCGTCACGGGCTAGCTCCGTGTGATGTAAGACAACAAAGACGTCATTATCAGTGCCTCACAATACTTAATATGGAAAATTAAAAATGCATCATTCATAGTTAAAATTTAACCCAGAAATGAAGGGGTAAAGCTCCTGTGCTCTCCTACAATTTCAATTTAAGACATGTTTGTACGAGCAGGATTTGTGACATTGCAACTAAGAGTGAGCTGTCTTTAATAATAAAAAATAATAATAATTTAACAGATTTAATAATAATTTAATAATAATAAATTTTAAAAAATTGTGGAAAAAAACTATATGAGACACAATTTTTGTTCAATGCAGAGTGTTTTTAGTGTCTAAAACATGTCTGGAGAGGATTTTTAAGGAGCAGATATGGTAACTGTCAGATTTCACCTTGCAAAAATCATGCGGGAAGCATGTGTTTTTATCCCCCTAACCCATGATCTATAATGAGAACTTTACTGCTGCTATGGAGTAACGTTTTCAGGAGAAGTCATTATTAGGAAGGAAAGAAAAATCTGTACTTGTTGATCTAACTCTCATTTTTTTTAACTGTAAAGTGGAAGAAAACTTCAGAAACATACATTTAATGTTTGGCGAAGCTCCACATACTTCTCTATTGAGATGAGGTGTTTGTTTGGTTTCACCTGCTGTCTAACTTTATCATATTTTTAAATATCTACTCACAATGTGAACATTGGCTGATGATGTTTTTTTTTTCACTGTAATTTGAATTTGCATTAAGGCTCATATTACAGCTTTAAAGTATATTTTAACCTGACATTTGTTTGTCATTGCATATAACCCAAATAGTATGTAGGACACGCGATATATTTTGTCTAATTATACATTCTATGTTGCTATCATGATAACAATTGTTGTGTGGACACAAGCAGATGTCCACTGAACTGGCAGCACACCAGGGATCTCTGATGAACCTGAAGTCCAATCCAAGGCTGGGCCAGGCCATGGGAAACTTGACGTCAAAGAAGTTCACCCTCCAAAATAAGTAACCTTTTTTCACCTCTCCTCTCCGGTCTGGCCTGCATTTTCATATTTCACTGGTATTTCCGGATGGCTCCCACATTTGCAAAATAAAGGCCATCAGAGTAATCATTATAATGTTGAACAATAATAACTGGGGGAACTGAATGAAAGCCTGGAGAGGCTTGTTGACCTTTTGGAGCTAAACTGGTCCTGGCTTCTGTCTGTGCACTGCTGAGCCCATTGTGTTCCCAGACCTTATCATTGTGCTGCAGTTTCCTCTCCCTGCTGTGTGTGTGTGCACGTGTGTACATGTGCATGTGTGAGAGTGAGTGTATGAGCTGTTGCATGTGTGCGTGTCTTGCCCCCGTGTATATGTATTTGTGTATATGTGTTTGTATGTTTGTGTGGGTTTTACTGACCTGGGCCGCTGCACTACAAAGGTCCAGAGGCTTGAAGAGTGTTAGATGCAGTTTCACACTGAATTGATTCCTCTCCCCAGTAGCGACACACACAGGGTTACTGATGTCACACATTTGGATCAAAAGTTTACCTGCTGACCAGACATTTCAGGGTTGTTAAAGCTCAATCTGTTTCCTGGATGAGAAGACAAATGATGACAGCATGTGGTGACATGATTAAAAGCGATACAACCACATGAGATGTTGCAGTACAACATGTGCCTTTTTAAAGTATTGTTTCTTATGGTCCACATATTCATTTTCTGCCCTTATGACAGAGAGAAGAGCTGTTAACATTCAGATAGATGACTCAAGAAAACACATTATTTTAATAGTATATTATCAAGAATAACACATTAGTGAAGACAACAGATTGTTGGCAGGACGTTATTTTATTCAGGAACAGATATGGTTTCACAGATACTCTATGTCAGCATAGTGTCACAGCAACAGTCACACACAGTGAGTAGGATTCATAGAAAGGAGGGATTTTCTTCCCTTGACACCATGTCTCAGTCACTGCTCTGCTAAATCCCACAGAAAAAAACAAAACTTTCAACAGTGAGACTCATTCATAAAAGTTAATAGCTGAGGACAGCGATGGTAATCAAAGTTTTAATCACAACTCAGGAATGATCGACAGATTCTGCTTTCCCCTGAACCCTCACCAGTGATTGTCTGAACTTGTGTTCATGTGTAAAGCTAGAGAGAGAAACAGAGAGAAATCAAATCATTTCCAAAAGAGAGAGCCACTGCCTCCACCTGCTGCCTGCCCCCACCCTCCTCCCCTTCCCCGACCTTCTCCACTGCCTGGTGTAGGAGCGAGACATCCTATGATGTCACGGTCAGCTCTGTTCTCCCAGACAATACACCCACACCTCTGGGGCTTCCCCTGCCCCAGCAACAGGGGGAGCTGTTGTGTCCTGTTGGTATGTGTGCTATGACTCATCGCCTCCTTTCTCCCACGCAGGACACACACAGGCGTTCATGCACACATGCTCAAACAGCGATACACAGCTGCTGTCAGCCAGAGCTCCATAGTGATACACACACACACACACACACACACACACACACACACACACACAAACACAGTGCATCATTAGGTATACAGTGCAGTGGATGGACAAAAGGGGCAGGGGCTGCATGTAGGATGTGGGGGCGGACTGATGGAGATGTTGCCACGGGCAACTGATATCCCAACACAGCTCTGACCCTGGTAACGCCTGTAGCTTATTGAATCAATGGCAGTATTGACACACATGGAGAGAGTGAGACAAGGGGTGGGGGGGTTAGAGAAGGACAGAGAAGGACAATGTGTGAGTTTTTTAGTTGTTATGTTTGTTAGCTTTATTTATTTATGTTTCTTTTCATCATGCAACTAATGAGTCCAAAATGCTGAAAGTCACGTGAATTTCCCTTTATGATGTAAAGTGTGTGTGTGTGTGTGTGTGTGTGTGTGCGCGCGCGCATGTGTTGATGAGATGAACAGTTAAGTGTGCATACTATATATCTATGTTGCATATTTCCCACACATTCCCATACTGTATGGTTTTATATTATTATGAACTAAATGAATCACTCTAACCAGCAGCTATTGAGAAAAACAACCTTTAAATACAACACGGACAAATTATCACTGCATAAAATCATTATGACAATCATGCAAGAAAACAATTATAACACATGCAGCAGACACTGATTGGAATTCATTTGGAATTATGTTTCTGGCCATCCAATAAATTTAAGTCTGGATTGTGGAAACCACAAAAGTAATTTGTGGCAAGGAAAAATGCTAAATAGTTTGTGATGTTCACTGGCTAGTTGCTGTAATTTTTTTTTACCTATAACAAGTGCTCGCTGCACCTGAAAGCATGATTGATGAGAGCTGTGAGAGTGAACCAAAACAGCAAAGTTGCAGGCTGTAAAACCAAAACGATGAGCTTAAAGATGCTAAAATGCCAAAAAAGAGCTGAGAAAAATAGTTGGGTTCATAACTACTAGAGAGCAGTATCACAATACATATATTCATTGCATTGCACATTGAATACATTGCAAATCACTTTTTTTTTAAATGATATAAGGTGCAGCATTGGAAGCATAAATGCAAATCCAGGTTGTTTTTTTCTTACAATGACACATAATAAAACTTTACCTGAAAATCAGACACCATAGATAAACACACACACACACACACACACACACACACACACACACACACACACACACACACACACACACACACACACACACACACACACACAATTAAACACATTATTTACACTTTATTTAAACATTTAAGACACTCTTATGTAATTTAACTGATATAAAGACAACAAAGTATTAATAACTAATCCTTCAGAAATAACTGTTCCCATGAAAACATATTTTATAACATTGCAATTGTATTTTACCATATTGTCAGTCATTATCTGTTTAAACCACAGCCTCCTCTAACCACTGCCGACAGGAGGAGTTGAGTCAGGGAATAGGTTGGGAAAAAACACATTAAAATTTCAATTATAGAATTAAACTAAACAGCATCTGTGACTGTAAACTCAATATGTAGTACATGAAGAATCATGCTTAAGTTTTGTAAAGTCACTTAATGCTAAAAAACCAACAGCAAGCCATTTTCCCCGTCTCGGATGTTAATGCAATTACATGTTCATACGTCCTGACATCCTGACACTGGTTAAGGATAAAGTTGTTCCATAGAGTAGGATACTGCCAAAATCTATAGCTGATCTGGTGATGTCGGGCTGATAAGGGAGTGCCTACAACAAACTACTTCTGGCCATCAAAGTTATCCTACTATTGTTCCCCCACGCACAAGGAAGCAGGGTTTGTTGTGTTATTGTTGGATGAGGAAGAAAAAGTGAAGTAGCTGTGTGTGTGTGTGCGTGTGCGCGTGCACGTGTGCGTGTGTGTGTGTGTACATACGTGTGCGACTGTTATTTGTGCGTATGACTATGAATCTTGTGTGTTCATTTTGTTCATTGTGTAATTTTGATTAGTGAATGCGTATGTGGGTTCCGGGGTCTGTGTTTTACCATGTGTCACAGGTATGTATGTTGATCTGTGTGTTATGTGTCGCAGCCAGAGGAAGCCACTGTACCTGAGTCAGAGCGGAACAGGAGCTTAAAGCGGCCCTGTGCTCAGCGGAACATGTAGCCATGCAGGAAAACACCTGGGAGCTGAGGGAGAACAAACAAACCAAGAGCAGGGAAGAGGAAGAAGAGGGAGAGGGGAGGCAGGATGAGGAAGGGAATTAAACAGAGAGAGAGTGAGAGAGAGGGAGGTAGAGCAGCTGCCGTTGAAGCCATGTGGAATCAAGGAAGAAGGCCGGGCAAGAGAGTTCCGGTTTATACGTCAGCGTAGCATCATTATGATCGAGCTGCCAGAGAATAAGCTCGTTTGGACCAGAGGTTTAAAGAAATCAGATTGCTCTGTGGTTCCATATAAATAAAACCTCAGAGTTTTTGTCAGCCTTGCCGTTTCCTTGTTTCCAGTCTTTGTGCTAAGCTGACCCAACTAAGCTAAGAGTTCAATAAGAAGACTGATTTCAATTTAGATTTTTTTTCTTTAAATATAAACTTACAGCCGGCATTACAGTTTTAAAGGAGTCGCCCAACATATTGGGGTAGATACTTATTTGCCAGCGGTGACATGAAAATATATAATACCGCCCTCGTATCTGTACAATAATGCTGGAACAGCTGGCTCTGGCCAAAATGTAAACCGACTGTAAAAAGGGCAAGGTGATTATGTGCTAGGCAGTTTTTTACGCTTAATTTTTTGTATGCATTTAAAACACAAGATGTACTGTGTAAGATATTGATAGAGGCGTTTCTCGGTGGGATCTGTTACCATCAGATAGGCTAGCTTGGAAGGTCGCGATAATTGGCTACATGTTCCTTTTTTCTTCCCCTTTCCCCCCAGTTTTGATTGGCCATTTCACCGTGTCTCTTAGTGCTAGTTTATCCCTCCTCGAGATTATGTTTATATACAACTAATTTGCAAAAGCAAATTGTAGGAAATGTAACAATTAGGTTTTCTATTAATGTAATTAGAACATCTTGAAAGTCACAATTATGATCACTAAAATTCACAGTGTATTTCTTTCCTGCTAAAATATCTGATCTTGCAGTACCAAATCCATTTGTAGTGAGTACAGCATTATTACACTTTTTTTTTATCATCATGCTCAGACAATCAAAGCTCTTGGTGAGGGTGAGGGACAGATTGTGGTCTGGTTTACCAGCAGCAGCAGCATGGCTTGTATTGTTTACACCTTGTTAATCTCTGTGTGTGTACATGTCATCATGGCAAAATGCTTTCCTGGAGAAACCTACTGTAGTATATACTACCAAAGAGGTAGTTTTGAGTACTTTGGCAGGTGTTTATATGCCTGTTTTTCTGTCTTGTCAACACGATAGCATCCCAACTGTGCAACATACAGTCGAAACCCATACAGGTATGTAGCTGAGATCAAAATGAAACCTGAGTTTGAAGATGGGTGTGGTCCAAGTAAAGGCGCTGGAAGTAGGGAAGGGGCCATTGTCCCCCCACTTTAAACCCCTTGCCCACGTTTATTTCAAGCCATGGATCACTTAATCCCAGTTTCAATCATTCCCGTCAACTATAAGACATTAGGTAAAACAACAGACCAACTTGCTTTATTTACATTTAAGCAAAAACACAATATTTCCCTAACCCTGACCCTAACTGTGGTTATGAACTCCTATCTCTGATGTAACAGTTGTAATTTCTTGGAGACTGGGATGAAATTACATAGCCATTTTTTATTGTTCTCACTTGTAGCTTTTGCTCTCTGAATTATAAGCCCTGCTGCTGTTGTTGCTATAATTGTTTGTGTTTGATCCTTAGAGGATTAGAAGTTGTAAACAATTGAATGTCCCTGAGCAGTGAATAGTTATGCAGCCTATATAGACAGCTAAACTGATTAAAATAGGAGCACATCAGATGTACTTGAGAAGGACAACTGAAAAACGCAGCTGTACCGCTCTCTGCATAGACACACCATTATACCCCGAAAGCCATCTTTAAAAATGCAGGAGGATTCTAGAAGTCAAACCGTAGCACAATAGTTTTTTCATGTGGCTCGATTAAAAAAAAGGAGAATTGCAAGGGATTGATTGCTGTTATTGTCTGTTTGAAAAACAAGAAAAAACCATATTGACACAAAGTAATGCGGGCGCAAACTGGCCCGCCCTAAGAAACAAGGCCTTTCATACAGAAGTCCTGGTCAATAGTCCAGACATCACATCCTTGACACAGTTCCCTGGCTGCCATGCAGCTGAACTGGGCCACTCCAAAGTTTCTTCCCACTCTGTCTCTGCAGATGGCATTGTTTTCAGACACAATTTTCATTGTATCTGGAGTAGGAGGGGTTGGAAATCACTTCTACAGCAGACGCCAAGCGGTTTTGTACTCCATGACCCTCACTGGCAGTGGAGAGTCGGTAGCGGGTCTTCTTGACTGCCCCCCCCATCCCTCCCTCCCCTGTCTTCTGGGAGGTAAAGCCTGGATTTCCCCGTTTCCACTCTCCCTACCTCTTTAACAACTAACACCTTGCTCTCACCCTCTTATTTAGAACCACTCCTCTCATTTCCTTTCCTCCCCTTTTAAAGCATTATGTCCTTTTATTCAGCAATTGTTCTCCTCCCCTTTTCCTCTGTGCTTACCTGTGCTCTTATCACTGAACTTGTTCAAAAGACATTATACACTGGATTTTTATACCATTCCATTTTCCATTTTAATTGTATTAATGTTTTCTGACCAATTTCCTCCCCACTGTTGTATTCTTGTCCTGTAAAACACTTCCAACTTTGTTTTATAGCTGTGATTTTTGCCACATTTTCATATGTGCTCACCTATAATTTCATGTGTTTACTGTGTAGCATATATGCTTGTATTACAGGATTTCTAACCAAAACATGCAACACCGAAATCCCAACATCGTTTGATCTTTTCATTCACGTCTCTCCCCACGTCATCCCCAAATCCATCAGATAAGTAATTACCCCTATAATGTAATAAGCAGGTATGGCGGAGATATTTAAGGCATTTTTTGGATGCAGTTTTGTATTCGCCAGGTTTTCCTTTTCCATCATGTCTGTGCTGTCTGGACCTGTCTGATTGTTCATTTTGATTATAGGGTCCACCCCTCACACGACATATTAAAACTCCCTACTAAGTGTGTGTGTGAGATACTGCACAGAGGGACTGGGTCTGTGTGTGTTTGTTGAAGTGTGTATGGAACAGATGCACTGGCTAATGGCTGAGTGTCTTGTAGGCATGTGTGTGTGTGTGTGTGTGTCTGTTTGTGTGCATGTGCAGTATATAAGTTTGTACTTGTACACATGCATGTTTGTGCAGTATATTCCACGCATGGTTGCGATTGCAGGTGTGCACATTCTCTCTGTATAAAAGCCTTCCAAGAATCAGTGAGGACGACTTGACAACTGTGTAATTTATGGCACTCTAAGGATTTTCAACTTTCAGTGAGCAGCTGCATGGCAAAGCAACAAAGAGAAGCGCTACCAAATTACAAAGGTGTCAAGCCTGGGTGGGTCACATCAATTATCTTGACCTTGTATTTTATGTCTTTTTCAGTGGATCTTTAGAGTCTTTATTTTCTGCTTAATAGACCTAATACAGAGACATATGGTACACATAGGTGCTTATAGGTGATAGTTACTACTGACCTGTGTGTACACTTTTAAAGATGGTAATTACTTGGGAAAAAAAACAAAAATAAAAAAACCCCATTGCTTCCCTACCCCACTGCAGTGTTAATACTGAGGTACTATGTTGTTAGCTGTGTCATTGGGTAATGTCTGCTAAAAAAGTTACCAAGTTTGGTGCAAATTCAATACTTTTTGCATAATCCTGCTGACAAATTAACAAACCAACAAACATGGTTGAACTCATAACCTTTTTGGCAGAGGTAATAATATATAGACCATGAAAGATGGAGCTTACCGTAACAGCAGCACTATGAAACAAATTTTATCCACTAACCAGTCTTGGTGGTAGTGTAGGTTAAAGGGTACTATTCACGTTGGCCTGAATGTGGCCTTGGTGTCATTAACTTTTCTTTCTTTTTAAATTGAGTATTTTTTGGCTTTAAGGTGTGTGACTTTTTTGTGATCCCACTGGGATGTCACAGTACAAGCTTCACATTTTTCATATCAGTGTGTCATAGAACAATGTCATATCCTCTGTAGCAGGGTGTGAACATGTGTAACCTAAAGGGCAGCTGGCAGCTGACACTGTGAGGTTTAGGAAACTGAACCCATCACATAAGCTTTGTTAATAGGAATCCTCAATAAGAAATAAATAAGAAGTTAGAAGAAAGAAAATGTGTATCTGAAATCTATAACATTAAAGGGTTCTGTGAACCTGTGAACAATTAATAGCTTCAGGATCAATTAATAAAGTCACGCAAACACACGCACACTTACACATGATACATGCAGGAGTTCTGATTTCTGAAAGGAAAACCAGATGACGGAGCATGACACACTCAGCACCACATCATCAGGAAGCAACCTTGTAAACAGGAATAACTGGGGGACAGTCAGAGACTCTTAGCAGCAAAAGAGAAACGGAGCTCAATGAGACATTTTTAGATCGACCGTTACAAATACAGCTGTAATGCAGTTCCCTGTCTCTCCTGTCTGGTTCTACTCCCTTTGCTCTCGAGGCTGCCTGCACGTTGAACGTTCAGTGAGACAGATACAGTACATTAACTGAGCCATACATCCCATATACATTGTGTATCTTTTTTTTCTCTCTGTTTTGACACACAATATGAAATTAGATAATATATAACAAATAAACAGCTAAACTCAAATCAAAAACAAAAATACTGTAAAAACCTACCATAAAGATATGTGTTGGTAAACTTCGATAATGAAAAATAATAAAATAACAAAATCCATTTGAGATGCAAAACGCGTGTCAGGTGTAATTTTGAAGTTATATATTTTTTCAATTATGCACCAGCTATGTTTAAACCTGCTTCTTACGGGGTGGAACTAAAACAGTAAACAATTAGAGCTAAGTATAATGTAAATTTATCAAGACTAACAGTCTATAGCCATAGTAGCTCCGGGAGGCTTTACTCAGCACAGCTGTGTTTTAAATTAGACGCTAATGTCAGCATGCAAACGCATTCAAGTTAACACCGTGAACATGCTAATGTTTAGCAGGTATACAGTTGACCCTGTTCACCATTTAGTGTAGTGTGTTACCATGCGAAAACTTGCTATTTAGTGCTTAAAAACTAATGAAGTGTTCATGATGTCACATAGTGAGAAAAAAAGGTTCATCATAGCCTTCTAGTTGTTATTCTAATTCAGAGATGCTGAGAACTTTTGACAATGATGGTATCTCCCTAATGGCGAAAGGAGCTTCAGAAGCGTTGCCGAACCGCTGACAACATGGCTACAGAGCCTCCATTTCTGACAGTTTATTTTGGTCATACGTAAATGATGTAAGTAAGATTACCAGAGGTTATGGAAAAAATGTGCCAACGGTCCTGAGTCAGAATCATGGCCATAGTTTGATGGCAAAAAAAATCTTAAAACTTAACTTGAAAGGAACACTGACTCATTGATAAATAACTTTATTGTTCATCACATTACAAGTATTTATCCTTAAAAGATTTGACCAGTCTAGATATTTATGATGTGTTGCTGGAATTTTGCTGCTGAAACTGCATGTCTAGCTAATGAGTGGCTCCGTGCCGTTGGACGTGGCTCGTGATTGACGAGTTGACACATGCATGTTTTAGAATAAACGCTCAGAACCCTGCATGAAAGTGTAAATCCCACTCCAATGTTTTTCAAGAATACTGAGGCAGTTTGAGAATAACAGTCGGAGTGAGAATAAATGAAAAGACTGAGTCCAGCTTTGAAAGGACTGAAGTAATTCATTAGGGCCCTGTGCAGAGTAATTTTAATTATACAGCTATTTACAGTACAGTGGGTCTACGTGGTATTCATTAGAGAAGTTTAGTACAGTAGAGAGCAGGGAAGTCCCCTGTGAACCAGGATAGGGAGGGGAGGCTGGCAGAGGAATGCTGCTATACACAACCTCTTAGAGCTGAACAAAACCAGGCATTCCTCATTGAGGTGTTTATGCTCTGCAGTGTGGTGTTGTCCATCCTCATTGCAACTGTTAATATCCTCATAATGTGATCGTCAGCAGCTTGCCCCTCCAACAGAAATTAAACAAAGTTGAAAAAGAAATGTTGACACATTGGGAATAGCTTGGTTTGGCTCTTCGTAGAAAAGAGAAAATACAACTTATTTTTGCAAAGCTTGAGGAAATTTTTCTTTTGATAACTGACAATCTGTATTTTCTCCCTCCATTTTGTTAATTTTCAGCTTGTCTAACAATTGAGAACAGAAATATATATATATATTATTATTATTTTTTTTAATCTCACATACTGCACATACATTTTCATGAATGTGCAGCGCAGCTTCAGGTTCTTTTTCAACATTATAATTACAGTATATACTATATCTTTTCCCTTAGAATTGTTCTAGTGTGAAATCGCATGACAAGCATGGGCTACTTTCTTTGATCAGTCCAGCCAGAAAACATGTCCCAACTAATGCTATTACTTTGGTTCAGTTTTGACACCAAATAAAAAGCCAGTGATGTGTGTAACAGTCTACATGTTAAAACTGTATGACTCAGTTTTGTTATATGAGTGAGACTGCATTAAAAACCTCATGGTCTGGTGCATGAAGAAAGAAGAACGAGTTACAGAAATTTAGATATCCCCTCTGGACTTTAAATAAAATGTTTATTTTGCCACTTGGACCATAATGGCACAGTTATGCAGGGTTCACAAAACTGCTGATTAACTAGTGCTTGAATAAAATGCAGGTTGGCATTAGAGTCAAGGACGTAGCCTGGAAGAGTCCATATCAGCTGTGAGAATTACTGAATATGCCTGTAAATTCGCCTCACTTGCACCAACAGAGCTGTGAACATCAGAGGGACAGCTGCTGGCTCTGGTCCAGAGGCTCTCTGGGCCCTCGAAGATAGAAAACTGACTGACTTTGCGTTTTCTCCTGATATAATGCATGCCTTAAGTCTGAGCATTTTCTCTTCTATCACTCATGTACCCTAATGTCTGTCTAAACTGGTTTGCTACTCTTTTTTTATCAGCTATCTTTTCTGTTTGACTTTTCTGGATTTTAGTCTGTTACGCCATTTTGCGTATCTCTCCGTTCGTCTATCTGTCTGTCTGCCTTTTCTATATCTTTCCCTCTCACTGTCCTTGTTTCGATAGAGTGCATTCCAACAATTCTTCACTTTCAGTCTCTCTCTCATTCAGAGTCATTCGTTAGCTGCTGTTGACAGATCCTCTCTGAGACATGAGGATTTCGAGCTGCCATAACTTTGTCAAACCCCCAGCCACACTCAGCTCATTCCTGTTGGGTTAATGGTATAAAATAGAGGGAAAATGCACTTGTGAGCATGATAAGTATAATCTGACTCATTTAGAGACCATTATAAAAGTCCTGACTCTAAACGGTGTAGTTATTGATTTATGTAATGGTACATTTAAAGTAGTTTCTTTGCATTTTTGTGCTTATGATTTTGCTGTATATAAATATGTCAACCACTGGTCCCTGCACCTGAATCTACCCATTTTGTCTTTTGATCTGATTCAACCACATTCCTGACTCTGGGACTGGGAAACTTGAGATCTGGGGTGAACGGTCGTACTCGAGGATCGCGGGGCCAACTAATGACTTCTCATTAGTGCATTTGGTGTACATGATCCTCTATTATCTCAGAGACACGCGCTAGAGAGAGTCTATCTCCATGACTAATCGAGGGTCATTTGTCTCTCCCTTTAACTTGATGCATGTGACCGTAGCCAAACATGCACCTCTGTACATGCACACACACACAGGCAGGCAGCAGCACACAAGTGCACTTACACAAATCCTGGTCCTTTGTAAAACACAAATACAGTAGATTCATCATTTTATCTAGAAAAGCTGACCATGGGGGGGGGACTATGCGATTACTGCGTCAAATTAACTGCTGAAGCTTTTCAGCCCGCAATGGAAAAATGCATGAAATCAAATGCCATCATTGTTCAAACTGAAGATTAGTTCAGGGTGCTCTGACCTTCTCCGGATCTTCTGAAAAGCTCTTAAATATTTGAGCGAGTGCTGTCATTTCTCACTCAATTGTTAAGCATAGAGGGCCCTCTGTCCTCCATTCATGGTTGAAACTGTTGTCAGCGGGGGACACTGAGCGTGTGTATGTGTGTGTGTGTGTGTGTGTGTGTGTGTGTGTGTGTGTGTGTGCGTGTGTGCTTGTGAATCATTATGTGAGGGGGTGTGATTTGTTCCACACAAAAGTATGCTTGAACATGTGTGAATGCTCTTCATGTGCAGTTTCATTGGAGCTCCGTGTATTTGTATGTGTGTGTGTGTGTGTGTGTGTGTGTGTGTGTGTGTGTGTGTGTGTGTGTGGGGTGTGTGTGTGTGTGTGTATGTATGTATGCTGACTGAAAGGTGTTTTTCTGCAAATACACATACATAAACAAACCGCTGAGCTTTTAATACAGATGCATATACAGTATTTTTATGAGCGTGAGTTGTAGCCTCTGTAGAGAATGATCTATGGCCATCTCTCAGTGGGATTATGGTGAGATGTTACAGTTGCAGGTGTGACTGTATTTGTATGCATGTGTGTGTGTGTGAGTGTGTGTGTGTGTGTGTGTGTGTGTAAGAGCGAGAGAGGGAGAAAAAGTCTGGTATAGTTTGACATGGATGCAGGACATGGTGGGAAAATCCCTACCTCTAGTCAAGAACCTGCTCCCCACTCCCCATCCTCCTCTTCCTTCTCCTCCTCCTCCTTTTCCCCTTCTCCCCTTCTCCTTAGAAACCAAACACTCATGTTTTGGGAGCCAAAGCCTGGGCATAGAATAAAATACCTTTTGACATGTACAGACATAAAATTAACACAGTTAAAAAAGGGAAAAATAAAAACATACTCCAAAACACATATTTCACTAACGGCTTTTACACATACTTGATTGCCTCCAAAACTTTCATTTTGCTAATGATTTACGAAGATTAAACAATTCAGAAAATCACCCTGACAATTCACTCACTACGGTCATATCAACAGGCTTATTTACTCCCTTTATACCCGTAGAGAATAACTGTCCAAAAATCTTCACTTCTGCTCAAGTACAAAATCCCATTATTTTTCATCTTTGGGACTTAATAATGAAAAGGACTGGCAACATGAGTTAATTTCTACATCTACATATTCAGTAAGTTTGGACATAGTCATTCATTCCACTTGGCAGCACAACTGTTTCCATAGTTTTGCATCATACTGGTGTCCTAAGTCACAATTGTTACTCCATAGTTCCAGTGGCCTTGGCCAAACGTGCGAAAATGAAACGCTGTGTAAATATAGCTCCATAGCTCATGCTGTTTCCTCCATTGACTCTTGTTAGAAAAACAATGGCATCCTATTATTCACTGGGCCATGATTGAACTGGAAGAAAAGACTTTACTAACTGAAGGGACATTCTTCATAGCTATAGTACAGTGCCGTGTGAGAAACCGCGGGGTTCTGTCATAAAAATGCCTTCATTCAGAAATAATGCAGGAATTTATTGAACACTTTTGTTCTTTTCGGCACTTCACATTAAAAAAAAAAAAAGTTTCCATGGTAAATAACGCTCTTGCACTTTTCCACTGTCATGTAACATTAAAGTCACACTGTGTATCTGGCTGATACACGGTATTATTTTTGGGGCTGTGTAAGCCAAGGTTGCACTCGCAGAGTCACCATTGGGCATTGTTCAAAAATGTTCCCTAAACATGAGCGACCATCAAAGGTCAGGAGTCTGAGAATAGTTACTGTGATATTTAGAAACACCTTTTGTTTCCTGATAGCCTAGCTAGCGGTGATGCTGAGGTAATGAGAGGAGTCAGTTGGCATGGCAACTATCCCTGTGACCTCTCCAGCAATAGCACCTGCTTAAAGGCCTGTTATGCAACAGGCCAAATTTAGGGGTATTTAGGGTTATTCATAAGTGTTGACTTTGCTTAAAGCATCTTTTGTTTTAGATAAGCTCAATGAATGAGAACAGTGAATGCAGGCTGATAAATTCACATAGGTTTAAAACTGAGCAACAGAGCCTGGTTTCAGTCATTGGAACCAGAACGGTTTTGCTGAACCTGCTTTAACCTTTAAAATATAAGTACGAAATGGGCAAGTTGTGTATTCATAATCAGGGGTTGAGGATGTATTCAGACCCTTTACTTTGGCACTAATTGTATTAATAGTAGTAGTACTGTAGTGGAACAGCATGGCATCATAAATCCTGCATTCAAAATCTTACTCAAGTGAAAGTACATAGATGAACCCAAAATATTAAAAGAAGTCATTGTGCAGAAAATGGCCTGTATCATGCATTATATTACGGGCTTTTTAATACTGATACATTCATGTTTAAGAAGCAAATTAAGTTTATGTTGCTGGAGCTAATTGTAACTGCTTTATAATGTTGTTGTCTTGATCTGAAAGGTGGGTAAATATAACAGTTTAATTAATGCAGTCGAGTAGAGATTTGAAGAGCTATAGAATCCTTGAGTCAGTGCACTTACATTCCACCACTGCTCATAAACACTGACACCAGGTTGATATTTTTAGATTTAGATTTAGATTTGATCAGAGTCAAACCGATGCTTTTTTGCTGAAAATTTCAGACCAGATCTTGTGCGAAAACAAAACTCACATCGACAGACAAAAAAACAAAAAACAAAACACAGGACTTGGCCCAGTCTCAGGAATATCTGCATAAATGATTCACGGCAGAGGAAACGCCGCTCAGAGCGGCGGCTGTGAGGCGGGTTGTTTGCGGACCGATGTCGCTCCTTCGTGCGCAGATCACCATCCATTCCTCAGGCAGGGGGCGGGAGAGAGAGATACCGCGGAGCGGACCAACAGCAGACTCTCGGAAGTCTGCTCTCACCCTCACCGCCGCCGCCGCCACCGCCGCTGCGTAATCAGGCGGCTCCAGGGCTGAGGCGCACCGAGCCAGACGGCGCTCTGCTTGTTGATAAGGCTCCTTGGAAGGAGCGGACCGCAAACCACCGTCCCGACCCGCGACGTTGTTTCAGACGCTCGGCCCCGTGAGCTGGACTTTCTTTTTCTTTTTCTTTTTCTTTTTCTTTTTTTTGTGGGACGCATCACGGTTAAAAGATTCACTCGCCTTCGGGGAAAAGTGAAGCCTGTTGGATTTTTTTTTAAAACATTTTATTTTATTTTTTAAATTTGAAAGAAATCGGGACATTCTTGGAATAATTATACTTTTGCGATTTTTTTTCCCCCGAGTCTCCTGGATAGTTTTAGCCTGGTGAAAGTCGGACCTTTGCTGCTTAGAAAATGTTAAATCTCTCGTCGGTTCAACTTGTTCCTATCAGTTTGCGCTTTTAGGCCAAGGCGCACGCTTTTACGCGCAAGGTGAAGCCGGTGCGGGAGACCTGCGGGAGGAAGTTGGAGGGTCCTCGTTTATTCCGCGCGCGGCCCACGAGCTCTTCTATCCACGTTGGGTGCAGCTGAGCGAGCGCTCGCACCCTCTTCTTCTTCTTCTTCCTCCTCTTCCTCACGTGCGGATACCTTTGCCGGAGAGACCCCGGTGCGGACGGAGCGTCTACGCAGGGCGAGCCGCTGCCCCCCCACCCCACCCACCACCTCCGCTCCCCGCGCGCAGTGCTGAGGAGAGACGGACTCTCGCGCTTCCATAAATGCCCGGTCCGTCGAAGAGGCTCGAGGCTGGGCAGCAAGATGAGCTCGTGGGTACAGCTGCTGCTCGTGATGCTGGCGGCGTGTCTGCGGTTTGGCGTCGCCGAGGTGAGTTCGCGTCAATCACTGTGTCCGAAAACTTTAGAGAGGCTCCACCGGAGCAACCGATCCTCTGGAAAGCTGAACTATACAAATATCAGAGCAAAAACGTTTCGGCCCCATTATTGAAATCTTCACACGAGGTATAAAAAGCTATTATACACGTATGTTATACTCTTTAAATCATCTTAGCAACTGTTTCCTAAGAATTACATACAAAAATAAAAATAAAAAAACAAGATAACAAACGCTGCATGTGGTGGATATTTTCTATGTGTTCTTAACAAACGCAGCAGGAGACACACACTCCAACATGACTATCAAACCAAGGTGGCTTTTCTAACGTTGGAGTCAGTGCACCTGCCTCAGTCCAAGCCTCTTAATAAAAGCCAGTCTTTCCCTGGCTGCGTCCGAGAGGGCTGGTGGGATCCTTGAAGAAAATAACTATTATTCCTCCCATTAACTGGCGTTATGAATGGATGCCCTAGGGCAGACACATGCAGACATCTTCCTCTGTGGGTGATGAGCCAGGAAACAGAGGCTGCCATGATAGGCTCTTTTACAGCTGGATGCTCCACGTGGTTAAGCGATGCTTTTGTGGATGCTGTTCCAGATGTGGAGCAAGGCCACGAATCAGCCAGTCAGCACCATCGTACGGAGCGACATAGTGTTATAGGGGCCACATGTTTGTTACAGTCGATGAACAGGGGAAGCCAAATGCAGAAACACTTTTTTTCTTTCCTAACTGTGAAATTCATCTGGGGGAAAAGATGACATGACTCGGTGTGTCGCTGTGTCTTGTGGATGTCTGGGGTACGGAACCTCTTTACATTTTCAGCTGACACGTGGACAATCTGCTTATTATTGCAAGCTTCCCCATGAAAACCTTCGCCACTGCTGCAACATTTTATATTAAACCGAAAATCTGTCTGAATTAAATTTTCTTAAAAACTTTCGACTGCGAACAGTCAGGAGTGAAATAAAGATGCAGGATAGATGGATAAAGACTGAATGCCTGTTGAGGTCAAACAGGAAGACAAAATGTAACCAAGGGTCTTGTTTAGGTCAAGTGAGGCATGATGATAAGTAATGTTGCAAGTTTGAAAAAAAAAAAAAGAAAAAAGCCATGGCCTCCTTTTGCCTGGGTAAGAAACACATTAAATGATATGAAATCTGTAGAGGTGAGTTTAGATACACAGAGTATCTAATTTTATCTTTCTTTCTGCCTCCATTCAGATTTATTCTGTGTTTCTGATCCTGGCAATTCATCCCCACAATGAAACACCAGTTTTAGCGACTTGTAAAACGTAATGGAGTTTAAACACGCAGTGAATGAGTCAGTCGTGGAGAGGGGGACATTTAAACAAGTAGAAAAAGAGGACACAGGCCTTTTGTCGTAGTATTTTTCATCCGGTCAGATGGGTTGGTTTTTTGCCCCCAGGCCTGAGTAACTTCTGCACATGTTGAAAACTATTAGCTGTCAAATAAAATAAAATCAATTAAAAAGGAGAGAAAAAATTCATACACAGAACTTATGCAGGATGTGTACTGCTAATGTAATATATAATCCCTCTATACTATAAAGCCCCTTATTCATAAAGCATCATAACGGGTACTACAAGTGGTTTTATTCCCCCCTCATTCACTGACCCATTCAATGTAGAGACTGTTCTTTACGTAGTCTACCATCACCATGACTACTTCAAAAAAAGGTAATTTTTGTGAAATGTAGCTATGATGGATGACTTTAAATTCCTGTTGTCAGCCCGTCTTTCATTTTATGACTTCTGTACACACCACATGTAAAAGTAAAGTCAAATTTGACAGGCCAAGTTTTTTTTGAGGAAGAACATTACTGAAGCTTTGAGGTATACAACCAGGAATTCCCCCATGCTCAGTTTTAAAGTTATAGTCAGGGAGTCTGTGGGTTCAATCGTTCTGCTTATAAAAAAGAACATTATTATAAGAGATTAGGTTTAAAACACATCTATATGAAATAGTACTTATTATGGATATATACAGTACATTAAACTGTGGACCACCAAAGAGGAATCCAGACTTTTACTTTTAGCGAACGCCAATTCCTCATTATCTTCAGGCGCCTTTCCAACTCCAAGTAAATATTCTCAAAGGAACTAATTAAAGTCACATTCATTTACACATTCCAGTATTGCGCACATGTAGGTGTAGTTTCAGTGACTAAAGTTGAGGCCTCACACGTGCTGCGGCTACTGCTGCCGCTGCGCCGGCAGCAAACTCAACCCCCTAATTATGTACGATTAGACGTTCCGTCTCCTCCCCTGCCCACTGCAGCCGTTGCCTGTACCTGGCATTCCTCAACGTGTCCAATAGGCGTTCAGGGAATGGGAGCCGGCTTCAGGTGATAAGTTCTGGATTATGTCAAAATCATGTAAAATGGCAAAAAGTATAGCGGACTCCATGCGGTTATCGTACGTTATTGCACCTGTGGACATTAAAGGGAGCAGTTCTTTTATACAGCCCAAGTACTGGAGAAAGTCTTCTGCGTTGCTGTAGATAAACACAAAGCCAACATCGTAATACCTAATCTAACAGCTGTCAGTGCCTCCGCTTCATCAGCAGAAGCCCATTATTCGAAACAGGCCAACTGCTCCAGATGCAGCTGAATGATGAGACAGACTTTGCTCAGATGCCCAGCACAGGGAAATACTAGCATTAGACTCCCTGACTTTGCCTTTTTATTTGACAAAAGTGTCAACATTTGATTTCATGGGCATTCAGCTAATCAGCTCTCTACAAAACCATGGGGATGCTCCCATAGCCTGGTGAAAGGAAGGATGACATTAGACACAGGACTTGAGAGAAACTCCACTTTGACAATCCTGTAAACAGAGCTGAAGTGATTGGATGAAAGAAAGTCGATCGAAAGAAAAATAATAAATAATAGCTACATGGCTAATCCGTTAATGTTGGAAGTTTTTTTTTTTTCAACCAAACATGTCAAATAAGTTTCAGATCCTCAATTGTGAAATAATTCTGGTTGTTCTTTTTCTTATTGGAACTAAATGTTTACGTTTACGTTTTGGAGTGTTGGTGCGACAAAACATGCAATTGGAGGACATCATGCTGGGCTTCAGGAAGATGTGATGGACACGTTTTAGAGACTAAGCAATTGATTGTTTGACTGTAAAAATGGTCAACAGATTAATCAGTCATTGAAAATAATTGTTATTGGGGCCTTACTTGTTAGTGTAGTTCTCAACGCTTTTTTTTTTTAAATGAACTTCCATAATTTTAGTATCTTGACATATTTAATGTATCAAAATACTCATCCCTAATAGTTGCACACTGAACATCATCAGTTTGTGTTTACATATTCTGTCTGTGCGGTTTGATTCTGTTTACATCTGTTTTGTTTATCAAAACCAAAGTGTTTATTTAATATTTCCTGCTTAGACACAAATCATCATGACAGCAGGCCCCACTGTGAACAAAGGCACACATCCTATAATTAACATCAGACACAATTAGAGAAGCAGGCAGGTTTGCTCCGTCGGCGAAGGGAGGAAATAATCATGATGACTCCTCAGGGGCATCTGCAACGGAGATGTAAGCGTAATACGGCAGGCATTTCCCTGCTGGATAATTTGACTCTATGAAAAGCCAACCAACAATGGGAGAAAGCCAGTTGTGTATGGTATGGGCAGGGCGAGAATACATATTCATGCATGGATGGCTGCTTCCTTTGGCTAAAACCTGCTTCCCGCCATGATTCATTATATTCACTAGAGCCTAGATGATGTCACTGGGCTAGACTTGAACTATAAAATTAATATCTTAGTGTGCAACATTTCACATGTTGTGTATTTCCAAATGCTGATATATGTTAATTATAAGACAATCAATACGGTGTACAAGCCAGATCCCATTGGTTCCCTTGAAATCATCTTCATTGGTTCATCTCACCATGAGATGGAAAGCAAACAAAGCACATTTAAACTAATGTGAAGAAGTGTGTCGACCCGTGTCTGATCCTTGTCCATTTCAACCCTACTTTTATTCATCTATTATCCCCCTTTTTTCAGATGCACCTCTCTTCTCTCCTCCTCTCTCTATCACTCCTTCCCCCACTTCCTGACTCCTTCCTGTCTCCTTTGACCCCTAAATGTTAGCAGATGAGAAGACACAACACCGATAGTCATTCACCCTGCTCTTAGTGACTATTGTGTGTCTGCCTTGGTTAATACTCCACCCCAACCTCTCTTGTGCATCAATGGCCGTGGGGGTTAAAACCCACAGTCAGATGTTGCTTGGTTTTTGTGTATTTTGTCAAATGAATTTTGTTCAAGGATGAAGTTAGTGTTAACAAATAAATGCCCCGGAGATTATTATAAATTTAGATTTAGTTGATAATTAATATATACTGTTAGGTTTTATAGTAAAAGTCTTGTAAATTTAAAAATGATAGCAGGTTTGAAAGTGCTTGGTTTTTGATAGAATAGATACCATATTGTTTAAATTGTGATCACCTATTGTGCCTCAGTCAACTATAGTAACTCCACACACTGAAAAACTTGACATGGTTGTTGCAGAAGTGCTGCAGTGTTATTCCACTTCCTCAGAGGAATTGTTTGGAAAACCCTGTAATGCCTATTGCAGGATGCAGAAGGGTGGGAAATTCACAAATAGCTATTCTTATAGTCATGCCCACTGCTGAAAAATGTCTAAACGCTTATGTGTCATCATCTTTTCCTCTTTTCCCATAATCATGTTCTAAGATGGTCCACAGTTATTACACATCAGTCTATTTTCGTTGGTGTATGATATGAATTAATATATACCTGTGTTTTTCAGGGGGACCCTCTGCCTGCAGCCCTGGTGGAGCTGGTTAGAAACAGTCCCATTTCCTCCATAGAGGACCTTCAGCTGCTACTGCTCTCTGACTCCGTAGGTAAAGATCAGAGCATTCTACTCTCATTGTTACATATACTGAAACCAGAATCAGGAACTGGGGTGTATATAGATCCCAAATCTCTGTTCAGATTCTTATTTCAACCTTAACAACAAGTAAATCATAATGTAAACAGAAGTACTTTTAAAATGTTATCAATCAAACCATTTTTAATATTACACCTAAACCAAAACATATATTGTGACAGAACAATAATGTTTTTTCTGCCCATAACACTGATGGGATCTCTTGTTTTCTCTATGTGTAGCTCATTTATTACAAATCTACAAAAGACATAATTTCATGGCAACATTGTTTAGAATGTGGTTATTTTAAACGACTAAGGCAGAACATATCAAAATATAGGCAACAGTTTCACGAGAAACAGAATTGCTAGCTTATGCTGAGGGGATTGAAAAAGTTGTACAACCCTTTGGTCTTATGAAATCCTTTCAGAATAAACCGCAAAATACTTTGGCATCAATCAAAAACACTCTCTTACTTCCTAAAAGATGTCAGTTTAGACATACAGTACATGTTCTTTTCAATCAACAACCACAGAATAAATAAAGTTCAGCAATGAAAAGATGACTAGCTAAGTCAACTGAGTATGCTGATTTACATGAACATGTTCTCTCCTAAATGAGGGCTTTGTTCTTTTGAATTTCACGTGCTGTTTAAATGGCAAACAAATGAAATCAAGAGTAAACTAAATGATACTTGCAAAATGTGTGCAGCCAACGCAACAATGATAACACGACAAACAAGAGACAGCGGTTACTTTTCTACTCTAGTTGTGACTAGTAAACATCATGAGCACTAAAACTAACTCAGACCAACAAAGCAGGAGGAAGCATGATCTCAGAAACACACAAACACACACACACACGCACGCACACACACGCATGCATACACACACAAACACACACACACACAAGCACACACACAGACACAATAGTGCAAATAGAATTATCGCAAAAGTCTCTGTTTCTTACTTTTTTACATGTTTATGTTGACATGCATACTTACACGGGACAGTAACTATCCCCTTTGTTTCTCCCCCTCTTTCTGTCTTCTTGTGCGTGTAAACACCAACATACAAGGACTCATGTTTTATCTCCACACATGCAGAGGGCGCTAGAAGGTCTTAGAATAAAATATAAACCGCATGTCGAAAACAGTCGCCATGTTTAGTCAAATGCTGTATTTGTTTATTGTTTTGTCTTAGATGAGGAGGACGAGACTTCTGCAGCCAATGGAGGTCACAGACTACCAAGGAGCCTTGGTGAGCTAACACCCCCCCCCCCACACACACACACACACACACTCTCACCCTTTTGTTCCTCCTGTGTGTTGTTATTTAGAAGACTGGTTTCTTGTTGCTCTTACAATTCAAATTTATTGTATATCATAAAGGAGAGCGACATCACTGGTATTACTCTCATATGGCTTCTTTAGATCTAAGAAAATTCTTTCTCATGGCATGGCTGATTACACACACATCAGTTTTTAAGGATAAATGTTTGCCTAATCCTACTCATAAATTGGTCTTAGGAGGTTGTAGTGCTGGCATGGAGAATTCCTGATTTTCCTCATGAGTTTGAAAGTACTCTATCCTCATTAGAGTGGGACAGCCTTCCTTGGAGTTGATTTATGTGTCGAGTATGGTTTTAGTGACACGGTAAAATCCTTCCTGTTAACCTTTCTTTCGCTGTCACGATAAAGCAGATGTCTAAATCACTAGACATCAATCTAAACCAGTCTAGGTGACTGCTGGAATCCCTCTTGCATGAGGAGATATTAATGGTCCCACATTAATACTTGTGCAAAGTATGCTCAATATCTTATTTGTGTCCTTTTATGTTAGCTCCAGACAAGTGGAATGTATTGAACAGTGTAGGACAGTGTAGGACAGTGGAATGGAAGAATTAGAAGAAGTTGTAGTATATGTACTCATTTGAAATACATGATTTTTATTTCATAATCCAGCTGCTTGTATCTGCTCTGCAACAGTTAGAAACAGACTCCACTAGATGCTGAGCCACCAATGCAGGATAGTTGTAGGTCAGGTGCACAAATCATGGTCAATATTGCATAAAGCAGTAAATTGGGCTTTAATAATGAGAGCTCACATTGCCCTAGCCCATGAAAAAACATGCATTTGGATTAATTAATAAGCTAAATGATGTTGAAACTAATTAGGCTTCTCATATTTCTTATCTCCCGGCAACTGGAGAGGGTTTATTTTCACAGGGAGCCCCGTGTGCTTTTTAATTGTTGTCTTTTACTTATTGGTTTAACAAACGTGCACAAAGGGAACCTGCTTCTTAATAGTCAAGAGGAGAACGAAGTATTTGTTAAAAATGCGATATGTTTTGAATACTAATACTCATAATGGTGCTACACCAGTACCATCAGTCATATTCATACTCAGTCATATCTCATCCCTCAGATGCCCAGCCGGCCCAGCAGGCTCTGTGTAAAGTACGTACAGAGGTGGTTGAGGTCACCAGGGCAATGTTGGACCGCAGCAATGCTAACTTCCTTTTATGGCCACCTTGCGTTGAGGTGCAACGCTGCTCTGGCTGCTGCAATGCCAAGAGCCTGCAGTGTGTACCTGTTGTCACACACACCAGATACTTGCAGGTAAATAACCACATACATTGAGGTATACATACAAAACATAAATGTCAAAACAAGCACAAGTAGACACAAGAAAAAATGCAGTTTGCACGTTCCTTTTGTCATTTTGCTCATTTCGTCTTAATCTCTCCAGGTCATGAAGATTGAATACATAAATAAAAGACCCATTTATGCTAAAGCAGTGGTGTCAGTGATGGATCATGTTGAGTGCCGTTGTCAGCCTGCACCACGTCCCCCGGTGCCCAGGAGAAAATCATCTCGCAGACAGCACAGCCACCAGCATCGAAACCAGACACTCAGCCAAGAACACGGACAGGGACAGGTACGGTTTGAATGCTAATGTACATGCTCTCTCTGTTGTTTGGGGATGCTAGAAACACAGAAAAACTAAAAGCACACCTTAGATATGAAAAACAATATTTTGATACATAATAATGGCACAGCAAACATGTTTCTCTTTTATGTATGTTATGAAATTGGCACATTTTATGATGACATTTAGTTTGATGAATTTCAAGTAGTCAAGCTCATGTTTCAACATAAGGCTAAGTTGGTGAACAATGTTTATGAACGTTTGAATGCAACAACATGGGAAAAAAAAACTTTCCAACAAACTGTCTAAATGCAGCTCAACACTTCTTCAACACTTCTCAACACTGATTCACAGTCAAACATGTAATAAAATATAATTTTTCTTTGTAGAAATAGTGCTGTGAATTGCTTTTGAAGTATAGGTTTGGACCCATCCTTTAACATTAGATATTAAATACTCTGAAAAATCCGTCTGTAGACTTAGAGAAACTAAACCCAATTAGGCTGAACTGAAATTCCTTTAATTGTATTGTCAAAGGTCAAGATGCATTCCAAAGATGAGCTTCATCAATGGGATGAGCTGAAACAGAACCAGAAGGCCCACATGGAGGATCTCCTGGAGCAACACTGGAGCCCCAGAGGAGACACCTTCAATCAACCAGGAGAAGGGTACAGTCTGCCTGGGGAGGAAGCATCTCGGTCTGGAGATGCTACTATCTTTGCTCCACACTGGGCAAATAACTCCAGCAGGCTCCACGGGTCTGAAGACCAATCTGAGAATCCAGAGAACGTGGAGAGGATGGATGATAGGATCTCAAATGGCAACAAGACTATTTCCTCAGAGGATGACGTTGGCGTTGAGGTGAAGAGGTTGGTAGAAAGTGGGAATGGGTTCCTCCTCAACAGTACTGAAGGAAAAGGTAATGAGGGAAATGGAGGCAGGGACAAAGGCCCACAAACAAACAGCCCGCTAGTGCAAGAAGACCAAGCCAAATTTACAAAGAGTCACACGAGTGGTGTCCCTCAGCCTGTTACTCAGAATCCACAAGCTAAATTCAGTCCCACTGGGGAAAACCTTAGTGAGAGAGTTGGGAGCAGGTTCCGACCGACCAAAGAGCCAAACCCGGAGCCCCGAGAGCAGGCGAGACGGAGAGAGAACGAGACTCCAGAGGAAGAGAGGATATCACAGATTGAGCAGGCAAAACTGGAGGAGGAGAGAAAAGAGCTTCTTCTCCTCCACAAGAGGTTAGACCAAGAGAAGGAGATACTGAGACAGCAGCAGATGAAACGAGACGAAGAAGAAAGGCAGAGAGAAAAGGGGTCAGATAATCGACATCACCTGCATGGTAAACATCATCATCTGCAAACAACAACAACACAGAAACCAGGTAACAGACTGTATTTACTTCTTTGGAGTAATAAAGACACAAATATAAATACTTGTAAGACTGAATAATGTGGTCAAATTAAATTAGCTGCCTGTTCTCAAGATTGATTTTGCACAGAGCCAGAAGTAATAGCGTAGAAGTAATAGAGTTTTGGTAGTTTTCTTTTTTGTTTTTCTTTTTGATTCTCCTTTTTCAATATTTCCTGTAATATTGCATATTTTATTCTTACAGAGACAAAAACATCTACGACTACCACACGAAAGCCCTCGGCCCCAGCAGGCCCCAGGCCCCCAGCTCGTCCGAACCAAACAAAGAGAAGGATGAGGAAGAATCGCAAACGGATCAGCAAGGCAGCTATGAGAGCGATGCTAATGTAGAACTAAAATAACCCCAGGTGAGTAGTTCACAGAACGTTAAGGAAATGAAATAAAAAAATGAACAAATGAATTATCAACCCATCAGTTTTGAATCAGTGAATGTAGAACTTTGGAAAAGGTGCCAGTATGTGTGAAGTTTAAAGTATGCCTTCCTTTATTCCCCCCTCAGGGACACAACGTGAACTTGGTGTATTTTGTGGATAATCCAGAGGTGAAGCAGAGTGACTCCCTTCATATAAATATTTATTCACTCATTCAGTAACCTGCTCATCCTGTGAGATCTCCTCAGTAACACTACTAATGACTGTCTGGTGAACCTGTAATTACACCTGGATGGAATAAAAGGAGGGTAAGAGGAAAAGGGAATAAAATTAAAGGTGGACTTTTTTTTTTTTTTTTTTTTTAAGAGAACACAATGACAGTTGCTGGTATGAAGTAACAAGTGACAGCCAAAGACTGACAAAGTTTGTGCAAGCACAGTGCATCTGGAGGGCTGAAACTGCATCGCTGTAGAACTGTGGATAAAAGTGCAATTTCAAAACTCTACTTGGAACCATGTTTTGATATCAACAGAGAGAAACTGCACTTATATATCGACAAAACTGAGTCTATATGAGGTTGAAATGACAAAGTTTTTTGCTGAAAGACTTGATTTTGAGATAATGACAGTCAGACTGGACTTTGAAGTGTGTTTGATGGAAAAAATGGACACAAAAGGGGACATAACTCTTCTTTGTCATGAAAGAACCTGTTGTATTGTAATTGGATAATCTCTGAGACAATCATCATTAGACTGCAGTGAAAACTAATGCTGACTAAAATGAACAATATTTCAATGTGTGATTGAACTGAAATATGTAGGGCTCAGTGTTGACTATGTTGGGAAGATAAAGCTGTGTAGATTTACCGTACCAAGGCTTGATATCACTTATTAGCTCATTAAAACAGTGATGGTCTCTCTTTAACCATATTTAATTATATTTAACTCATTGCAAACACTGGAATTACACAAATGTTATAAAATGTTACATTAGTGAGGTTTCTTTGTTTCAAAATCTCATCACAGGTGTGAAGAAAAGAGAGAGGGGTGCTATCTGAATATGAGGTGATAGCGTTACACCTGTGACCTGACTGTGTGCTGTTTCTTATTTATTTATCTCTACCATTACTGTGGATTAACTCTCTATAGAAATACTGCAAAAGATATGTCTTTGAGATAGGTAGATAACATTCAGTTGACTGGGTGATTCAATCAGAAACAATGAACAAGTAAAAAAAAAAAAAAAAAAAAAAAGAACAAAACCTTGTATGTCCTCCTGGTATCATGTTTAACTTCTATGTCAAAAAAGTTTGTGCACATGTGTTTTTGTATGCTTCAGTGTGTGGTGTAGTGTGTGTATTGGCTTGTGCCCACATCTACACTACTATCATGCATCTCAGTACTTATGTTGAAGCATATATCTGTTTATGTCTCTTTCTCTCTTTGATAGAGAGGTGTCTTTCTTCCATCAATTACGTTTTGGCAGAAACAATCACATTCCTTTCCAATTCTGGGAGGAGGGGAAACATCTTCAACATATTTTCTTAAACTGACCCTGTATTTGTTTTATCAATCTACAACACAGTCTTTTGACATTTCATTTACAGGAACAAGTAAATCAGTAGCTAGAAATTAAAAGGACAGCAAAACTTTTCAAATTTCGATATTGTTTGTGTATATTTCCATTAGATGCAACATTTAGAAACACACTGGTGATGCTAATTGGTATCATATAATCCATAATCAGTCAGACATCTTAAGTTATTGAAAAATATGTCTTGTATGTCCTTCATGTCAACTTACAACTGTTACTGATTTTGTCTGTTTTGTTATGAGAAATGATAAAATAAGAATGTTTGTGATAACTTTGCCACCTAATGCCATTTTCATATGGGTATAAGAAGCTGATGTGCTTAAATCTACTCTGTTTTGTGTTTTTATTCAGTTTTTTGATTTTTCATTGATATCTATGAATTTTGTCCTAATAGGCCAATGATTTATGACATTTGCAGCTGTCACTTTGCTGACAACCGTTGCTTAACAGGTGATGGGCAACAGACTGAGGAAGCAAAACTGATTTAGGACTAAAGGCCGATTCATGCTTTTTGCGTCCACGTGGCCGTGTGGGTACATGTCTTGTAAATTTTGTCACTTGCCAGAGTCTCTGTGGACCCTGTATGGACATTGGTGTGCAGCCCAAAAATTTAAGTTTTCCTGGAGGTTGCCATGATGTTTTCTATAGGGCATATGTGGAACGTGAGCGCCTATTCATACCTGATTTGAGGTGTGAATAGAAGCGTCCGTTGAAGGGCAAGTGGGAACCATGAATTGGCCTTAAGAGTCTTCAGCCATCCTTGTGGCTTGGCCGTACTTAGGCACAAAAGGGCTTTGAGCTAAAGGCTAATGTCAGCTAATGCTAACATGATAAGCAGGTATGGTGTTTACCATGTTCAGAGTCTAGAACGTGTTAGCAAGCTAACATTTGCTAATAATAAAGTACAGCTGAGGCTAATCGGGATGCAATTAGTTTTGCAGGTATTTAGACAAAAACCAGAGAACTGGACAAACTGATATTTTGAATTTCTGACTGTTAATGGCGCTATTTGAAAAGTTTACAATGGGGTAAAGGGTTCACCAAAGTCATTACACTTCATGTCGAGGGAGATATTAACGTGTGTAACAAATTTCATGGCATTCCATCCAACGCTTGTTAAGAAATTTTAGTCTGGACCAGAGCGGTAGACCAACCAACTGCCAGACCAACACTGTCATCCATAGAGCACCGCCGCTGGCATTGCTAAAAACAAACCTTGGCTAATAATGTGTGAGGCCTTTAAAACAACAGGGTCACTGTCCATTCACATGACGGTTCACATGAGATTTGAAGGCTGGAGACAAATGTGCCCCAGACTATCCCTTTAGTCCCAGATCCTTTTTTCCCCTATTTATAATTTAGCTTTTAAGCTGTATGTAAAGTACATCTTATGATCAGAAAGCAGGTGGTTTTTTAACCCCAGACTCTTGGAGGACACATTAAAAGTTGCAAGAATAACACGTCACTTTTTTAAGACATCATGAACTCTCTGAATTTCTTACCACCTCATGAGCCCAGGTGGATGTATTTACTATATCTTTTTGGCATGTTGTGTCTGAACAGTACATCTTAAGCTCTCCAAAGACATTATATTGACTCCTTAAATTCATTGCCTCATTTTGGGCATTAGTCCCAGCGATGTGCAGCGAGGTTTGTTTAATCAGAAAACAGAGACAGAAAAGAAATAGTGGGGGGTCGATGTACTGGGTGAACTCTGGCACACACTCTCTTTATGATTTGTTTTTCACATTTACCCATTTGACTCTTGGCTGCAAAAACTCCTGAACTCAGCAGTCAGCTGCATAGCTCTGTATGCTAATTATGGAGTCAAGAAGTCATCAGCTATCCTGTCTAAATGGAATCGTACAAGACATGGCTTTGAAGCACAATAAATGCTAATGTTCTCACATTTAAACCATCCTCAGAGTACGAGATGTAACTATGTTCTCTACACATTCCGGGCTTATATAGCTTTATTTGTTGTCTTGATAATATTTCAAAAAATCACTAGTTTTTTTTCTCATATTAATGTACCTGTTTAACAACTGCAATTTATCTCCCTGTAAACTGACTCCTTAAACTCAATATGTATTCAGGTATTCGTGCATTACTTCCCATTGCCCGGCCGTCAATCTCACACAGACGTACTACTTCTAAACAGCAGACCATCTCCAAATTCAGCATCAAGGTGGGATGCCTGTTTTTCCTTGGGGTGTCCGAGCTACTCCCCAACCCCCGTGGGCTTCAAACAAGAAACAGGGAAGAGATGTGCCTGGAGGTTTATTGACTGTTACAAACACACACGGGCATGCACACTCATTCAAACACACACAGGGGTCAACCACCATGACAGTGTGGGAGTGTCTCCGAGGGACCAGAGACTGAGATGGTTCGTGGCTGAGTGGCTTAAAGGACGATATGGCTTGCTTGGTCTCAACCACACTGTTACCTAACCAGCGAACAACCACTGGAACAATATAATGACCCACATGGACAGTACCTGATGAACAATTTGACAAAAAATTCATAACAAACCCTTACCTGACCATCATTTTTAGTTAGTGCTAATCAAATTCTGTAAAATGAATCGTGTTGCTGGGATTTATTGGTTATCTGCTTCTCAGGTTTCCATGATCATAGAACTCAAGCTGAAGGATGGAGCAGGGGTGCAGATTCCTGAATTCTGCACCATTTGCATATTTATCAATTTTAGTAATAAAAATTACTCAGTATTATTTACAACCAAGTCCTGAAATCCTATCATTGTCCTCTGGGTTCTGTCAGGCACTGTCACCTCGTGACAGCTGACATAAGCTGACATAGGTTTACCATGTTTTTGGTCCAGTGCATTCTAAAAGTGAATAGGTTTTCTGCTCATGTGTTGTTCTGGTATGTTATTTTAGGCTTTTCTTAATCATCATTGTATTTTGTGTGTGTGTGCATGTTCACAAATTATGGACCATTATGGGGACTCACCTTTTCCTTTTGGGAGAAGCACATGTCCTTATGTTTTGTACCATTTAACAAAATGCATCTCGCCACGACACAGATCATTGACTTTTGAGGTTAAGAATTGAAGCACAAAGTGGGTTTGGTAAAGATTAGGAGTGATGGAAGCAGGTTTGTGTGTGTGAAACCAGGCATTTAAACATGTGGTGGACCTCTGGGAATGTGCATTCATGCAGAACTGGAGCAGCTTTAGTGTTACTTAACTATAAGCCTGTTAAAGTTCTATTCTTTAATGCTAAGACATCTTGCTGATGGGAGGGTGAGAGACACCTGCCATTTTACTGTCAAATGTAAATTTATAAGCATCAATAACAAAGTTTGAATTAAATAAAACACCACCACTGTTTCAGGAACTGTTTGTCAGCAAATAACAAAAATCAAAAACAATGAATAAATGTCAGACTTCTAGGGGAGAAACCATCGAATGGAAAATGTAGGTGTTAAAATGTGTGGGTGTGCACATGAATGTACAGCAAGGTTGTTTCCACCTGTGGTTTCCCCACTTGTACCGTAATCATGTCAAAGTGATAAGAAAATGTAGCAAAAAGCAACTAATTGTCCAGACTTCCTTAGAGGGCATATCTTTGCCATAACTGTCTGTGTTTCAGTCGGGCCTTGATTCCCTGATGTACAGAAGTGAGGAAACAGGAGGCCTTTGAACAGGAGGTTACACAAGCATCCGTGTGGTGTCATGGGCTCCCTACACCTTCCAGCGCTTTTATTTTCCTGTTTTTATGTACAACAAAGGACAGGGACATGCTGTACACAGATGGCCACAAAACTATCCCATTATCAAGCACATATAGAATAACACCGGTGTTTCCATCAATGCACAAATTTGACCTTCTGCTCTTCTTTTCACTGATTGATAAGGATTAATATGAATCTGTCACTTGTTTCCATACTCACTCTCTCCAACAAAGCACCCTCCTCTTCCACGTATCCACATAACCATAACTCTCTGACAGTGGCTGTGAGATTAAGGAATGTTACTGTTTTTGGAGCAGAACATCTGAAGAACATACATGTCAAGCATGCTGGAAAACACATCAAATCACCTTCCACAAGCATGGTCAAGGCCAAGAACCTGAGCACATAAGCACCTTCACGGGCATCTTCACTCAGTCAGTGTGTGTCAGACTGCTCCTCAGTCTCATCAGACAGGAAGCTGTACCTAGCGATGGGCTGAAAACACAGGAAGTCGATATCAGCATGCCTGGAATTCCAGCATTGTTTTCTGTCTGCAGAGACAAGAAAGACTTGCATTGCTCAAGCAAAAACATTTTAATGATATGAATGTTTTACATTAATGTTGCATTGCAGCCTCCTATAAAAAATTGCACACCACATAGTGTATGTATGACACACTCACACCTACTTCCAGAAACTGACAGACCCTGAGTATACTCAGTACAACCCTGTCAGGGTAGACAGATGTGCAGATAAACAGAGCAATAAATTAGATAATGCTGTGAGGGTATGTGTATATGTGTGAGGAACATGTGAGAGAAGATCTAACCACTGTCTAAACAGCTCAGCAGACACAGTGATATCCATCCTCTTATTTTGAACTCAGCTGCCAAATTGCTATATAGAAATGTCTTAGCTAAAGATTATGCACCTGTGAACTAATAAAGACAAAAATTGGTGATGTACTCAGGTTGACAAATGTGCAAGTGATTAGGAAATACCCAGTAATGCAAAATCTTTGCCTATGCAAACTTTTCAGCAAAAGATGAGGAATAGTGTCAGCTTTGGTTGCCACTTTATCTTCCTAATAGCTTTGCAAGTTATGACTTTGTTTTATTATAAAGCTTGCTCATGTGTCCACTTGTGCTCATTAGAGAAAGAACAATAAGGAACAGAGACGTCTGTCTAATGGATGACATGTAAAATACAGTAGGTGCTAATGCTAAATCAAATGCAAACAGACAAGAGACTCTGTTGCCCCACTAAGCAAAACACTAACTATAGAATGTATTTGGCCTAAAACAAAATTTTGTAGATGATAGATATGTCACAGGAATGTGTCATTTCTGTCAAAACATCTTTTCAAATTTGAATTACCTACAAAATAAAGCTAAAACACAAAGCCAAATCGCTGTAACTCAGGAGCTACATTCTAGTTTTGTATCGCGGCTGAGCTGCAGTAACTTCACTATTGGTTGTTAATATCTGGGCTATAAATGCTGCTGTCTAAATTACTGCACTAGCAGAGAAACAGCCACCTAAACATCTACTTGTGAAATATGTGTTAAAAAAAAAACCCACAAACATTTGCGGTTATTTGTAACTGACAAATTTTAATAAAGTTACATCTTAATAATGCACTTGACTAAATTCTACCACACAATTATTTAAAAGAAAAATTATATAAACATGTAGATTATATACAGTGCAGCACCTACATTTTAAAGGTATAGTGCAGGCTCTGTGGAAATAATCATTTGCATAAATTAAGTAGCATTAAAAAAAAAAAAAAAAATAGGATTTTAATCTTTATATTATAATACTGGTTACACAGTTTATCAGCCAGACAGAAATCTTCTTCTCAACTTCACTGCCTTTGTAGTTTCCTCCCCTTGCCTTTGTGGGACAGGTTAGGGTTCCAATTTATGTTTACATGTGTGTGTTTGTGGTGAGAGCTAAAGCAGAATTAAGAAATCCCAGCAGGATCAGTCCAGCCAGTGCATCCTGGCAATTTACATTTCACACAAAGGCCAAGCCAGGATGAGTAGGAGCAACTATGTCAAGCCAGGTTGAAGTAATTCAGAAACATGCGTGTCCACAGCTGTATGTATCACTTACATTCTTGCCAAGACTTCAATTGTCAAGTCATCTTTGTTCTGTATGAACAGGAATTCATACAGATATTTCTTGAGAAGTCAAACAGTGACTAACACTTTTACAGCAAGGTGTTGGTAGAGCTGTTAATGTGTGCAAATGACCAGTAACCTCTTGAAGGCTAAATATAACAGATTCAGACAATATCTGTGGTCAGTAAATTTATATTTCTTGGCTATTTACTTATTCAGTCGGTCTGCTATTGTTTGCCATGTCTTTTTATGCTCTTTTATAATAGTAGCCATGTTTCATTTCTTGCGAATAATGGGCTTCAATTCCTGGTAAGCCTCCATCAAAAGATGCTGCTGCTTTCTAAATAGTAAAAAAAGAGACCCTTAACAGCCCAGTCTCATGTTTCCTTAAAGGAAAAATTAAGGGGAATATTGAAAAAATTAAAATGCACCAATCATTTGAGTTTATGAAACCTGTGTCATAATTGGCTCTTATGGGTTAATTGACAAGCTACACATTAATATTTCATTTAGTCATTATTCTTATTAGGTAAGTATTTGCTACCTAAACTACGTAGCGTTAGTTAATTTGTTTATTTGTTGCAACGGTTGCAGAGGAAAGAAGAATCATGCTTCTTACCCATAGTGCCATAAAAGTTGGCTGAAATTGTCGAAGACAGTAAAAAATGTCAATCTAGTTAAAAGAACACCATTTCTATGGACCTGACTGTCCACCAGCGGACGTTGTCCCGTTAAAAAGAACTCTGACGCGTGTCAGGCCTTAACACAAACAGTTTAACCCAGCTGTTAGCCTGGTCTGGACAAGGCTAGCTTCCCAGCGTAAATCTCCATGGTAATGGTTAGTAAGCAAATGTAATCACTCTTCCAATTAAATAAACTTTACACAACGCTGCTTATCTCAGCTGCGATAGGGACAGGAAAGTTGAGGCAATAACAAAAAAAACAAAAAACTTTAACATTTCAATGCACAGTCTGTATTAGATCCTCCATGAAAGACTTCCCATATAAGAAAATGGTACAAAGTAATTTAATTATCATAATTTTCTCAGAAACAGAACGAAATATCTCTGACAAAGCATCAATGAAAGTTACACAGTCTGAGTTTAACAAAACTAACTGGGGGCTATTGTAATGGATTATATAATATTATAAGGTGATCGTGTTATTTTGACCTAATATATGTAAGGAGGCTATTTAATTCCTTCTGAGTTAGGAAAGATGCCAGACTGCGCTGCACTCACAGGCTCAGCTCACTACTGCCCTCCATTGGTCAGACATCAAACCTGATCTCAAGTCAGACAAGATCAAAACAAGTAAAAAGGTTTCTTAAAAACAAAAAAATCTTTGTAATGTGTAACTACCCAATTATTGATACAAGTGATTGATTTTTTTTTTTTTTTCACATGGGCGCGTGAGTGGTTTGAAATAAGAAGACGTCCTTGCCGCTCGCACTAGGGCTGAGGAAGGTGGCAGTACCCTGAGGCCTGTATGGTGCCACATTTGGGCCACAGGGCTGAAGGTGTGAGGTTGTAGGCGGGAGGCGGCTCCCTGCCGGTGGCCTCGCTGAGGCCAGGCTGGACTTCCTTCTCATCTGGCCCCATTTGGGTATCTGGACGCTGTTGGTCCTGCTCAGTGCTGTTGTGCCTGTGTGTTTTTGTGTTGGCATCGCTGTGAGATATGAGATCCTGTGTGGACATGGAGATAGTGCAGCTGGGTAGACACACATAACCTTCTCCGTAAAGGGCAATATTCACAGGGGATGTAGAGTCGTCCGATAAGATTTTCTTTTCTTTCTTGTTCTCTTCACACTTTACATCCACTGTTTTGCAGTTGGGCTCTGATTTCTGTCAGATAGACACAGTGCTGTTTAGTATAAAATTTGGGCCAGAAATTTATTAATAACAATTATTTAATGACATTAGCTTGATAATTGTCATTGGCTAATTTATAAACTGTTCTACAGTATGTAATTCGACATACCAGCACCTCTATTGTTCACTAATTAACATAGTATATCATGTTTGTTTATGCATACATGATTACAAGTGTCAAAACGACACATTGTGGTTTTATGGGGGTTATGTGCCAGACTATTTCTTGACCTGACTTTGCTAACACTGCCACTGCCCAAGAAATCGTCAGGTAGACAACCCCCATAAAACCTCAATGTGTTGATTTGACAAGCCATTCCTTTTAGTAATCTATATTTTAGGTATACTGGCAAGTATTTCAGCAGAATAAAAAGGTTAAAGATGTTGAACAATAAGATTCATTTTAATTCAGTGTTGACTGTTGAATGGGTTTCTGTTTTTTAATTTGTGTCGGGAACTTGAGCAAACCGGACAAATGATATTGGCTGTGGCTTTGAGTGGTTTACCTGACAGAGGATATATGGCCCGCTGAAGCTCATGGAGGACGTGTCAGAGCTGTTAACCTTCTCAGTAGGGGGGAGAACGTTATCACTCTCACAGAAGCTGTCGTCCAGCTCAGAATGCTTTTTGATTGCGTCCATGTCTGGCCACAGCGAAGCCCTCACAGAGCTGCAGGGAGCGGAGGGGCAGAGGGTCATTTATCCATTCTCACAGGTGCCACAAAAAAAAAGGCTTTCCTGAATTATTACTATTGTAATGACCCTCTCTATGAGGGTCTGACATTTTTTTCTGTTGGAGGTGAGGCAGTTTTTCATCTGTGATAGAAGGATGTGTCATTGTTGTGTGTCTAGAAATGTCAAGTGTGAAACTTGTTACCATGTAGAAGTGGTGTTGAAGTGTAGCACTTTGAAAGTGGAAGTATCCTCACTCTCTATGAGGGTCCGACATTTTGGACACTGGTTCAAGAAAATACACAATGATTCACACACCAACATAATAATTTAATAACTGACTTAAATATTTGGATTAAGACTTAACCCAGTCTCACCTTAAACTCAGACAGGGTTTTGCTTTTGCCTGGAGAAGGGACTGAGTCCACCCAGAGGATTACTTTCCTGTTTGTTCAACATATATCAAGAAAGGAGAGTTTTATTTCAAATTTACGCACACCTGCCATTCATAAAACCTTCCTTGGCATGTAAGTAAAGCACATCAAGTGGTTTAGTGTGCTACTTTCATGCTTTACAAAAGAATATTTGAGTATCTTTTTAGATTTATAGGCTTAACTTGACTAGATTTTACCTGGACCCTTTTTGTATTATGCAGTTTATATGCTAGTTGTAGTTACACTTTAAAAGGACTATGAGTCTTGACAGTGTGTAAAGAATACCTTTGACAAGCTGGAATGGTGTAGTAGAGTGTGAAGAAGACTGTAGCCACAAACACACTGATGAAAACATATATCAAGGTAGTGGGGGACCAGGGGGCTGTCAGGGAGCAGAAAACAGAATAAATGATGATGATAACGATGACGGTGAATTTCAGGCCTATGTTGTTTACCTCTGAATTAACCAGTCACTTTGTCCAGAAAAAATAAAATTTGATAAATAACATAAAGCAATTCCTATATGAATGGGTGAAATGTCATGTGTATCTCAGAGCCGGTGCATAAGTGGTACCTGCGCTGGACCTCCAGGTCACAGGATCAGTCCATTCTGAGGGGATTCCGTCGTACTCCGATCCCGATCCAGGCTTGACCCTTGCCCTGATTCTGACCTGGTAGTCCTGATACTGGGTCAGAGACGATTTCGGGATGGTATGGGACATGGATTCATCTTTAATGTCCACCCGGGTAGAACATTCCTGATACAATAATGCATATTAAATCCGTTAAATATCGTCTGCTTCTGTCGTCTTTAAAGGTACAATCATATTTCTTTAAATAAATTAATGTTTTTATTTGTAAATCTGTAATTGATGAACTTATTCTAAATATAAAAAGCAGCTACAATTAACACTGCAAATAATTTTTTTATTTGCACATGACTGAATTATTATCATCTTTTGATTTGCATGACTTTACTTACTTTCCTTTACCTACTTTAGTTATTTTACTTTTACTAAATCAGTTTTACAGTTATAATGATAATAAAGTTTTATACCTGATCCTGAGTCCTTTGGTAGCAGACCTGATAATACAGTATGTCTTTAAGACTTTCGGCCGGTCCATCCCATTTCACAATCCAGTTGGTGCCATTCTCTGTCACGTTTACCTGCTTTGGTGGGTTGGGCTGGACTGGGGACCAAGAGATTAGTTTGTATCATGAATCAGATTAAGACATTCTCTCCTTTAAACACATATGGCACAACGCTCTATACAGATCAGGTGTTGCTGCAGTGGAAACAGTTCAGTGTAGTGTGTCTTACTTTTATCATATCTTATCTTATCTTATTGTGTGGTAATAAACAGACAGTAATGCAGTAGTGCTACTCAAACACTAGGTGGGGACACTCAATCACATCAGAGCTCTGCTATTGGTCTGCAAAGCTTCCTGCAGTTTCATCGCTGATTTGTGTGTTTTTAATTTGGCTGGACATTTTATCTCTATTCCATGCTCTGCTCAGAGCCACAGCCCCCCCCCCCCCCTTGTAATGTCATGCCCTCTGTCTCGGTTGCACTTACTGTGTCTGTGCACGGGAAAAACCTTGGCAATGTGTGATTGTTGGAGCTTCAGCAGCATATGTGCAGGGTCTGTGATGGTAAGTGAGCAGCTGTAAGTCAGCATGGTCTGACTGGGGTCGGACCTGACTGTTTGGTTCACACAGCAGCTCCTAGACCCGGAGGCAGGGATTAAAAAGAGGGGGGGAATGGTCAGATACATGAATGAATGGTAACTGGACGGGTGCCTCATTCAGCTTCAACCAGGTGGTGTTGTCAGCATCACAATTACCCAGCGGTCGGATTATGTTGACATTCCAGCTGGTAGGTGAAGAAATTAGCCAGCTCTCTGCTCACCGCCCAGCTACACGTCACCTCCTTCTCTCCATCCAACACACAATGCAAACTAGGCAACTGCCCAGTGTCTAGGACCAGAGCGATACAGAGAGAGACAGAGATAACAGAGAGACAGATAATAACTACAACAGTAAGGCCTGAAACTTTTCCTTGCCGACAGAGAGAAGACTTCAAATGTTAGGGAAGGAGATAAGGAGCAGGGTCTGTATCAGAAGGACCCGACTCGACCAAAAAAGATCCAGTAGATTAAGTACGTGAGCTGAATGTCAAAGTTAAACCCAATTTATACACGTACAGGAAATCATTCAGAATTTTGTTAAGTGTTTACATGTAGGTTTTAAATTAGACTAATTTTCTTTCTTTGACTAACCTTCCTTAGTCTCCCAGGTCACCACAGGACTCCAATCACTCCAGTGGCCAACGGTAGCCCAGGCCCTCACCATGGCTTCATACCTGTGACCCATACGCAACAAGTGCTTCTCTAGTTTCATAGTGGTGTTTGTGACATCAACGGTCTGTAGAGAGTGTGAAGAAAGAGTTCGTGTCTCAGTTTTCAGTGTGGTGATACGTAGAGAACACTCATTTTCTATCATATCAGATTAACAGCCAGCTAAAAGTCTTGAAAACAAATACCTTTATTTATTTTTAGACAGATGTTTAGAGAATGTTCATGTGCTGACATGCTGAGCTAAGATAGTGAACAAGATAAAAATGACACCTGTTGCACTGTTGCACAATTTCAAAGGAGCTCTACACTGCTTTTCTTATCTTTTTTCACTTGAAAATGAACTGCTATGAAATGTGAGGCAACAAAAGTAGCTCTTTTAGAAACCATCAGTATGTTCGTTGGGATAATTTTGCCGTGTTTTCATGACTTGGCTCTGTGAATGATAATGCAAATGCTAGCTATGATTAGCTTGTGATTCTTGTTGCATAAGGGCCCTGTCTGATCTGTGACAACAGTAACCTGTTGAATTTCAAACACTATGCAAAGGAGTACATTCTAATAGAAGTATCTGAAGTGACATAGAGGACAGATTTAACACCTTGGAATAAGTCACGATTTCACTCCCAAGTTGGAATAAGGCGTGTTTTTCCTGTTTTCCCATCCCGCCCACATCGTGTGAATGCAGGAAATGGCCAATTGATTTTTTGTCTTTACAATCATGCTATTTTATAGCAGTTTATATATATATATATATATATATATATATATATATATATATATATATATTAGTGTAGCCATGGCTCAGACTTGATGTTGGTATCCAATTTTGAGTTCACAGCTTGCACCAGCTTTTCTGTCAGAGGAACTATATCAGATATAATATATGCATCAGTAACTGCTTTCATTATCGTTGTTAAATATAATACAGCAAGCTATTTAAATCCCAGTAGGTGTTTGGGAACTACAATAGCACAGGTGCCATTTCAAATGCAACTCATTGAAAATCCCATTAAATATTTTTGGGCTTTTCAGTTGTAGTGAAAAAGTTAAGAGATATTAGGCTACCAAAACTGGAAAGCCTCTAAGAGATTTCGAGACTGATGTGCATTTATGCGCCATTTGGTTAAAATCTGGTATTAGAATGTGTTTTCTTTTTAATGCTTACAGTCCAGTTGACTTGTCTGTCTGTTCTGTAGCAGAGCTGGTAGGTGAGGTTCAGGGAGGAGGTGGAGGGGTAGGGGCTGGACCAGCTGAGCTGTTGGCCTCCATCATCTGATTCATATGTGGACAAGTTGACTGGTGGGCGCACTCTCACTGTACAAAACAAGCACAAAATTAAAGTAATGACACTGCAAGACACAAGTATATTTAAATAGCAAGGACATTAATTAAACATCTGATATCACTGCCTTTAAAGTCTTTTTATTTGTACTTAAAAGCATGATTCATTCTGTAATTGTCACAGTAAAGATGACTGTTATGACAGACCGATGTCATGTAAACTCACGGAGTTGAAAAAGAGACTCTTGTGGGTCATTTGAGCATCTCATCAGCTTCTCATTCTTGATGAAGACGGCGGTGTGTGACGCGCCAATGGTAAGTATTCTATCTTCAAATCTGCATTGTCCAGTCCCATTCTCATCTTTGACTGGTAGATCGTATGGTACACAAGGAATCCAACTAGGGACAGAGTTATTGCACACATATAACATCGAATATTACATATTCATCTTATTCAATGCCCAACATCCTTTTCACTTTTGTTCAATCCAGGTCTTTTCTTGTCTTCTCTATTGAGTTTACCTATTATATACATCCTTAACTATCAGTGAAGTGTTTCCGTGTTTCCTCCATTTGCAGTGGACAGAGGAGGTGTAGTCATTGTAGCACTGTAAGGATTCCAGCAATGGAGACACTGGATAGAGAGGGAGAAATGTAGTTTTCAGATAACTGGTCAGTGGCTTTGCTAAAGTGCCCTCAATGGCTATTGTGTAGGGCTGTATATATGCTGTAAAAATTGGTGGAAGAGAGATTAAGCTCAATTACTTAAGTAAAAGGAGTAATGCAACACTGTAAAAATACTCCATTACTAGTAAAAAATCACATATTTAAAATCTTATTATAAGTAATAGTGCAGAAGTATTAGGAGAAAATGCGGCTAAAGTAACACAAGTACAATTGTTTGTTGTGCATTATGCTTTCCAGTGTCATATATGTACATCATAGGATTATTAATACCGATGCCTTAATGTGCAAACAACATTTTTACCATAGATAATTACCTTAGTTTTTGGCAATTTAATATTCAAAAACCTATATCATATGAATGAATTTCTGTCCAATAAACCTTTGAGCAGTAAGAATACTTTAACTGACTTCAGAAAATTCTTGAAACATTTGTAGTAGAAACAGTAAAAAAAAAAAAAAAAAAAAAAAATCCTACAATATGCTTTTTTATTAATGTTTTATGAGAAAATTCAGCTTTAAAGGGCCTAATTCAAGCCAAAAAGACATCAACACATCTTAGAAGATGAAAAGATGTTTTGTACGAAACAACTCTTTGCTTCGTTATATGCAAAGTAACTATCAACTATGTTGCTCAAATAAATTTAGTTGAGCAGAAGAATAGTAGCAATATGCAAGTAAAGTACAAGTACTTTAAAACTGTAATAAATAAAGTTACATGCCATCACTGACTGTAACCATTCCATCTGTTCTTATATGTATTCATGTTGCAGCCGCATCCCAAGACATCCAGATTTAGCTGAGAAATTATACATTTTATGATCTTAAATATTTAAACTGAAAAAAATATTCAAAACACTTTGAAGGCTTGAATTGAAAAACAATACAGATTGTTCCAGGTGAATACTACAGAGACTTACCATTCTGTGAGATGTTGTCCACAGCGGACAAACAAAGATCTTGATCAGTGAGATAAGCCAGAAGAGGAAGTGTTGACCAAAGAACAAGCCTTAAGAGAGGCATCATTTCCTGGGACAGAGAGGGCTACAAGCTTATTTTTTCTGAGTAAGTCTCTCGTGCACTGAACTGTGTGTAAAGACATCATCAAGAAGTCCAAAGAGGAGAGGGGAGGTCACATACAGATAATGAGAGAGAGAGAGGGCGAGCTCTTTTACTAGAAATTATGCAGAAGTGACTAAGGGTAGGCTTCTGCTCTGAGTATCAACTTGCGGTAAGTCACCACACATCCGCCTGTTTCTTATCTTTCTTTGTCACTTGCCATTGACTGATTAAAAAAAAAAAACACATGCTGTCACTGGGGATGACATACATCAACTTCAAAGACCAAGTACTGGTGACAAAAATCAGTTATTTTACACCTTGACATAAATATACAACCTGGCACTAAAAGCACAATCCTAATGGCTTTAAAATTGAAGCTTTGCTAAGAAATTGCTGTCAGTTTGAACAAAGGAGAAGACAAAAACCTCAAACCGATGGATTGTATTTCAAACGGCTGTAAATAGAGAACAGGAAATCTTAAGAGTGCTGGTACAATCATAACAAACATGAAACTAATCTTTCAAGTTTGTCAAAATTTCATGGGCTACAAAATCATTTGAAAATAGATATTTTTATTTGAGACTGATAAAATCTTTGAAAATAAATTTCTGTACTAAATTTTAATGCAAATTCTACTTTCATAATGTTATGAAAATCTAACTTTTTGTTATTTTATATTTACCTTTTGTTAAGGTGTGAATATCTCCACCCAAAAGTGTCCCTGAGTGAACCTAATTTCTGATCCTAAAATTCCCTAAAACATCCATTAAGATGCCTTATAGGCCTCTGGTAATTCTAACAAAAAAGTAACACATTTTAACACACATTCAAATTTCTACAATTCTGAAGGTGACTTATGATGTCTATAGGCTGTAAATGAAATATTAGTAGCTTATGAAATGTGGAAGCTTATGAAATGTCCAGTGCTACGTTTAGTTCCTTATTTGGCTTCCCTGCAATCGTTTCTCAATTGTATAGCTCTCCAAAAAAAGCCTTTATTTTTTTATATAAAAATATTTTGGATCTAGATTGTAGTTTAATTCAAATGATTTAAATTTAAAGTCATTTTGTGTCATGACCATGTGCAAAACCAGACTGTTCATAGAATCCTTTTCTCAGTTCGGAAAATTGTCTTCAAATAAAGTGAGAAACATGCTGTTTAAAAAAAAGCACAAACACCATTAAAAGATATCATGGCTTAAGAAAAAGGAGAAAATAGATAAGATTTCAGAGCAGTAACCCAAAGGGGGAATTGTAAGGGTCATTCAAGCATAATAGACTCCCCTTCTGCCTTTTTAGCTGCTGTTTACAGTGGTAGGTTTGGGAAAACCCCCGTCAGGAGAATGTAAAAATCTAACATTAAATATGAAACCAAATAACCTTCTCAGCCTGTTTTATTTTGCAGTACAGTCAGAGCAGAGTGACAGGCTTTAAAGTGATGCTGACATGGAACCACCAGCCTTGTAAAATTGGAAAACTTGAATACTTGGTCGAATGGAAATATGTACAAAACACCTGAGAAGACATTGTGGAAAGCCTTTCTTTATAAACGTATGTAACTGGTCTTTGGATGAAGAGCTCAGCTTCTGGTTGGCTGCATTTCATTCAGTATGATCTCCCAATCATACTAGGGAATTTTGATTTGTTACAAAACTCTTGTCCAAATATAGAATTTACTGTAACTCATTTCATATCTGAGATATGAACAAACTAATTTCATCAAAAACAACTCGAAGGATTACAAAATAGCAAGTCCAGGTCTACTACAAATTTTCAGAAAAATGATTGTGTCCTGATATCATGATGGCAAATTACAGTTGAACATACAGAAATAATACTATGAACAACAAAATATACACCATCTCAAGTTGTGGAACAAAAAGTTAATTTAAAGAGTATAAATGTGAGCAATATGACACAACTTTCAACCCCAGAAATACTTGTGCATTTATCAGCCATTCACAAAATCCAAGGGCAAATCTCCCACTTACCTGCCGTAAATGATGAACCACTGTTGTCTAGCCGGCCTCCTGTCACCATTGCTTCCTTGTTATCGACCAGCCCCTCATGAACACTGTCGAGAAGTCTGTGGGAGTTTCCTCTGTGATGAGCTCAGTTTCCTCTTTCTGTCCCCAGCATGATCAGCTGTTTTTCACTTGCAAGCTCCAAAATTCTATACCCAGTAGTAATTTTGTCAAGCTAAAGCTTATTTGAAAACTTAAGTGGAGGCACAGATAGTTAAAGACAAATGCACCAAATGCAATCTGGGGTCATATAGACGCCTACAAAGTGCAAAAGTACATGTATATGATCAGGCCATAAAAAAGCGTTTTTTGTTTCTGGGAAAGTACAGTCTGCATTTTGTGGCTATTCAGCATAAAAAGTGAAAAAGTAGGAATTCTAAATACTTTACAGACAGTTGTAAAAGTCAATACCAAACAATTTCTGATGGTCCCTTTCATTAAACTGACTGACTTCATTAAACTGACTGACTCAGGCCTGTAACATGCTATGTTTCTTACTTTTACTTTTCCTTTTCAAAGCAAAAGAATTTTGCTCTGTGGTCTCACAAAAGATATACACTTTCATTTTACGTTTCATGCAGACTACGTAAGATTTGCAATATACAAATGTCCATGGTTGATTAACCATAAACTTTGATATAACTGTAGATTTGCACATTTCCTTTCTGTAGAATGCAGCTGAAACCATAACTATGATATCAAAGATAGATATTAGCAAATCATCGTTTGTCATGGACATACACAGATGAGCCACAACATTAAAACCAGATAGTGGTTTTAAGTTTTAATGCTGTAGCTGAATGGTTTATATGGTATATATATGTGTGTGTGTTTGTGTGTGTGTGTTTGTGTGTTTGTGTGTGTGTGTGTGTGTGTGTGTGTGTGTGTGTGTGTATGTAGTGTTATATTCCCTTAAATTGTCATGATTCACTATTTTTGACAAGGGGTCTTAAAAATAACCAACCGAACTGGCCTGACGTCTTTGTTGCCAAACACTTCCTCCACAATTGAGGGGGCATAGTTTCACAACTATTTGGCATTTGGCAACTATTTTTCACATCTAGATCAGATTAGATTAGATTAGATTTGTAGAAACAAGAGTAAATTTGAATTTAGTTAAGATGAAACAAAGTATGATAAAAAGAATATATAGGTTTTCTCCTCTGACTCTGACTCCCATATGAGTTTCAGATCTTCTTTTGCTGAAGAATTATCAGTTTTATACAAGGCGAGTGCGCTCTCCAAGGCTTGGTGTCCTGCTGCCACATAAAATTTACGCAGCAGCGCACTTTGCGATTACGTTCATTCCACACTTGTCATTTCAATATGACTTTGAAGTCTTCATGTTATCTGAAAGGTCCAGCAGTTCACTTGTCTTGAATCATGACCCACATCACAGTCTGATGGTGGTCTCGTCTTGATGCCTTTGAGTCATGAGGTACAAAAAAAAACTTCCCCAGCAAAATCAATCTGACAAAGGGAGCCAGATGAAAAATGTAAAGGACAGTTTAAGGCCATGTAGGCAAAGCCTGAAACATGCCTGCGCAGCAACAGATGTTTATTACTCCTCAGGATGTAACAATCCAAATTTAAAGATTAAGAAATACAAAAATGAAACCGCAGATGTTGTCTGCTTGTGAGTTTGCTCTTTATCGTTATCAAAACAAAAGCTAGTTGATATCAAGACGTTTTTTTTTTTAGGACAGATTGTCTCACAGCTGAGATGACACTCTCTTTTTCCTCTCTAATGTCTGAGTCCTGGAAAAGTGGACGAATGAAGGAGAAAGCTACAGAATGACTGGCCACTTTGCTATATTCTTCAAATCACATTTGTAATATAATTTAGATTTTTTTGATTTAAGTTGTTTCTGCAAAGTTCAAAAGTGGTAAGAATAGCTCCTGTATCTGGTTACTTTAAGAAGAAGAAGAGGTTAAAAAAAAAAAAAAAAAAAAAACTTCCCTCTGTTCTCAAAACAATGAGGAACTTGCTAACCAGCTCTACACATCAGATACTTGAGGTTTTTAGTGTCAAGAATATGGTGAAACAAAGAGGCTTGAACTCACAAGGGTGTTCTCTTAAAATACAAAGGAAAGCTACGGAAATGAATGAATGGTTTTGGGTATTTAAGGACACTGGGCACAGAGGTCACTCTATATCTTAAGTAGTTAAGGGCTTCAGCCATTCACTTGTCTACATCCCTGAGATTGTATCATATCCATACAATAATGTATTAGTGCAATTATTGACCATTATAATAATGCCCCTTTGTATTTTCTAGGCAGCTCAGTGATGCTATTTTAACCTCAATTGTGCCACCTTGTGATCACAAACTACAACTGCTGTTTGGTAAGCATGGATGGAAGGAGGATAAGGAGCATAAAAAAATTAATAAAAAGAAGATATTGATGTGTATCTTTGTTTGAAAATCCTATTTCCTAGTCTTGAAAAAAAGAGTACCATAGGTTCAGACTGAGAGTTATCTAATTATGCAACAACCTCCAGGGTTTTCAGATCAACAATAACAGCACAATAACAATCACAACAAACTGTCTTATAGAAAATTTATTGTTTAGCTAGCTTGCATTGACAGTAATGAGAGATGCAATTTTTGAAAGCTCAAAGTGAAATATTACCTTGTGTAGCTTTAATTGTGAATTTTTTGGTTGCAATTATAGGTTTGAGGTTGATTTCACAAAGACATATAAACTCTTTCAACAAGAGTGGACACCTGTGGGACAGATGAGTGGAACTAATTTGCATGCAAATGATACATGCACATATTCAGACAGGGCGGCGTAATCTGCAAGATACTGTTGCAGGGTGGAATTCTGCAATCATCAGTGTGAGAGAAATCTTATATCATGAAGACACAGAGATCTCACAGCAGAAGTAGGCAATGTGATTGAAAGCGGGCGGTTTGATTTCCAAAGAGAAGATAAACCACAAGAAAAGATTGCATCCTTCATCTGAAATCTCTGTTTTGACGGGATTTTTTTCACAGGTTGAATGAAACAAGCTCAGCTCGCTTGAAAGCTTGAAATGAATTTCTCAGTTAACAAGAAGATTCTAATTACTCTGAAAAAAAGGTGAAAAGAAATCTTTACTGCCAAATCAGTGCTAATGGCATTTATACCCAGCACGACTAGAATGATTAGACCAATCTGTTGTTGTTGACTAATAGTGCTGCTTTCACCACTGCATAGCCATCATTGTGCTGCTGTTAAAGGAAATACTCTCTGAGGCTAATGAGAATTTAATGTAAATTGATGAGATCAATAGTGAGACAGAAAGGGAGGGGATAGAGCAAGAGAGAGGGAGAGAGTCAATTACTGGACCCTTTATTAAGAGAGGCTCTCTAGACCAATAAGAATACATTATAGTAATTATAAAGTAGTTGTGGTTTAATCTGTGCAGAGTGCTGTGGGCTGATAAACAGCTAGAGGACACGTGTCTGTCTCTCTTTATCCTGTCTCATTCATTTTGCGCCTTCTCTTTCCAACACACAAGCACACAAGCACACACAAGCACACACAAGCACACACAGGCACATACACACACACACACACACACACACACACACAAACACACACACACACACACATACAGACACAAACACTTACACTTCCTGTTATTACCGTCACAGCACAGTAACATTCCATTACTGCCTGTTTCCCAATATCACTTGAGAGCAATAAAATAAAAAATGAGACTTGAAATCACATTGAAATTTGTTCTAAAGTAAGCAGAGGTGCAAGGTTCCACTCAAAGGACATGGACACTGAAAAGCCTTCATTTAACAGTGCATGCAATATTTTTCCTTAATTCCCTCGATTTCTCCTCCAGATAACATTGAGAAAACTTAAGATATCCAAAAAGAAAAAAAAATTCTTTGCTTTTACCTCAGAGAGTGTGCAGTGCATTCATTCATTCACTTCCTCTTTTACTGCCATCAGTGGTGCTTGTGCAGGACTGGCCGCCAGAGTGTGGTCTGGGATGTTAAAGCTGCTGCTCTGGCGTCGACCGATACGCAGCAGCTTGTAAGGCGAAATCCCTCAAAGCTGGAACTGTGCTTGCTTATCTTGCTCTGTCTCTAGCTGTCTATCTCTCATGCTGAACATTTATTTTACAAACATAAAATCCAAGCACACACAGTTGCACAATACACACATGTTCTGAAGAGTGATTTGCCTGAGAGTCTCACTGGGCTGATTCCCATGGTGGAGTCTGTAGAAAACAACACATTACAGGCAAATCTCTAGGCATTTTTTTCCCCAGCTCTTTATAGTAGATTTTTTTTTTTTAAATGAAAATGGACTGCCAGTGTCAGTTCTGAGTTTAAACAGCTGAGTAAAGCTTTTTTATTTTGAAAGGGAGACAAGAGAATGCAGGATTAAGCTCTGCATTGGCAAGCACCCATTCTGCTGAAGTGTCCTCACCTTGACAAAAATAATTTCCTTGTCAGCTCCGGAATAATGCAGCTGACCCAAACCTCTGACACTGAATACAAAAAGAGATTTTCAAATGCATCGTATCTGTATCATCACAGCCTCTTTTATGGCCCTCAGGTCCTGCAATTGCGAATGAAACTTGACCTGTAATTTGAGATCAGTACTTTTTTCAAAACCATCTCCAAAAAGTATTTTACCATGCTACATTGTTTCAGTGCAATTCAGTGAGGGAGTCATTGAACGTGAAAAGGTAAACAGTCCCTGACAGGGTGACGCACATATGCAAAAGGGAAATACACAGGCTTGAATTTGAACCCAATTCAGTAACTAATAGAATTTTATTAGTTTTACCACACTTTAATCATAGATGGATTACGGAATGGGCTTGGATGGGCATACGTAAACAGAGCCTCTTTTTGAAGTTACTATTAAAAAAATATTTTGGAAAAACAAATATCTGCGAAGATCGACAAGATGACTGCAAAGATGCAGAATAACTACAAACACAAAATGACCACAAAAAGAAAACAAAATGATTACAAAGAGACACAAGATAACAACAAAGATACACAGATTACCACAAACACAAGAATAAAAAGACATCTACAGAGAGACAGGTAGGAAATATAACTACACAAAGGTGCAAAATGACCACAAAGATGTGCACAAAAGACTAACAAGCAAAACAAATGTGAAATTGAATACAGATAGCACTGCCTCTGTGCATATTTGTTTATAAAAAAATGTGATAATGTTGTGATATATCTGTACATATGAGAATCCAAGTTCACAGAAGCAGCACTGTTGTTAAACTGTCCAATAAAACATGTATTTATTATGCAATATTATACTTCACCCCTGAGTCCAAATTTTATCTTCCTAAAGGAATTATATTTCAAAATGCTGCAGTCAACAGAGCCGGTGGTAATTTATCAAAAGGCTTGTGGATATAAGATTGTTCTCAGCGGGACAACAGCACACATTAACCAGCTGGTCTTCTTGGGTTCCGTGGGCTGAAAGCTTCTGAGAAAACCTGTAATTCTCACTGGGCTTCATATCGGTCTTTATATCACAGAGTGATTAACAATGAGCGACAAAATGACCATAGACACAAATCAACCGCAACAGCGAAACAAACAAACAAACAAACAAACAAACAAACAAAGAAGCACTAATTGCCATAAAAAGATGCCAGATAATCTGAAAGAGAAATTACAATGATTACAAAAGATGCAGGCATCATTTTGAGTCTCTTTCACTATAGGTTCCTTGCTCCTAAGTAAAAGAGGTGGCGGCCTTTGGCTTGTCTGTGCCCTGGGACCCGATGTTTCCTAATCTGTCCATGACTGTAATGTGTTTTTAAGTTCATGCATTTAGTGACACTGTACATGTCACTTCACCCATTCCCCTCCTCAAACTTTTTGAAAGGCACATGACAGATCAGTGGATTTTCACAATATCATCATCCTCTTGTCAGCCATTTCTCTTCTTTCGTCCCTCTCTTTCCATCTCCCCTCTTCACCACCCTTTCCTCTCTGAGTGTATCCAACCAAAGATCAATCAGCTCCTCTTCCTCTATTCTCCACGTGTCCGGACTCCACTTGACCCTCTGTCATTATCATTCAATCTTTTCTCGGGGTAACATGTTCCCTGATTCCATCTCACAAAAAAAAGTCAGCTCCTCCTTACTCTTCCTCTCTTGCCAGTCTCCCTCTCTTTTCTCTCCCGGCCGTCTGTCTACCACCTCCCGTAAGTTATTGCTCCAAAGTTAATTGCAGTATCTCTGCTGGAACACACCAAACAGAGGATTGGATTACAGTGTGATTTAATGGATGGGGGGACATTTCACCACTCTGAAATTGACTGTACCCAGGGACTGCCAGCATGTGACAGCTTGACATGAGTTGTACTTGTATATTCGGGGGCTGTAAAAGATTACACTTGTAATGGAGTAACGTTTTAAACTTTTTTCCAACAAACCCAATCCCTGAAGAGCCAAGTATGATTATACTTGTTTCTGTGTTTTCTAACATTGTTCCCTACCTCTCTACCCCTTCGTCTCTCTTATTAGTTACTGCTTCTCCTCCCTTCTCTCTCCCCTTCACCTCTTGACAGCCTCACCCATTTATCCTCCCTCCTCCCTTATTTCTCTACTCTAACCACCTTTTCCTTCTTTCTTTCTTCTGTCTCTATGTCCTTCTCCTTCCCTCCTCCCTCCTCTCTCTAACTTTCCTCTCCCACCATTCCCTGCAATCCCCCCTCCTCCTCCTCCTCCTCACAAACATCACACAATCCCCTCCTATCCCAATCCAGCGCACCCTCGCTCTCTCCCTCCCTCTCCCTTTATCTCTTGCTCACTCTCTCTTTCTCCCCTTCATCTCACCTCCAGCCAGCGTGAGCTCCTCCTGCCTGCTTTTCATCCACAGCCAGCCTGCTTTCGTCCACTTTCTCTTTTTCTCTCTCTTTATACCCCTCACTCTCTTTGCTGTCTCTTGTCTTTTATCTCTCTTTCTCTCTCTTTCTGTCTCTTTCTCTGTCTGTCCTCCACTTCTCGTTGGCTGCCAGAAGCTTGCAGGCTCGCTGCTCTTCCCTCAAACAGTGAGGATTCAGAAGCATCTCAGGACGAAGACTCTGTCACTGGAGGTAAGTGTGTGTGTCTGTGTCTTTATGTGCATTGGATCTCCTTACCTGCATCGGCAAAACAACCTAAAGAGGCCGGTGGGATGACTGGGGAAAAGAAGAGAGAAAAATATGTAATGGAGAATGGCAGCTTTTCTGCTGTGAATGGGAAAGTGACATGACACAAGATTTAGAAGAGTCAAACAGCTGTAGGTGATGATGGTGATAATGATGGTGATCTGTCAGGGGAAAAGTGAGAGAAAAGCATGGAAACGACAGGCTACTTTGATGCAGTAGTCGTAATCCACTGCAGCATTAAAACAGACAAAAAAAGAGTCAGAGAGTGTTCGATAAGATGGAAAGAGAAGCAAAAATGGAAATGAGGGCATGGGAAAAAACAATCCAAAAATCCAAAATGAATTAAAGAACAGCCAACAGGGAGTGAGAGAAATAATTCAGTTGAAGGAGGTTAAAATGAGAATTGGATGCTGATGTATCCCCACTGTAGCAGCTGCATGCCTACAAACGCACTGGTGTCTGCCTCCACCTCTCCCGTAAAAATCCCATTCACAAACAGGACCTGAAAACAGGGGATGGTGATTGGTTCCCCAAGCACTGTGTCTCTCTGTGTGCTACACTGTGAGTGTATTTGTGTGAAAGAAAGAGAGGGGGAGTTGGAGAAGGGGGGGGGGGCACCATTATAATCTTGTGGTGATGCTGACTCTTCAGAGTCAATATCTGAATGAAACTGCAGTCTATACTACACAGTAATGCAGAGGTGATGAGTGCTGTATAGAGACATCTCACTGCATTTTAATTTGCAAATTCCTCTTTTCATTGGCATGACATTACATCAGAGTGACAGATAGATGTGGTCACGGACCGGATCATGAGTGGTGATTATGCACTAGACTTAAACTCATTTGTTTCTAACTCTTTCTACCTTGTTGCGTCATTCTTACTGCTGTTGCAGATTGTCATCCCTCTCCCTACCACTGTCACTGGCACAATCTTGCTGCCACCACCACCACTCCTTGATTAACAGCTGTTCAAACAGCAAAATGGTCCTGCGTCGCCAATGCCGGTCAATTGAAAAGTGACATTTGTTCGGTGGGGTTTGTGTGTTACACTTGAAGGGCAGGGAGGTGATGAAGAAGGGAGAGAGATGGAGGTAAGAAAAGTAGGAGGAGGAGAGATGGGGAGCTTCAGATACCTTATCAAGTAGCAAAGACAGAAAAAAATAGATGTGAAGAATTAGGCCGAAATTTGACAAAAAGTCCAGGAAATTAAGTTGGCATGGAAAGTGGGAGAAGAAACGTGCAGAATAAGATTGATGGTGAGAAAGTGTGATATAATGCTGATAATTATTAGTTTTATCCAAAAGATGTTGAGATATATCAATAAAAAAGACTAATTTCAACCATGTGGCCATCCTAGAGATATAGTCAGGGGATCACAAAATTCAGTGGGATTCTTCATTTTCAAATTCAGCAAATCCATTTAGTAAATGTTGAAATACAGTATTTTACTGAATAAAGGAAAAATTTCACCTGCTGCTGGACAAAAAAGTGTCTTTTGTTTATCGTCAAGGACCCTGTATACCTGTAGCCAGTTTCATGATGAACTATTCAATAGCGATCAAGTTATTTTCCTCTGAGCCATAAATGTCAACCTTAAGGAAGGGCTAGAGGAAAGCCCGCGGGATGACCAAAATCAGAAGAGATAATCTTCTGGGTGACTGTACAAAATTGAACAGAAATTCATCTAATAGTTGTTGAGATATGAGCGACAGACCAACAGACCAACATAGCTATCCACTCTGCTGGCATGGCTAAAATGAAATAATCAATAAAAAAGATAATGTTTTAAAAAAGTGTCAAAGAGCTATAAGTCTTAAAGGCAGTTAAAATCAGGTCTAAACAGCTGTGTTTTTTAATGCAGAGGGAGCAGTGAAGAACGGTAATTCATTTCACAGTCTAGTGGCCTTGTTAGTAAATGCACAGTCATCCTTGGCTGCAGACATAGACATGATGAACAGAATTCAGTCAAAAAGACACAATGCAGAAATTATGGTAAAGTGTTCATCTTGTAGTTACAGTTGAAAGCTGAGCAACTGCATTTGGGGGCAAAGATTCAATTTATATACTGCTTTTTCTTAATTGGATACCAGGTAGAGTAATCTAGATGGGTAAATAACCTTCTCCAGGTCAATGGTAGAAAGACATGATTTGATTTTAGATATACTTCTTGACTGATAACACTGAATAAGCCCAGGTACTTGGTTGTCCAAGTTTAGCTTGGAATAAAAATAACTCTCAACTTTCTTCCTCAGTATTAGGAGGAGGAGGAGGAGGAGGCCAAATTGTTAAGCAGGGTAGAATATAATTATCACAGTCCTGCCCTTGATAAACTGAATCAACTCAATATCCTCAAAGAAGTCCTTTGGGATAACAAAACTACAAGATTCAGAAGGATCAACAAAAATATAGAATTGTGGATCATTTACATATATATTATAACAATATTTTTTATCAAAGAGAGGCGTGTGAATAGAAATTAAAAATGGGCCCAGAATGGAACCTTTAGGTTTGCCACCAGTACATTTATAGACAAGGAAATGAATCTACCAAGTTCCACAGCACCATACATGTCAGAGAGATTTAAACTCTCTACCCTCCAGTTCAACAACAACAGGGATAATATAGAATACAGACTACACAATAACCATCGACACAGCCCTCTGGACCTTGTGCTATCCTTCTATACTGTTAAATGCACACATTATACATCCTAATATACTTTATTACCACTTCCCCATTAGATATACGGGCAGCCGGATTACAGGATCGCATATCTTTTCCTAATTTTGAAGGAATTCGGTGATATAATGAGCGTGGAGCTCTGTGGAGTGTGATATATCCAGGTGTGATTTAATACTCTTAGGGGAGAAGACTTCCAATGTAGCCTCGGGAATTGTGTATGTATGTGAGAGTGAATGGTTATGTATGTCTGTGTATAGGGCAGAGCAAGGAAGAGAGGAAGAGGCACAGGAAGGCAGAAGGACGGGCTCAAGCATGGTGTGTGTTTGCAAGAAGGAAAGAGAGGGAATGAAGATACGGGGTGGGTTGTTGTGGAGCTTTGCAGGTCTGTGCTGTATTGGTGCTGTTGTGTTTGGGAAAGTGTGGAGAACCGGTGTAGGAGAAATTTAGGACCTGAGTCAGCGGGATCGGAACCGGTGGACAAGGGAAGGGAAGAACCACAAGAGTCAGAGAGAAATTTCAATGACTGTGTATGTATTGTATGTGGATGTGGTTATTAAGTGCTCTGATTAACTGCAGGAGCTCTAAGTGTTGCTAAGTTCTTGTTTGACGATGCTCTTGTCGGCTGAGATAAAAAAGGTGAGTGTGCATCTCTCTCTCTCTCTCTCTCTCTCTCTCTCTCTCTCTCTGCACTTCTCTGTCACTCCTTATCCCAGTTTGCACATCTAGACACAGTCCTCCCCATTAACATAGTATCCACTCTTGTAAATCCATGCTCTGTTTGGTTCAGGCGCAGAGCATTGTTGTCAGCACATCTGCTGAACTGAATGAACATATAAAAATTGTTATAAAACCTGTCATAACAAAATGAGGAATCCAACACTTAGAAAAACTGTCCCCAGCTCTTGCAAAAGGAGGTTCACACATGAAAAGATTCAATGCGGACAGGATATGATACAGCAATTTATGCTATATGATTCAAGCAGGATATGATTCAATCCAGGCCTGGATTTCTCCATGGCTCTGTATCTCTGCTGTCGGCCACTAGTCTGCTTCCTTTTGCCGATTCCCCTGAAAAACTCTTGTTATGTGTGATCCCTCAGTATTTCATGTAGGGCTGGTGCATATACCCCCACCTATATAAAACTATTGATGAATGATCCAGAATAGGTTTGCTTTGAAAGACTTTGCTAACATGTGTGACTGATTCCTTAAGACTAGTTTTCATTACTGGGGCATCTTTCATAGTATGCTATCATTTTTGGCTATAAACCAAGATATTGGACAACTAACTTTTACCTGATGATGATGTTGGATGAAATTTTAAAGGATAATCAAAATTATTACAGTTCATTTAATCCAATACTGTCCTAAAATTTCACTCATAAGAGCAAAAATGTCAACCTGCTGGTGGCACTAGAGGAAAAGTCAGAGCATCACCAAAGTCAGTATGATTCATGAAAGTTTGTAACAAATTCCAAGGAAATCCATTTTACATCTGATGAGGAACTAAGTGGTTGGGTAACAGACAGACTAACATTTCCTTCCACAGAACCATACTGCTGGCTTGGATAAAAATGCACAAAGGAGCATAAAGACACACAAACACAGAAATTGTACATGGTTGGTCAATATGCATGGAGACATTGATTCCTTATTTGTCGTTACCTTGGCCTCATTCTGCAAGCTTGTGTGGAACCTTGATGTAAAACTAAATGCAATGAAAGAAACAAAAACAAAACACAACCGGTGGTTGTGGTGAGGATTGTGTGCAGGCACGCAAGTGTGTGTATATACACTATTCTTTGTGTATTCCTGTGTACTTCAGGAAGCCTGTCTTTTGTCCAACACTGTCAATGGCAGTCTGGTTGTTTTTTTTCTCTCCTCTGCCGTTCATTGTTGTGTGGAGACTGTGAGTTTGACCGAGTCGGACGGGAACCTGCGAGTGAAATGGACAAGAAAATGTAATTGACCAAGAAAGATAGAGAGGATTTGTTGGTGTGGATTTGTGATCGTAGGTGAGATTTTAGGAAGTGTTCTGTTAATTGGGAGTATTCAGAAGGAAGCATCGTGCTTACGTGGGCAAGCATCCATGAGAAATGGAATTTGATTTCCCTCTGTATTTTACATCGCCATCATCTTTTTCCTCTTTTTTTGCTTTCCTTCCTTTCCCTTTTTTCAATCTTTTCATTATTGTTCAGATGTCTTGTCAATGTTCTCCAGATCCTCCATCACCTGTGAGCTGATATAAAACTATAAGATAAGTTGTGACTGCTGAGCATATGGTTACCTCTTCTATACAGTTTCTATGCCAATAAGAATGCTGTTCCCAGCGACAGAACAGAGGTTGCTCAGAGAGAATTTGCATTTGCGCTGATTTTGTCATGAAAAGCAAGATTAACCCAGTGTTCAGGGCCCCTCTTAAAGGGCAGTAATTAAAACGCAAGTTATGATAAGAGGATTGCGCCCATCTTTTTTTGCTTAGGTGAGAGATTTAAGAAAAAAAAGGAAACTGGAGATTTGGTGACAATCAGTAACGGACAGTATCAAATCATAATTGCATTTATCTTGCAAAGCTTGACAAGCATAGTTTACTTTATGGCGTATATGCTAATCAGGCAGCATGCAAAGTCATCTAACTTAACATCAAAAAAATGTTGATATACTCTAGCATGCAGGTCACTGAAGCTTGTCCGGTGGATGCACACTGATACAACAGGCATTAACAAGTGCAAACTGTGTACTGATGCAGGGCAGGTCACAGACGACATACACTTGTCCCCCTCCCCCAACCCTAATCACATTTGCACAACATACACACACGTAGAGAATATTTCTCTGATATAATGGCCCTGAACAGAAGGCTGCAATAGACAGACAGGTTTTCTGAAGTTGTCACTGGTGAATCTTCATTGCCAAGGTCAAGGACAGATGTTGTGTGAAGCAGCTGGCATATGGAGAGTGCTTGATGGTTTCGCTGATCAATGAAAAACGTGTCTGATGCTGCCAGTTTGGGGCTTATCATTATTGTACGTGTGTGTGTGCGCATGCCAGCCGACAGCCTCGCAACATTGTGGGCAGATGTAAGCGTGTGTCTGTAAGTGATGTGTGTGGGTGGCACCAGTGCTGGAGCTGAGAAAACCTGTTTAACAATTATGAGCGTGAAGTGAACAGCATCTATCGAAGCATCAGTTGTGCTGATTTGGCTAATGTAAGTGCTCAGCTGGAAAGTGAGGTCATGTGAAGGTGTTTATACACTATCGTACAATGCATGAAAAGACGTCTGCCCTGTGATGGCTAAATTGCAATACCCGCATTACTTTAAATGCCTTTGGTTTATCGGTGTTCTTCATCTTTCTTTTATCACTGAAGCTTATTTTGAGTTCTCGCTATGTCTCTCATGCAGCGGAGAGGATGTGAAGTAATGTTAAAAAATGCAAAAACCCCAACATTCTAACAAGCAGATAGATTTGGATACGGCTAAAGAGTAACTCAGCTTTTTTTTTTTTTTTAAATGTTCTTAAAGCTAAGCACGTTTGATTCTTGAGGGAGAACTTGGGTCCAAATGTTGTTTGAGCTATTTGAAGGTGCCTCTATGCACAGTGGTGTCAGAAGTGTGAGTATTTTTACCAAGGTCAAAGAGTCAATACTAACTTTAGATTGTCACAGAAGTCAACCCAGTGCCAGAGGAGTCAGTCCACGTCCAATTAGAAACCCATGACCTCTTAAATGAGATCATTAACGAACCCATGGTCAGACGGGAGAGAGGGCAAGCAAAAAATGGGCTGAGACTTTTCTTATTTTAGAGCTTAGACTGTTTTAAGAAATGAAAAATTAAATAGGATGATGGTGTGACCTATTTTGACAAAGCCATTTAAAGACTCTATCTTTGGGGAATAAAGTTAAGGTACATATAGATTTAAACTATTTTTTAAGTAGTGAATAGTATCAGTCTAAAGGTTAAACGTTTCCTCAGTCAACAAATGCAGTTTTGTTCTGTCATATGTTGTGCAAAATCAATGCAGTCATAATGTGCTGAATTATACAAATTCTACTCTTCAGTTTCTTATTTTAATGTTTTATAATATTAAGGCTCAATTATCAAATGCATGTATTTGCTTTCCTGCTGAGAGTTGAGATGATTGACATCATCTCATGTCTACATGCTTCTTATGAAGTTACCACCAGGAGCCTTTTCACTGCGCTAAACATTATGACAGGAAACTAGGGTAAACAGTTAACCTGAATCTGTTGGTAACTCTGCCTATTAGCAACCATAAGCTCAGTAATCTACATATATATAGACCCTACAATAACAGCATTTAATGTTTTTGACTTTATGGGGGTATGTACCTTCTTGCCTTCTTGGTTTTGCACAGGTCCCCTGGAAACCTGATGGTTACAACAAGACAGATTAAACAGATTAGGTATAATGTACAATTTAATGATGTCCAGAGTTGCAAGTAGGCAGTTTTTGTTGTCTTTTGACAGAGCCAGGCTAGCTGCTTCCAGTCTTTATGCTAAGCTAAGATAATTGGCTACCGGCTGTAGCTTTATATTTATCTTACAGACATGAGAATGGAATCAATTTTCTCATATAATACCTCAGTAAGAAAGTTAATAAACCTATTAACCAAAATGTCAAACTAACGCTTTAAAGGTCAAGAATCCTTAAATAAAGTTCAAAAAACCTATTGTATATAAATTTTGAAAATCAAATCAATATGGCTTAATCCTGCTCCCTTAAAAAAAGGAAAATTTAAATTTCCTGAGTTCTTAAAAGTTTTAAAGCAAATGAGAAGAGAACAAGTGGGAAAAGTAAGGACTGTCATAAAGGCCCAGTGCCCTGTATGCTAAGCACAGTTACTTAAAACAGCTCAAGCAAATGTGGAGCAACGGACTGTCAATGGTCATATAGAACTGCATTATAAATCCACGATGTGAATAACAGCTCATCTCAATAGCAGAGATTAGGCGAGATGAGCCATAGCTTTGGCCTTGCAAAGCGGCATTCGTTGTGAACAATATCCATCAATTCCTCTTGAATGTCATATCTCAGGCCACATCCTGTCTCTCAGGAACCAAGGCCAGGATGGCTATGGTGGAGAAGTTTTCCTTCCATTTATCACTCCCTTACTGTAGTCCCCTTTCGTCTGACCTTCATTTCCAATTCCCTGACTCTCATTTCATTTAATCCTTTTCCTCATCCCATCATCCATTCTTTCTTCTCTGTTCCTTCATCTCTGCATTATTGCCCACTTTGCTGCTCGATTCTATACTGAAACTTTCCCCAACAGAGTGTGAGCCTGAACATTTTGATGCTAATCCAGACAGGGCCTTGTCCAGGCCTAATAAAGTATGTGGGCCCACAACCGACCCAGTGTTTTAGCAACAAAACTTCCTCTCTCTGTTTCTTTGTCTCGCCCATTCTCTCTCACAATTTCTGGTCTGTCAATGGAAAGATGTGAGGCAGAGCCTGCTCACGTGAGTTGAAGATGTTATTTGTGTAAAATATTTGTGCATATACTGTGTTGCATGACTCATGAACACTGAAAGGCAAGAAGAATAATGAACGTCTGGGAGAAAATTATAAAGAAAAACTGAATATCATGGTAATTTCTGAAATCAGACTGACTCTGGGTTATCACAAAAAGACGTTATGTTTTTGCATTATGTCTCAGTCTTAGAGATCAATGTTCAGATTACCTACGTGAGTTATAAGAATATAATTTGAAAAGACACTGAACTTGCATTGCATTTCTTTGCTTTTTTTTGGAGAGGTGTGCGTGTGCCAAGATGCAGCCCCACCGTCAGGGGGGAACTAGCTCCAAGTATGTTTTAGAATAGGTTTTAAGAACTCACTGATTACCTTTAAGGTTCTCCATGCCCTTCACTGCTATATGTAGCCTACGGACCGACACATAGTTTGAGATCACCGGGCAGAGGACTTTTATCTGTTCCAGCAACCTGGCTAAAAACTATTGAGTGATTGCAGTCAGGGCCCTGAGGCTCTGAACTGACCTGCCCAGGGAAATCAGGTCGGCTGACTCATTAATTTATTTTAAGTCCCTTTTTAATATATACTTTTATCAGTGAGCCTTTCATGATTTTACTTGAGTTTTAAACTTCTTTGAACTGTCTTTTATCTCTTTCCCTGAATTGGTTTTATAGACTAAGGAGTTTCTATCTTTTCTCTTTAAATTTGAAGATTTTGTGACTTGTTTTTTTGTTTCATTTTGGTGCCTTGAGAAGCATTTGTAACTTAGATTTTTAAAAGTACTCTATAAATAAAGATAATAATAATAATAATAATAATAATAATAATAATAATAATAATAATAATAATAATAATACAAACATCCAGCAGCAGAGACAACACTCAATGACAGTGTTTCTCCTGTATTTCTTCACTGCATCATGAGACCCATTCACTTCAGTGTTGCAACGCCAAGACGAAGCCCATGTTATTATCAGTAAGAGGCATTCGATTGGAGTCAGACAATGTTTTGAGGAGGCTGTTTTTACATTCATATTGCACTTGTACGGGACAAGGAAGGTATGGCGCAAAAACTCTTGCAATTGACTTTTTTCAAGGGGGTTTGGGGGTGCATGTTTGTGATCTTTTCTGTGAATGCAACAACATGATGTATTAGTGTATAGCACTTTACATGTACAGAAGCTGTCTGTCTATGGAGGAGAGGCCTTTTTAGATTCCCAATTTCCATGAGTCCCTACTAATGTATGGATATACTTTTGTACTGTATCTTCATAGAAGTCTGCAGGACTCTGTGTATGTATTCACATCTCTCCTGCAGCTATATCTCAGTTTTGATGTGTCTCTCCTTTGTGCCTTTATGAGTGACTGCACACTTCCTTCCTTGATTTGAATGTACATATTCTGTCCCCAACCCCCTGCCTCTCACCCATTTTCCATCCTGCTTTCTTTCCCTCGCTTTGTAAAAAGGCTGGCCCCAGCAAACAGGCCGGAGGCAGGTCCTAAGCACTTGAGTGTGTACTGAAAGTCAGAATGAACATGAGAGACCGAGAAGGGGAAAGTGTGTGTGTGTGTGTGTTGTGTATGCCCCTTTCGTCTTTGTGTCTTTATGTATGGGCAGTCAAGGGTGTGCTATAACTGCTGTAACTGTTTTCTGCTGCAAGGTCAATGGAGTGCCCCCCCCCCCGCCTTCCATCTCGCGCTTTCTCGCAGCACTGCAGGAGCTGCTGTCAGTGACAAGAGGGTATCAGCTGCTGCTGCTGCTGACCAGGCTTCACTGCTGGGGTTAGGGATACAGGCCATGAACACATAATGGGACAAATTGGCATCAACGTGCACACTCATGCATGTGTGCCAGCATTGCTCACTCACACAAATACAGCTTCACATGCACAGCATGCCACCAGTGTTCAGAAAAGCGCATTCCTGAAGACTTGAGTTGCGATGTATGGATAGCTATCCCATTTACTCTCCTACTCCACTAAATGCATCATTATCCAACTGTGAGGATCCACTGTGAGTCTATATTTAGACCTTCTTAAACAATCAACTGCAAACTAAAGTGCAGTGCAGGCAAGTCATGTGTCAATATACACACCACTCGGGCAATGATAGACAAAATCAAATGGATGAATGATACTGTACAAGACGAATGCCTAATTTACCAGTAACAGCAGAATTTAATGCATTATCATGATATATATCATGATATGTGACATATATACATATATATCATATATGACATGATATGTCATGATACACGGGTGTATTTTGCCTTGTTGACTCAAGGTCAAACTCCCCTCAATAAAAAAACAAACCTTCCAACATTGTAGACAAATGCCCCCAAACACCCACCTTTATGTGTAATGTATTTAACCAGTCTTCCAACTGTGACTTTAACACCCCCTCCTATCCTCGATGCCTCTTTTCTTCCCCCTCTCCTCTTTCCTCTCACATCACAGACATGGTCCAGAATACAAATTGTGTTTTCCTTTCTTTATTTGGATAGTCTATAATGCTGTAGGCCAGAGGAGAATGTGCTTCGCCAAAAGAAAGGGGAGGCAACAATGAGGTGTTAAAGCTGTTCTACAGACAAAGAGATGAAGGGACAAAGAGAGGCAGAAATAGAGACGAACTGAAAGAGGAGAGAATATGCAGAGAAGAATGGGAGATGCGTGAGCAGACAGGGAGAAAAGATACAAAGACAATAGGTAAAATGAAGATCAAGGAGGGTGTGTACTTGAGTTTTGTTCCGTAATGGATTGGATTGGATAGTCTTCAGAGATGTGGTTCACGGTTTGCCCGAACCAACAATGACGCCAACAAGTCCCTTTCACCTCAATAGTGGCCAACAGCTGCGCAGTGCTGCAGAGTGGAGTGCGGATTCTCAGTGAGATTGACAGCAAGAGTGACCCACTCGTGTTGCAATGAGTGATTGATTCGATGTTGAGATCAAAAATACTGATCCAAGAAGCTTTTACTTTTACCTGTAAGACAGAACAAGTCATCAGTTACCACCTGATTCCCTGAGTCCGCTTTCACAGGCTACATCAGATTGTCTTGCTTTAAAATAAAGCGCAACAAAAGAAAAGGCTATGGTCCAGTGACGAAATTAAATTTAAGAATGAAAGGAAATTTGGTAACATAAATATGCAGCATTAACCAGAGAAGTAGATATACAGCCTTGAAAAAAGCAAAAACAAGGGAAATACTCTGACTTTCAAAAAGGGTAATAAAACTTCTACGAGGAACTCATGTTGTGCTTTTCTCGGTGAATTTGGACTTTGGACTCTTTTTAAAGATTGCATTTTACCTTCGACGTACTTTGTGTGCAGAAAGATTTGTGAGAGATTTTTTTTAAGCTGGATTTATACTTGATGCAAGGGGTTAACAGGAGTCCTGCAGAAATACCTATAGCATAGGTTCTGATTTATAGTTTTATTTCACCGGTTGACTGCAGTATTCACGGTATTATACAGTAGTAAACACCTAACATAGGACTGTAAATCAAGCTTTACATTTCACAACTCAAAACTATATTTTGAAAAAACTATTGAAGGACTAGCCCAGTTTTTTAGTACTGCGCTTCCATAAAGTCAAAAGTGACATATTAAAAACAACAATGGTAAAAAACAATGCAGCAAAGGAAGTATATTCAAACTTTTTGTCTAGTATAATATGTTCCCCATAATGCAACTTGATACAGTCTTTCTTTAGACCCTTCCTGCCTCTTAAATACCCATGTCTTTCGAATCCTACGCAGGCTTTCTGTTGCAAAATGAAAGTCTGTAGCCCGAGCTGAAATAATAATATTTCTCTAAATCGAAAATCACTAATTTGATTCGTCACCAATCTCTTGAATCTCTGAAAAGCTTTGGGAAGTTCACTAGAGAAGTAAATCTTTCGTCTTCAAACCTGTGTTTCATTTACCTTGTGCAAATATAAACTCAGACTGAACTTGTGTGTAACTTACCAGGATGGTGAGTGTACTGTATGTATTGTGTGTAAATCTCACCCCCGTTTCAGTTATTCCTCCAGGCCCAGAGCACTGTGACATAGTGAGCAGAAAGACTGTTTATTTGTATTAAAAAGCATCTACCTGAAGTGCCATTGAGCAGGACACTACAAAGGGCTATCTCTTCTTAGCAAGGATGAGACCTGTGATATACCGACCGTGGCAATGATGACGTAAGCCGTTACTCTTAACTAGGCGAGGCTGTCTCGTGCCTCTTGCTGACAGTATGCAGTGAGCCAGATCTCAGAGTCCATCAACCCTCATTAAAATCAATGGCAACAGGCCAGCCCCCCACTCACCTCTCAGCATCTCTTCTTTTGTCCGCTGGATGGGAGGGTAAATGCTTTATTCAAGCTGTGTGGGGTGGCAAGACATAGTGACAACATTAGAGCAAACAGATTAGAACAAGGAGAAGGATGGGGTGAGTGTGTGTGAGTGTGTGTGTGTGCGTGTGTGTGTGTGTGTTAAGATCGCTACCCTGAGGAGATGTGTGTCTGTCGGGGTAAAAAACATGACACATCTCTCATGACTCTGACCCCATTTATTCAGGGCTCAAACCTTTTTGTGTTGCACTGCTCCAAGGGCCACACCAGCTACCACATACAAACACTCCTCGGTCCGATCAACGTCTGTCTCATTTGATTTAACGTTTTCCCTAAACAAAGCCTTGCCAAACTGAACTCCATCACTTTAAAGCGGCTGAGAGAAAAAAAGGCCCTTACATCACTGCTGTGAGCCAGCCAGGCATGACGAAGACTGCAGTATTTTCAGCTGGGGGACACACACACTCCCACTCATTGGCCCCGTCGTGCTGTAAGACACTATAGTAAGCAAGTACGCCCTTTCTAACATGGCATCTTCAACAAATAACAATAAATATGAATGACTATATGAATGGGTAAGCATGAATGATTTCTCAGTGCAGCCGCAGATAAAGGTTAATGTTACACTGTGATAATCTTCTTTATTTCTTTTTACACTGCGTGAAATCATCAGTATCAGAGAAATGTATATGCGTGTGGCATTTAATTTTATGATAATAGAATAATATACAATAAAAAATACAGTATGTGTGTAAGCCTCTCAGTGATTTGACTTGTCTGGTCAGCACCTTGTCCAGCAGCTCTGTCATTTACGTATATTTGTGTGTGTGTGAACAGTATATGTGTCTTTTTTTCATTTTCATATGTGTGCTTGTTTATTAAGGTACCTGCAGGCCTGCCTCACTGGATGTGTGCACATATGCAGTACCTGCTCAGTAAGAGTGCATGCATGCATGAGTGTGTGGGCGGGTTTTTGAGCGTGTTTGTCAATGTGTTTTGGCCACACCGTGGCCTTCAGGCTCTCTGTCCTGTAATGCTTAAGAATAAAACAAGAAAACAAGACAGAAAAGAAGGATGGGGAAGCACAGAAAAAAGAGACACAGGGATGAAAATCACCCCCATTGACACACAGCCCTCAGGATGATGACACTAATCACAGAGAACAAATAACTGTTTCACTGTCAAAATCAAAGTCATCTATATCATTTGAATTAGATAAATTCTGTTGTTGAAGTATAAGCTTCCAAATATTCTCAGTGTGTTCAAATTCAATTCAGTGTGGATTGTACGACATGGACAGTGAGTTGGTTTCCCTCCACTGTCCAAATACATGAAGATAGAGATGATTGTTTTTGTCAATCTTATACTAGATGCGTCATCCCTGTGATGATCTGTGCCAAGCAGTTCAGAATAACTATATGACCAGTGCGTGTTAGGATGGGCTTTAGCCCCCCTCCTCCACACACACACACACACACAGATACACAACCCTGCAAAGGATAACATGGGCAAAAAAAATAAATGAGTCTCAACATTGTTAATAAATAAAAAGAATAAAGATTAATGATTTTACTTCTTAAGGATTTGCAGACTCACTATCCACTGTATGCAGCACATGCTTTCATGCGTCTTGCACTACTCCAACAAGCACAAATAAAAATAATAAACCTCTAGATGTTTAGTATGTTTGCAGGTCATTTGAGATTGACTGACTCCTGTTGTTTAAACACATATTCAGGAGATTAGGAGGGCTCTAAAGGTAAGAATGTCCAGTAGATTGTCCAGAAATAGTCTGCCCAGTGTTGCAGTAAATCCCAGGACAAATCTATAACTTTGAATTTCTATTCATAGCCGTGGGTAGATTGTCACTGACATTATTTATAGTGTCAAGGAATCTAAGTGAAGTACTCTGTTTCCATTATTATTCTCTACAAGATGGTTTCTCAACCCTGTTTGCAGCTTGACACAAGGTACCTCTCATTCTATTTTCTGCTTGGTGGAGCAACAGAGTGGAAGAGGACATCTCAGTATTTCTTTTAATTACCTGTCTAATGTTCCTATCTTTTTTAACTGTGTCTGTTTGTTGGTTTATTTATTTGTCAGCCGAGTGACGCAAAAATTACTGAACCGATTTGCACCAAACTTGGTGGAGGGATGGGTCATGGGCCAGTGAATAACCCTAGACCATTTACTATGATTTTTAATTTTTTCTCTGAAGTCTGGTGTCCGTTGTGTGACATTTGCCTTATTGGAGGTCTCTGCATGGTGAGGACCATTCTAATTCAAACATAGATTATTTACACCGGTGATAAAGGCCACAGAAAAAATGCCAGTGCAAGTACATACTTACACAAAAGCTGTATTTTGTAATTAATTTGTCATGAAAAACCATTTCAATGACACCTTAAATGCTTCAAATATTGTCTTTGATGAATAAAACTATTGTTTAGCTGTGGTAAAGAGTGGATAAATGAGACATTTAATTTATTATGTCTGGATTGTTTTGCTGGTTCCCTCTGCATTTCAGAACCTTTTATCTGTTTGCCTGATTGAAATTATTAACAATAGAGCCATTTCCATTTTGTGATAAATGTAGAAACTGCATAAATCTGTCCCTCAATTCAGGCTCATACAAAAATCAATGCAAAAAGTAATTAATTCAGAAATTCTCCTCGGCAGTGGCAAATGTCCTACTGATTTCTACCATAAAAGATTACCTCTATTCTGAACCTCCCATTCAGACACAGTCATTTTTCTGTCTTTCTTAACAAGTTATAATAGCCATTTTTACGCCTCATTGAGCCCAGAAGCAAAATTATGATAGTGCAGTTTTGGAAACTATTGATGCTGGTGTCTTTTTAATCGGCTAGATGAATTATTCCATTTGGAATTAGAAGAAGAGAGGGAAGAGGAGAGGAAGTGAGGCTAAAGTCTTGGCAGAGGACAGAGTAGACGAAGAGATGGCATGGAATTTTTCACATGGAGCCTCAAACCTCAAAAGGACTTGATCACTCTTGTCTGTGGGTTTGCATATGTGTGAAACATAACTATATATATTTGTGTTTCTCTACCCATGTGTGCATTTGCTACATATTCATGGAGTGTGTTTTTACAGACACATTTATTAGCAGAAGAGTTACAATACTACCGTCTGAATCAGGTATTATGGCAGAGGCTGACTGGCAAAGCATGACAGATAGTTTTCCTGGAAAGAGAGGAAGGAAAAGGAAATGGAAATGCTGGCCACAGAGAGGTTGGTGCAATGATGGGGCTGTGGCTGCTCACATGATGTGCAAACAGAGTGTGCATTTGCAAGCCACATCCTCCTGTGGTCATCATTCAGTGCACCGCACCTGGAGTATGAGAGCCTGTCTGCTGCGGCCAAATGATCCTGCCAGAGGGGTTGGAGGGACACGGGAATGGAGAGAGAGAGATAAAGGGGAGAGAGAGGGGGAATCAAGGATTTAGGGATGCTAGGAGAGGAGGCTGACGTGATAAAATGAATATAAGGAGAGCTGGAAATAGGAAGAAGAGAGAGAGAGAGAGAGAGTGAGGGAGAGAGAAAGAGAGAGGGAGACTCAGGGAAGGACGGCCAAATGAGAGGGAGTAGATGGATGGAGAGGCCAAGGAGATAGATGACGATTATAATTTGGGTGGTAGCGACGCATTGTCTCCGCAGCATCAATGTGATGGAGAGGAACCACAAAGAACGTGGAGAAAAAAAGCCAAAACCAAAACTGGACGAGAAGATGAGGCCGAACTGAAATCTGAAATAAGACCAAAAACAGACAATAGAAAGAACAGGTAGGGGAGTCTCACTGGGTTGCTGGGTAGTGTTTAACAGTTTCACTATGCTGTCCAGTCTGGCTCCAATCAGAGCGCTATGATAGATGATATCAGGACGGTATTTTGGAGGTACTCTAATATCATTATGCTATCAAATGGAGTTTAATAAAAAAGTTAGATCCAAGGACACACCTCCCTCCTTCCTTCCAATCACAACCTCCCTTATACACTCACTAAACCCTGAAAGCATCATTCAGATTAGGTGGTTGGCAGACAGAGACCGACTCAGTAAGTAATCACGTTAAAGCAATTGTGACTCTACTACATTTTTTGTGTGTAATGAGGAAATTTTTAAAATTTACATATTTGTCAAGTTTAAAAGGTGTTTTTACTGAATACATTTGTAAAATGTCTATATAAAATGTATTTATTTCCTGCCAAAATATCAGATCTTTCAATAAAATAGCGACACAGCCTTTTTAAGGACTTTTTTGCTGTATAATTGAGAATATAGGGAACAGTTTGACATGAAGTTATTGATACTAAAAAAATATCTCGCTCAAGCAAGGCAGTCCACGAGTGAGATGGGAGGCGATCAAGGAAATAAAATAGTTATAGAGATACATGATCATACAATACTTGATGTTACATCGTTGAGTGTTATAAAGACACTAAGGCAGAATTTCCCTAACAAATATTTACTTGTATTAGATGCGGAGAAAAAATACACCAATGAAATGATCAAATCTAAAAAAGAAAAAAAAAGAGGTTAACTTTCAGGCATTTGTTTATATCTCTTCCTTACTCCGAAATGAATTGGTCTATTTTTTTGCGTTCACGTTGCTCGTTTGACAAAATTTCTTCGAAGATCAGGCCAAAGAAAAAAATGAAAAACATCAAAATTGTAACCCCTTTTCTTGTTCTTCATTTGAGTACATAACCCCCTGGTATGAAGCAGCCAGCAGCTACTTGAGATGCAAAGCGACACCAGCTCATGGCATCTGATCAGGTCTTGTCTCACCTGGATAGAGGGTAGCGTGATTGTGAAATGAGAGGAAGGAGAAAACCATCATATACCTTGACGTGACTGACAGCTGCCAGCGCCCAGCTGAGAGGTAGAAAGAAAGAAAGAAAGAAAGAAGGAAAGAGAGAAAGCCCAAAAGAAAAAAGATGAAAGAGAGAAAAACAAATTTCCCCTGGCAGCCGAGGTTCCTTGAAGAGAGGCGAAGAGGAGGATATAATGTGGAGGTACAAGTGAGAAGATGAAGTGAAGATGATGAGAGAAGAGAGGAAATGCAGAGAAGAGGACAGAATCTTATGCAGTTCAGAAAATCTAATCCAAAAATTCAGAATCTCATGGTCTTTCAAATCCTCTTCAAGACACTTGATTGGTTGTTAGGTAGCACATTACTCCCTCTTCTCTGGATGACTTTGCTTGGGTAAGGAGAAGTTTTTCAAGAGTAACTTTAATAATTTGGAATGTGAATTTCCTCTCTGTTCCCTGAATGAGAAGGAGGTCAGGCTGAGATGAGATTTAAAAAGAGGAATAAAAGAATATTGATAATTCCATGAACAATTTGTCCTCTTGTCTGCCTCTTGAACACAGCGTCAGGACAATGGTCCTGCTGTTCTTTCCTTTTCACTCCACCTTTTCCACTCTCTGCTCTCTGTCTCATCTATGCCGTCTCCTTCCTGCGACCCATCCCCTCCAGCAGCGCTTGCCTCTCTTAATTATTCCCCCTGTCTCTCTCCTTGTCTCCCTCTCCCTCCCCCACCTCCCTGCTCCTCTCTTCACCTGCCTTATCTGTCACCACCGATTCCACATCAGGAGCTTTTATTGGCATGCCCAGTTCTCGGACTACTACAACTGAAATCCTGTGTGTATATGTCTGTGTAGGCATGTGTGCGATGTGATTTGAGAAAGGAACAAAGAGGGAAAAAGTGTGTGTAACCTAAGGCTTGCGTCCTAACTCCCGGCAGCTTCTATTGGTGTCACCAGGCAGGCAGGCAGGGAAAAAGGGCAAACCACATCCTAGCAAGGGGACGAAGGGATCAGAGGAGATCACTCTTACTCAAACACACCTCTCTCCTTCTCTTCCTGTCATTCACCCCCTTTGTTTCCTGCTCTATCTCTTTCACTTAACATCTTATCGGATCTACAGTCCTTTAAAATCTGTTGTGCAAGATGACAGAAGTGAAGAATCTCTGGAGCAGTGCACTAGTGTTGGAAGTACTGTATATCTTGCAGCTCTGTGTGCTCTTCCTACAAACACACACACACACACACACACACACACACACGCACACACACACACACACACACACACACACACACACACACACACACAGAAACACACACACAGAAACACACACACCACACATACACGCAGAAGACTGTGTGGTTACCGACATGCACTAGTAAAGTGTGTAAGTGTTGATGCTGGATGCTGAGCGCCAACTCCCTCAGGTGCAGCAGCTGGCCTTCAGGTAAGAACAAGTAAAAACAAAGGTCAAAGTATTGATCATTAATCATCTTCATGAGCTCTGTGACTTAGTGAACACAGACACACACACACACACACACACACACACACACACACACACACACACACACACACACACACTTCCCCGTCAGTCAGGGAAAGGACTGGGTTGTGATGTTACAGAGCTTTGTTGACTGACTAATATAAACTCCTGTGTTATTGCTGCACTTAAGGCTATAGAGGAATGGATTCCATTGCTGATTATGTTCACTGTTCAGCCTACACATCAAAGATGCAGCACAAGCTGTTGTTTAACCAGAGCGCTACCAAATCCCACTCAGAAGCATGTTCATATACTATACATGCATGTATACATGCCCACATAAACATTAATTTGGATATGCATTATGAAATGCCTCCCCAAGACTTTAGGTAGCCATTGAGTTAATGCACATGATCACTGCGTGGTCAGGACAGTGACAGTGTTCATTATTCTTGTGCTTACAGGCTTTACATCTGGCAGGCAGCAGGTCAAAGAGGGTGATGTAAAGGAATGATAAGTCATGAGTCATGGACTTGTTGTGATAAGAACTTGATCTTGGTGGGAGTGGGAAGTGTATGAGTGTGAGCAGGTCATCGGGTAAGGCAGAGGCAGACAAAGCCCCATTTTGTGGAGGCTTTTTGATCCAAAGCAGGCAATGCATGAAAGCATGAGAAACAAAACTGAAGATGAAATTGATTCATAGGGTTGATAGATGATTTTTTTTTTTTTTTCACAGATAAACTCTGACGAAGCAGTTTTCCAAAACAGCTCCCCTCTTCTCCTCCCTTTTCTTCTTTTCAAGAAAACTTGATTTAATGAAGTGGTAATATTCAATCAAAAGTACATCATCCTATAGATATTTAAAGCGCTCATTGGCTAGCCTGTACCATGGGACTTTTTTAACTCTCCATTAGCTGTGTAATATTGATAATGTCAGTAATAACAAATCAGTATGGCTACAAACACTCTAGAAGCACTGCACTTATTACCTGGCATTAAACTAATGTTTGGTATCAACATATTTGCCAATTAATCTAGATATAAATGGAGGACTCTGTATTTTTATTTTTTTAATTAAACATCGGTTTTCTACACGTTAAACGGCATGAAGTAAAAGTTGGAACTACATGCCACGAACATGCTAAGGTTATAAGAAATGTGGGACTCAGCTCCAGTGGCACTTTTTACGCTGTCACCCCTATTGAGTGCCGTGGAGCAGCCAACCTTAGAAATTACACATTTACTGTTGCATTGCTAGTGGACACTATGTCATGGCAGGTGTATTGCTCAGGGACCGAGGAGGTACATTGTCAGGTGTGAAGTTGATGGATTATTCTCTCAAGAAACCTGCAAGCTGGATTAACGCAGGCCAAACAACCAAACACTGCACTAGTTTTCTAAAACCCAGGATGATACCGATGAGACTCTGTCTGTTGTGTTCTATAATCTAGTCTTTCACGTGTTCCTGCAGAATGAACAGTGAGGAGAAGCCACTCCTCGAAGGATTTATTACGCTTGTTTCCCAAGAAGTCATGAATGATGCAGAGTTTTTTCAAAGGCTTGGCGACACGTCAGCCAAACAGCTCAATTATAACCACACTCTGCACAATCTCTTCCATAAAATGCACACTGCAGCTAGTTGTGGTGCACTCATTTTAATTCAGGAATTAAAACGAAACCAATTTCTTTTTTTTACAGAGCATAAAATTAAACATGGCTTGTTCATTTTGTGGTTACAAATAAATAAAAGACTTTGCTTTCCTGGGCTCAACGGGAAAAAAAAAAGAAAAGTGACTTCATTAAAATGTCTTTACTGTCACCGCTGCTGCATACAATGACAGCTGATGGCTCAAAGTGAATAAATGGGCTTTTATCTAATCAGGGCATACTGTGGTTGAAGGTGTGCACTAAATAAGTCTAACTTGTCATCAGCAGGGAGTGGATCGATGCACATGAGATGCCGGTGCATTAACTTGACTTAATTATAGTGTCTCTCTAGTGTCAAACCCGACCTCCTCCCTCCTGGCAACACACGGATACACACACATACACTCAATGGCCAGTTTATTAAGTACACCCAGCTGGAGGTAATGCAGGCTAATACAACAGTCCTGCAAAACCTCCCATCTTCATTAAGGTTATCATGTTCAGTTTTTGAATTAACTGTATGTCAGAGAGGACATTTTTTTACTCCCCACAGAGCTGTGTTTTCACAAGTGAACACACATAATGAACATGGATAAATGAGATCAGAGTTAGACCAAAGACACTTGCACTCACACACATACACTGTTCTTATTTAATGTATACTAATGCCTTCAATTTTACATTTCATTGATTTATTGATATAATGATAATGGTCCCTCCTTTCTGCCTTGCAAACTGGCAGAGTGTTGTCCAGAAGAATCCTTCACCCAAGTGAGCCCTAGCCTGAAATTAGATTTTAACTGCAATGCGGCTGGTTTTTCAGTGCACAGCAAACTGTTAGTCAGTTAGCATAATGTACGTTAATGGACCGTTCACTTAGGAATGACTCTCAAACTTATACAGTCCATAAAAAGCAAATATAGTCTGACATCTGCAGGATGAGAGTGCAGAGCAGGTGCTGTTTTCTTCATGAACGTCGGCCTTGTTTTAGCGCTAATGTTTTTATAATGTGCAGCATTTAATAGTTTGGTGATACTAAGTTGCCCTTGGATTAACAAACAAACACATGAATGTCAGGCTGTCTGTGACAGACAGTCTTTGTTGGTTATTATCATAATGTGCAGATGTGGCCATGTGCCACTAATGTGTTTCAAGCTTGAGAGGATTTAAGAGGGGAATAATCTTCAAATATTTTCCCTTTCTCATTGCCTGACACTAGTGATTTGTTGGAATTTGATAGACTTTACTGCTTACACATAGCACATACCATAGCAAATACATTTCCCTGCTCCCATTGAGCTTCAAGGTCAAACGCTTCTCTGTTAATTTTTATAACACATAAGTGCAGTATTTGTGTTTAGGGCTACTGTATATGTGCACATTTGCATACTTACAGCTACATGTTGGCAAATTTATGTAGGTGTCTGAAAGTGTGAGAGTAGGAGGAGGGTTACATGTGGCACATATGCTGAAGTGTGTGAGTGTGCGCTGGTGCTTTACGTATGCATGCCCACATTAAATCAATGAGCGATTTTCTCATTAATTTCTTCCTATCATCTGCAATTTGCTTCACTGTAAATGCTGTAAATCTCCATATTGAACAGAGCGGATTCTTCTTTGGCTTGTAGAGATAAAAGGATTTTTCCAGTTACACAAAATTTTCAATTAAGCAGCATTTACTGATACTTATCAGACTCTATGTGTTCCATAACCAAAACAGATTGATGTTCCCCACAAAAACTGGGCTAATGGGTTTAATGGGGAGCTATATGGACCATATATTAAAGCCCCAGTCTGTCATTTGTTTACAAAACTGCTTCTGCCCATCTTTCACTTAGTCATGATTCAGATTGTTTTTACAGCCAATATGATGCACATAGTCTGCATTCGAAAACAAAATATATACAGCACACTCTACTCCACTGGTCATTAAAATAATGCATACCCACAACCTATGTAAATATATATTAAGTAAGATATAGTAAGATCTGAGTTGTAATAGGAATATGAAATTATCAATCTGGTAATATTTTATCATATGAATGGCACTGTATTTATTACTACTGTAATTATGGAAGAAACCTCACATTAATAGTGAATGTACTGTTAAGTGAAACTTACAAAATGGCATTTCGCAAACAAAATCAAATGTTAAATTTGAGAATTGAAATGATCTTTAAATTACTTTGTTTTCAGTATGACTGAAATCTCTGTACATTAATTTAATCATATGATTCTTATCAAAGTCCCATACGGCCCCTTCGCTTATAAAAGCTTTCAAATCTTATCTTTCAGAGGCACTTTCCATTCCCTCCCATACGAAAAAAAAAAAAAATCTTATTTAAATAATTTTGCCCAATATAGATTAACTTCTTAACATAAAATTATTTTTGCCAGATATTAGGTTGCATGTCACTGTATGTCACTCCTCTGGGGCAGCCAGTGACCATAAAGACTCTCTCTAGACCTTAATATACCCACTAGATCTGATTCCAATTCTCTCTTTTGTCTTACTTCAGTTATCTTCGTAGACCTCACTCTGTATCCAATTGTCTTTAAATTCGGTCGAAAAATCGAAACTTTCTAAAATTCGGTGAAGAGGGTTTTGCGTCTCTCCTCTTCCCTCTCTCCTGTCTCTCTCTTTCTCGCTGCCTCTCTGGCTTTGATGCTCTCATATCTGGGTGCTAGAAGCCATTTAGCCTCTGAGGCCAGTCTCAGCTATTCCAAGACACCTGTTGCCTGGGTTTACGCCGGTCTGCCAGCCGAGGCACCAGATACTGTGTGAATCACACAATCGCCCTGCACCTCTCATACAGACCCTGCACTTCGCACTCTGTAGTTCTGCCACCATTCCCGGTGTGTTCGTGTGTGTGTGCCTCTACATGTATGACACTTGTCCTATTAAATCCATTATGTCAAGGTTTTTTTTTTTTTTTAAACTTTCGACTATATTTGTGTAACTGTTTGTTAGTCCACAATATGTGTGTTTGTGTTGTTTATGTCACGACTGTTGCAGGTTATGTTTTTTCCTTGATATTTGTGCTATCTAGATAATACTTATATGTAAGAGAAGGGACACAGCAGAAAAAAGATAGAGATAACATCAGTTGGCTTAGGATTCCCTTCAGGATACAATTAGGGCGATGTTTGCCACACTTGTCAATCCCAACAATTATTTGGTGATATGAGAGCGGTCTTCTAATTGAATCCCAACCACGCTAATCAGACTAATCTTAGTTACATCTAAATTACATCTGCTAGGGTCTAAATTAGCTCAGAGGATGGATGCCAGAATGAAGTTTTTCAGACAAAACCCCAGAGCTCTAGAGATATGACCATATCTCTCCAAACAGATGATCTAAATTGTATTTTAACCACCATTGGGGCATGGCTCAATATGGAAATGTCAATCTGTTTGTCCATCACTTTTGTACAGACTGAAATTTCTTGAGATCTATTAGATTGATTGGCATGAATTTTTTTCCACAAAATCATGGTTCCTGGAGAAAGAATCCTCTTGACTTCAGCGATGCCCTGATGTTTCATCCAGCAGCAACATGAGTTTCAGTGGATTGTCTGAACAACTGGATCGCTATGAAATTTGAATTTGACACTCATGTTCCCCTAAGGATAGATTGTAATAAATTCTGAAGATACAATAGCAAGTTTGATTTCATTGAATACTGTGGTTTATGAACAAATGGCAAATACTGAAAAAACAAATGACATTCCCATAAGCCTCAGTTGTACTTTTTGTTTAGTGCTAACTAGCAAATACCAGCATGGTAGCATTCTTTCCTATCTTCACATCAGTATGTGAGCGTTGTTACTGAAAGCATGATAGCATTACTTTAGCTGGTAGCTTCTAGCGACACAGAGCTGCTAGCATGGCTCCAGCTCTTACACCATGTCTGCATAGAAGGCCTGAGAAGCAGGAATCAGCAGCATGCATCCGGCCCTCCATACGTGTCTGCACAGGGTGCGGGTCAGGTTGCTGGTCATCCTTGTTCTGGAAGCGTTCAGAGCCTAATACGCAATTACTATGGTTATGCATCTAAAATGCAGGAAAATGAACTTGAGGGTTCAGATTCTACAAAGAGAAGGATGGCAAATGTGTAATCAGAAGACTATAAACAAATTAGTTGAAAAAAATCCTTTAATGAGAATCTCCTTAGATATATGATGATAGTGATAGAGAAGAAATGGATAAAGAAACCAACCTCGACCGCTCAATAGCTTGGAATATTCCAACAAAAGCCTGAGAGATTTTCAAGTTTGTCCAGACCAACAGACAGATTTATAGACAGATGAATACAAGTACTCTGTCACCACACTAATATACCCCCAGAATCACATCCAGTAAATCCTCTTACTGCCCTTTCATCATTCTATCGTCTCTCCGTCAGGGTGTCAGTCCTCTGTGTGTAAACAGACAGGTCAACCGTTCTGTCTGACTTCTGAATGTCTCGGTATCTTTCTACTTCTGACAGAGTGTGTGTCGGTCCAGTATCTTCAGGCCCTGCAGAGTAGCGTTCCTTTGCGTCAAAATGTCCCCGATGTGTGAAGCCTTATATTTTAACAGGATCTGATTATATAAAATAAGAGGGGGATATTTGTCTAGAGGCCTTGTTATTTACAGAAAAAGAAGCAACGATTTAGCAGGTGCATCCTGCTGTATGAAAATACATACAGACATGGACGCACACACATACACAAAAACAGACAGCGGTTGAGATTGGATTGGATTTCCCAATGAGCAGGTGAATGATTCCTCTCCTCCCTGATTTAATTCTCATTTTTTTCATTCAATAAATCTATCTATCTATCTAACTATCTATCTATCTATCTATCTATCTATCTATCTATCTATCTATCTATCTATCTATCTATCTATCTATCTATCTATCTATCTATCTATCTATCTATCTATCTATCTATCTATCTATCTGTCTGTCTGTCTGTGTCTATCTATCTATCTATCTATTTATCTGCCTGTCTATCTATCTATCTATCTATCTATCTGTCTGTCTGTCTGTCTGTCTGTCTGTCTGTCCATCAATCTATCTATCTATCTGTCTATCTATCTATCTGCGCAGCATATGCCATTTTCTTTTATTTGCATATTCTCTCTTTCAATCCATCTCTTCCTCTCCTTTTTGCCACTCTGCACCTTCTCAGTGTTAGAGAGATGATAAGAAAAAAGAAACTGCCCAGACACATTAATATAATAGTGCATGTGAGAAAACAGATGATGCTGTATAACAGCTCCGTTCTGTGAACTGTCTCTGTCTCTTTCATATACACTGGCTGTGCACATGTCATTATAACATTCAGAAATTTTACCGAGTTACATTTGCCATCAACTACCCTCATTTTTTAAAATGGACTTTATGCTCCCTGCAATTTTTGACACAATGCATAGAGTTGATTTGTTGATAATATATTAAAATATGTTTCCCTCATATCAAAATTAGCATCCCCAAATTGCCCATGACAATATTTACATATAAACACCGCATTAAAATCTTAGAGCACGATTAAAACTTACATGTTTTTTGCTTCAAAAGCAGTCGTTCCCAGGAGAGGGAAGATAAAGTTATTGTCTACCACTAGCATTCATTTTTCAGTCATGTCTTTCCTTCTTTACCAAGTCTGTGTCTATCAAGCCCATCAATCTGAATCAGACTTTATCTGAGTGCAAAACCTTGTGAAAAGGATGCAGATGGTGGCAGTTTGTCCTAACTGATCAGATGGGAAGACAAAGGTTTCGTGCTGTGTGGGGACAAGCTGCTCAGTGCTGAGGTCGACTGAAGTCAAAGACCTGCAACCTCAGTTCCCATTATATGCAATTTAGGCATGATGATGTTCTTATCCAGTGACCTTTTGAATGAGAACACCATTAAAACAAGGGAACCTACATAATGTTGGACAGTGTAAGTAGTCTGGAAATTTTGTGTACTATTTAAACAGTAAGTTTAATGGGTGACTGTGAAAAACAATGATAAAAGAAGAAAAAGCAAAAAGCATTTACAGTTTGAAAGTGATAAATGTGTAGTAATTTGATATGTACAGTAGCCAAGCTGAGTTGAATCACTCTGCAGGTATGGGAGTACTTTGCCTCTGGAGACCTTGCAAACTAATATCAGTCTTTTGAAAGGCAGTCAAGCAGCTGACAATTTGTATGTCAATTCTTTAATCAGGCAAGATCTGATACAGAATTTGCATAGTATTTCTTTCCTACAAAAGTTAATACCCTAAAGGCACTAAATGGTCAAAAACTAACAGAACGTTTTGTGGGGAAGCTGTTGAGCTAAAAGAAAAGCAGAGATGACCTTGTGGTAATAGATGGCACTGCTTTCTTGAGCTATTTAGTATGCCCATAGTGGCTGGATGATTCAGGGACACTCTGCATGGGTGATAAAACAAAGTGTCGGGACCTTAACAAATAGTGTTTGGGACTAAGAAAAATGTTCCAACATATTCCAAGCTATGTGAATTTCATTATTAAGGCAGGAGGAGAAACATGGTTCTAAGAAAAACCTTCTGCATAGTGATATTCAGCTGGGACATGATGCCAACTTCAAGTATGAGTACTAGAATATAAGCATTTAATGAATTAAGTTTCGAGCATATTGTACAGTTGGTGCCATTAATTATTACCTGTGTATTTCTCTCTTCCTTTTGATAAGGCGTTTTTTTTTTTCCTTTTTTTTGATTTAGATGGGTTCAGGAATTTTACTAAACTGGGGTAATTACACTTGGTTTTGTCACTGGAGAAAGAGAGATTCTGTAGTGTCAGGATTTTGAAAGGAAGAACAAGGTTGCAGAGAACAAATGGATATTTCAGCCAGGTTTACCCAGAGGGCAGGAAAGAGAAATAGGGAATATATACAGTAATTTAATCTATGAAGATGGGAGAGATGGGACAGCATATGTAGTAAAGAAGGACACATTCTCCTTGAAACCTGATTACCCAGATCACAAGAGAGAGATTCCAAGGTCTGCAAAGGTGTCAAAGTGTAAGTGTCAAAAACAGCCAACAAACTGATCAAGAAATGAAATGAAAGTGCATGTCCAAGTCCAATATCCATTCACAGACTTTAGTAAACAAACAGAATGTGAAGAAACGTAAATGGCTACATAAACATACTTTGTGTTTCTCCCTCTGTCTCTCTCTGTTATCTTCAAACAGGTTCACAATGTTTCCACATTATGATGGCTTAGCTGGACTCAGGCATCTTTCTCTCCTGCCTTCTCTAATTATTATTGTTATTTGTAGTATCCATCTTTCCTTATACTCTTTCTTATCCTCTGACTCCAACCGAAATCGTGATGCTGCTCGACTAGAAGAAGTTTGAGTTAAATTACTAAGTATGCCCTATTGCCATTTCTAAGGGAATAGAAGAAAATCATACTCCCAAAAAAGGGTCCATTTTGTCTCTGGTGCCAATCCATGATGGTTTTCCTTGTCAGGCCCTAGTTATACAGGATTTTTACTCTGCCTTTTTTTTTTTTTTTTTTTACTGATTTTACCTTCTCATCCCTACCCTCTATTCATGTCCATGCCCCAACTAACACTGACACTCTCTGCTGAGACCCATTTCTGGCTCTTCACCACTCTACCACATCCTTTTAACTTTTCTCTTTTTCTCTCTCTTGGCATTCCACTTTTAATCTCTTCTTTGCCTTTCCTCTTTTAATTTCTGCCCTTTCACTGCACATTTCTATCTCCCTCCAAGCACTGTCACCAGCCCATCATCTCCTCCTCTCATTCCCTCCTTCCTCCTATAACCCTGCTGAGCCCTTGCAGGCCTGTAGGAGACAACCTGGCACATCATGGGATCAAGGCAACCCCCTCTGCAGCCCTTTGGCTAATGCGAAGGGGGTTAGCGAAGGTGATAAATTTAGAGAAGTGCATCAGCAAATAGACAGTAGGAGGGAGAGCAACACTCACAAGGTTTTCATCAAAATTAGATAGTTGAGGTAGAGATGAAAGAGAAACAGCATAGGATTGTTAAAAAGATTTAGGACTTTGAGATGAGGATTTTTGAATTACATGGAGAGTAATGTCACAGTGCAGATTTGCCAAAGGGAATACAGAGCAGGGGACTGCAAGGGACAGCGAGACTGAGAGGGAGAGAGTCAAGTGTCATATCTCTAAACAGATCAACAAGTTCACATATGTGAACAGCAAAATGAGTCATTTATGAGCACCAACCAAAAAACCCTGTGATTGTTTCAGTCGACTCACAAGTCATTATTATTTTCTGATCGTTCAGCTCTGCGATTTGCGCCCGTGAGATTAGTAAGCTAAAACTTCTTAGCCAAGGTCAGGTGAAGGCTTGGTTTTTAAAGAAACCATTGCTGACTCAAGCAAACTGTGATCTCCATTTTGTATGCCCAGCTATCCACCATAATCTTATTCTTAAGAGGTTGTTAAAGAAGACATTCATTATTCACACGGCCACACCAAGGCTTCTTCATGATTTTGCATTTATGCAGAGATCTGTGTGCTACCGCTAAGGAATTTCATAGAGTTTGGGGAAACCTGATAAATGGCTAATCTAATTGATGGGAGGGTATGGGGATACGAAAGTATATATCCCCTTTTTTGTTTGCTTGTTGGTCGTGTTTTTTTCCTTGTTTCTTGGGAGGGTACAATTATATTGATACGTATATCTTGATATTTTTATTGGATACCCTTATCCTAGGAAACTTCATTGCTTTGTATGTGCACTGTATTTGTATTTGCTGTTCTTAGGGTGGAATTTTTTTTAAAAAAGTTGGGAAAAAATAAAGGAGAAAAAACTGAGTGCTAAGACTGACTGGGGCGTTGGCTGATTAATCCAACATAACCTAACCAATATTTTGTAATTTAGTCTACTATTAACATAATCATTTGTCCTTTGAGGTATAGAGTGTTATTTTGTTATTTTCAGTTCACTATTAGACAACATTTTGATTAAGATTCAAGTCAGATGTTTTTTACAAAATGGTTTATTTTACTCCTCAGTTAAAGTAAGTTCTATCATTTTGCCAATTGAGTTAACTGCCAGCATGAAACAGTCCTGATTTGCAGTTAGTAGGAGTAAATACTTTTTAACAGCTTAAATCTCTACATACTAACTAGTTTGTGAAGTGTAACTAGTTTAAATATAGTGATCTGTAAATCAATACTTAGTAAAACCTAAATTTTAACTAGACTACAATGGAATTTAAGAATAATTGGTGCAAATGGGTTGTACAACTGTCCCCAGTTGTTGTTTTTTCTGGTGAGAACAGTAACTGGAATATAAAAGCTTCCATAAAGGATTTCATGATTTAGTTGAAAAGACGATAAATCTTTGCCACTTTGTCCATCATAAAACTGACAGGTGTCTCAAAAATGAAATACTTTGACCTTCAACTGTGATAATAATACCTGTTGTTAAAAGTCGTTCCACAGCAGAGAACACTGATCCCTGTTTTAATGTCTCACACAGACTTGCCGCATTTGCCGAACTTCAGCACTCACAAACTATCACAGAACGCGCACAGAGACTCAAGCACAGACAAATCCATCCCTCTCAGTAAAGCGTGTTAATGGCTCTCACATACAGACAGTAACCATTAAGTCTTGCATCAGCCTCTGGCAACCAAAGCTCCGTAAAGGTCAGCATGAGAGGCTCCTCAGTAATACCACTGGTGGGAACAGCTGATGTTTGCTGGGAACTATAATCACCTCACATATATAAGTGAGCCTCAGGGAAAATTCCTGGGCAGGGTGTGCTGCGCTGTCCCAGAGGGATGTATAGCCTGCCAATGCCTGGGTGTTTTATTGTTGGGGTTAGCAATGAAGAGCAAAGGGTTTGCAGGTTCTTTTACTGCAAAGTCACTATGGCCTGCAAAGTGGACCAAGGAGGTTTTGGGGATCGCTGCACATCTTAGTCTAGCAATTGCTGTCACATAATTCCACAGAGCCCACAAATGTTTTGTTTAATTCAAATCCTTGTGCAAAATGATTGAAATGGAAGTTACCTTAAAGATTAGCAATAGGAACCTGCCAACACCCAGTTGTCCTAGCACAGTCTACATTAGCAACCGTTAGTAAGCATGGGAGGCCTGTCAAGCTTGGTTTGGTCTGCATGTTGAAGAAGTGAACAATGGTGCTCTAATGAATAAGTTTTAAAGAGTAAGGAGCCTTTCCACAGCTACAGGCACAGGTGCAGAAGTAAAAAAAAACTAAGTCAGCAGCCTTGTCCTGCTTTTTACTGGATTTAGAGATATTTAAAGCCAAAGTTACCTGAAATTGACATCGATTAGGGTTCATCTTAAAAGCCTTTGCTATGCTGAAGAGAAAACATACAACGATTGTTAATACACAAACAAGTATATTAGCTAGACACCCAAACAATATCATAAACTGGTGAAGATACTGCCTTTTTTTATCTGGGAGATGCAGCAATCGCCTCAATCTCTTTTCATAATAAATGTATGCGGCCATATAGAGCGTATTCAAGAACCCTATTATAAGACTCTAATTAAATAAAACAAGTGAGTTGGAAACATTAAAAAGTCATTATATTTTTAACCAACCCACAGGGCTAACGATAGCTTAATTAGCTAGCTGGCCACAGATTCTACCAATAACAGCTGTCATTTCATTTATGAAAATCGGCAGTCACCATGAAACTGTTACCATTCAAAATCCAAAAACGATGTACCTGACAGGTGTGGCAAGAGTAACTAAGAGGGGTGGTCAGTAGTGACGTGTTTTTCTAGGTGCAAAATTAGTCAAAAGAGATTTTAGATTACTAGTTTGTAAACACCATAATATTTTAGGTTAGGGAAAGTGAAAGAGCACGAATGGTAAAGACAGAGGAGCTCAAGGCCTTATAATTTGTCACTGATGATGCAGAATGCCTTAAAGCAGGGAATAATAGATGGAAATTAAAGGTGAAAATTAAAAGTTTAAGAGAAGAGAGACAGAGAGAGACAAAGTGAAAGAGAGGGGTAGTGATTGGATCAGATGGGGATTAGAGGACAGAACTTCCCCCTGAGGGTGGGAGGTGCGAAAAAATTAGGTGGAGAAACCAAATGGCTGAAAGGAGGAAGGAGAGAGTGTTAGAGGAAGGGAGGGGCGAGAAATGCGGAGCATAGGAAAAGACGTCTGGCTGGAATTAGAGGTGGAGATTAATGATTATTAATAGTAATGTTTGATTAGTGTGAGTGCAGTCAGGAAAACGATATGGCTGGGCCTAACATCACTGGCCCCGCAGAGAAATGGGCTTCCGTTTTTCAGCCTAAAATAGTTGGAGTGGGCACGTATAAAACAGAAAGGGCAGGGTCTCTGATTTATTACTGGATGTCCCTCTTGCACCTATTTGGCCCTATCCCACCTCAGCACCGTAAGCCAGTAACCAGGTAAGAATAAGAAACAAATAAGAAAATGTTTTTTTAGGGGTGTCAAGTTTTGTTGTTTTTTTTTTACGATTAAGGATCTTGAAATGACTAGGTTACCGATGGCAAGGCACAAATGTGGATAGCTAATGGTTGATAGTGAAATCACAGTAGTTCTGCTGTTCTGGCTTTGCTTTGCAATCAAACGCAGTGATACATGAAAGGGTTATAGATAGAGAAACGTCTCAAGACACATAATTTATCCTCTGTTACAGGCTCCTCCACAGAGAGAGATTAGATTTAGATACAGAGTCAGTACATCAACAAAGTAATAACTTTCTGATAGTAACGATTTGCTGCCAAAAAAGGGGGAAAGGGGTAGTTTTGTTGAAGTGCTTACTTGTGATATCTTTCAAGGTCAAATTTTTATTATACCTAATGAGATTGAATACAGCCTCACGGCGGAAGCTCCAGAGTAACGTAAATTTGTGGAAATGCTGATGCAGTAAAAGACATGAAGTTCCTCTTGAGGATGCATTGATTGTGTGGTTGATCACAGAGATTAAGAAATGTTTGCATGCATACATACAGTAGGTTCATTATGTAACATGAATATTTATAGACAGGGCGATATTCAAGTGGGTGCAGTGTTAGTTAATTAATGAGGAGGACGAATAATATTTCATTTGTTTGTGACAGTAAAATATGTTTGGCTTTTAACACTTTCAACAGTGGTGCTTTCAATGGCAGATTAAATGGAATTTACATCTCTAATTTGTTTGGTAATATTTTATGCAAATATGTAGGGAATTTTAATGCTTAAATTGCTTTCATCTCACATGTTTTGTAAAGTCATTCAGTTAGAGTTTTATGACTTTTTTAGATAATGAATCTTAGAGGCGAGAGTTTTACCTGGGCTGGTGGCCTGGGCTAAAAAAAAACGAGTGTAATATACATCAGCAACTGTAAATTCGGTGCTTCCCCCACTTTTCCCCCTAATCCTACCATGAGGTTGATATTTTTTTGTTTTGTGGTGAGATGTCTTGATGATTGCTGGATGAATTAGCATTTGGACAAAAGACGTTCACATCCCCATCTGGATGAACTGACACAACTCTGGTGATTTCCTGACTTTTGTTCTAGTACCATCATCAGGTCAAAGTTTTAAATTGTCCAATACAATACCTTACATTGTCTTCAGTGTTACAGCAAATTAGAAAATGTTAGTATGTTAATTGCAATTGTAGACATGGCGTATACCTGCTGAACATCCGCATTTTAGCACTGTCACATGTTAGCATGTTGATATTAGCATTTAACTCAAAACACAGCTGTATGTTGCATTCACCCTCATAGCTGCTAGCACAGCTTTCATCTTGTTGATAGTCACACAGTCCCTTTGCCTTGTGTTTAAATTCAATTAAAAAATGTTACCAAGTGACATGCTAAACTACGATGATAAAAACCATACCTGTTATAGATCAGCATGTTAGCATGGTACGCTGCGCACGTTAGCTCGCTGGTGTTAGCGTTTAGCTCAAAACACCGCTGCTGCTTAGCAAAACCTCACAGAGCCACGGTCTTGTTGCGTTGTTTTTACGTGAATCACCACATACGGTTAGTTGCACTTAGCTTACGAGTAGCTTATATGAATCGAGCATAACTGAAACTGAATGAGAATAGCAAGCAAAAGCAACTGAAAATACAAAATAGATAATCTTTATCTGACAGACGGACTCATCTGAGTTTGTTAGACAATTATATTCTGCAGAGCTATGAAGACACCTGCGCGGGCCTGTTGTTGCCAAGCTCTAGCTTGTGCGCTTAAGCTATCCTGTCCTGTAGCTGCCAGAGGATTAGACAGTGGACAGTGGCGATAACAGCCCGATGATCCTCTCCACCACTCTTATCAAATCCATTCATTCTTCACTGTACGTTTGTGTGCGCACATGTGTATTTGTTTTCTGAATTCACACAATTGTACTTTCACTCCCTATCAGCAGCTCTATAAAATCAGTAGATGATGTAATGTACACTGAAAAGATAGTTCTGGCTACTCAATGTCCCGCTATGATTATAAGGTTTTTATTTCATACTATCCACTCAAATTTCTGCACCGGCCACGATGCAGTTCTCTTATTAGGAAAAACAACAACCTTAATTCCTGAATTCCTTCTTATCTCTAAAAGCCATTAGGTTTGCTTTATAGCTGCAGCAGTCTTCATGCATGTAACCAAAGTCAAATACAAGAGAATAACCTTTCTTATTCCAGTCATCCATGACAAAAGAAATCCCAATACTGGTGACTTCATTTCTAACTTGAAAGAGAATGAAGCACAGGCTTGAGCATTGATTCAGCATAAAGGGGAAAAAAAAAGCCCGACACACAATGCCTTCAAAAGCCTATATCTCTAGAGGACAAGAAATTTTTACAGTTCACAACTGCATTAAAAGATACGTAAGAGGAATACTATTCTGCAGTATTTCTCTTTTCCCCCTTTCTTCACAACTATCACTTACTCCATCTGTATAATGTATAAACAGTGTAGGGCTCAGGTTTCTTGAAAATGCAAGTACATTCTTCTTTAACCCTTCCACCTTTTCAGACTAGCCTGCTTGATACCTTTTGTAACACATTTAACCACCATGCATGGAAGCACACACATGTATAATTACACACTCATGCAGCTGTTAGAGTAGACTGGGGAGTTGGCAGTCCTGTTGCATGGTCAGGTTCTCCCCACCTAGACTGGATACCAGGGTCATGGGACTTCCCACGAAGGAAACTTCATCGCATCCTCCTGAAACCTTTAAAACTCATTTTTAATTTCATATATTGTGAGCTTATTTTTCCAACTATTTTTCCATTTAATTTTTCCCCTTTTCATTTTTTCCCATATGAAGCATATACTTTATGTTCAGGTAACCATTTTCTAAATATCTGGACTTCTGTAACTTCAATTTATTAAAACCAGCTCCCTAGGATATAAAACGAAGGGCACACCTGCAAACAAAAACAGACGATAATAAAACCACAGTTTAGCAATTTGCGCATAAATACCGAGATCAAGCAGACACAAATCTTTGTTTAAATCTTTCATGTGGTTGTTTGTTTGTTTGCCTCAGCATTCCCCCTAAGTCATGAAAATATGGCTTTCTTGTGAGTTTAAACAGGAGGTAAACAGCACAGCTCAGGGATACGGTATCAAGACTGTAGAAATCAGTGTAGTGAAGAGTAAGAAATTCAGCAAGGACATCCGGGACAAAACAGTCGATCGACTGAAGATAGTGGTGATACACGGCTGCAACAGCTGAACAGTAAGTGCATATACCTGAAGTGCAGTGCAGCAGATGACCTTGGGTTAATCTCACTGATGCTTCTATCACATCCACTTAAATTTAGATGGGGATGTGATTACTTACAAAATTATCATTGCTTTGAAAGTTATAGAAAATCATTAGTTGCAATTACACTGAGCTGTATTAAACTCTAAATTTGCCAAATAATTTGAAGGTTGAATCATGTGTATATGTAAAATATTGACTACTTTGTTTTCCAATGATACACAAAGTATGGTATGTTTATTGAATCAATTGAAGAAACCTTGAGGGTTAAAAACTAAAACAATATTAGCATAAGAAAACACATTTAAGTCTCTGTGGCTTTACTCTTGAGCATCAAAAGCCACTACCACATTATCAACTGATGAAAAAGACTTAGATGTTCTAAATGTTTATTTATTCTAATATATTGAGATTTGCTATATCGTCCCACTAAGTTATTAGATAGTTAAGTGAAAATTACACCTATATCAACACAGTCAAACAATCCTGTCCTATAACTTTTTCATAAACATGCTGTGTAGTAATTCAGTAAATGATATTTTTCACATCCAATCATTTTCTTGATCGCTTTTAGTCAATTCTCTTGCCAGGCATCAGCTCAGCACTGGTCCTGAAGTTGAGCTCATGACTAGTGGTACTGCCACTGTAACACTGGCATACACTGTGTGAGAGTAGATGTTTATCACATGGCTTATAACCTCCAATGCAGAGTGTCCCTGAACAGCTTAAAATTTACTGGTGCTAAAAATAGATTGAAAGGATTAGTTCAACATTTTGGGAAATTTTACTTGTTTTGTGCTGAGAAAACATCAGTCTTCTCATCTGAGTCTTTTTAAGGAAGCAAATAAGCGTTTTCTTCCGCCTAAAATTCCAAACTATTTCTTTAACATTAAATCTGACACAGGGAAAACAAAGCACTGTAGATTGTTCAATGAGATCAAAAATCTGAGGAGACTGACCTTAGATCAGTACAAGCACAAACGATTATCATGCTTTCCTTGACATGAATCATTGTGGCTTAATTTATACAGTTCCACTGGCAGCACGATGACTTAGATATCTCAGTGAATCAATCCTATCCCCCTCATTTCACGGTGAATTGTTTCTTCTCCCCTCAGACACCTTTGTGGTTAAGGGTCAGAGAAGGGGGTGTGCTTTTGCAGTGGTAAAAGATTGGAGGTATGGCAGCGTTCAGTATTGATCTGTGTGTACAGCAGTATGTTACTGAAGTAGAAAACACAAAGCCTGTTCATCACTGAAGCAATGTGTGACACCAGTGGGGAAAAAAAAAGCAACATCTAGCAATATCTCAAATAATGGTTGACACGACATTTAAGTCTTAGCAGTTTATTTCTAAAACACTTAAAGATCTGGGTAAATGTCACTATTTTGATAACAATGGATATATGTATCTTAATTTGTTTTAATTTATCAGTTAACTTGTATTATATATTGTAAAAAAATGATTGTTCTCATTATCAGAGCCCTCTCAGGTTATTTCCCCACACTGTGGTATATTATCATATATATTACGTTCAATGTTATGTTAAATGCAGCCAACTTAAAGCACAGTGTGGCAGATTATGAACCCTATGACATAAGAATAGCTACACTTGCTTAAGGCATGATGCAGCAAAGTAGTGAAGCATAAATGATTTGTACGGGTTGAAATGTACAGGCGGCTGAAACTGTGTCCAAAACTGAGAAGGACAGAGCGAGATATTGGCCACCTCAGCTTTACATGCTGCACACAGGAAACACAGCTATGATGATGGTCCAAGGAGGAGGCGAGACAGTGTCAATACTTTGTCCTTTCTACCAGAAATTTGCTTCTCTTGTATCAATATCCCACTTAAGGTTTAAATATTGATTCATAATACACTATTATATTGTTAAATGTGTGTACACATTCATATCAAAGAGCTCTAGGGCCCATTGCAGTAAACTAAGATTGGCGCTCAGTTGTTTACAGTGAGTACTTTTTCAGAGGATCCCAGTAGCCTCACAAAGCCAGACTCAACCACACAAGTTGTGGGTTTTATCCTGCTTTCAGTCATTCGGTGTATTTTGTTCCACACTCAAATATGACAAAACCTACTAAATGGTTTGCTGTCCCATTTTGTACATACATTTACAATCCCCAGTGTGTGAATTATAATTGCTTCAGTCATTCCCTGGTGATCCCCTTCAACTTACATTAAGTCATGAACTTATATCTGTAGACGGCTTAAGCAAAATTTCTGAAAGAGGTTTTTTTTCTACAGCTGATGGAAGAAAAGATCCCATACGGCACAATGAGTGGTGTGCGCATCAATTTAGGTAGAGGTGAGGTTTGTGTGAATGCCTGAGTGAAGTTTTGCTCATCTGTAATCGCGGTATGCTTAAGATAATGTCCGTCCAAAACGACAAAAGTAAAATCAGAGTTACACATCCTCCAAATCAATTTTTAACTCAGGTCTTCTCAACACCTCAGCTCCCTACACTACTGTCTCTTACGCCGCTCGCTTGGAGATTCTCTGTGTTTGCCTAGCTCTGCGTTTAGCTTCAACTGTGTTACATGCTATATATGTGGATTTGCGATAGCAGCAGTGGATGAGGCATCAGTCAAAGTCAGGAGAAGGTAACAACCTCATGGCTAGCGATCGGGTTCAGTCACACACATGGAGCAAAAAGCCGAGGCGCTGTTAAGTGCCAGGCTCACCTTTCATGGTGTGAAGTGCAAGAAGGTTCCCTGTCTGGACTGGGCTGACAAACCGAACTCTCCTATGGTATTTCAGACGCGGCAGAACACTCGGATGGCCTGTCAGACCCCTGCTGGCTGGGCCTATGACCCCACGCCCGGCTTCCGTCTGTAACAGCTCAATAACATCACACAGATAAAATGAAAATGCTTGTTTGGACACTCTCCTTCATTCTGATTTTTTAATTTGAAAATTTTCCCTAATGTTGATGACCCCAGTTCTACATTCCATTCCAACACTAATAAACCTTTTACTTTCCCTGATTCTCTCAACACCATCCTGCTAAGGTATCTTTCTCTTTTTCCTCCTCCTTTCCCTCTCTCCTTTTGTCACTCCTCCTCAACTGTCACTAATTCACTCTGTCACTCATCACCTCCTACTCACATGTCCTGGTTTCCTGCTCCATTTCTGGAGTGTCACCAGTGTAAAACGAGAATGTCTGTGAGTTGCCGCTCTGCTCTCTAGTGACCTTGTTTTTAACCTTGTCCCCTCTCTGTCCTTCTCCTCCTTCTCTGTCTCCTTCCCCCTGTGTTTTTTTCAACTCTTTTGTCCAGAAGGCAAGATGGCAATGAGCAGCATCCTCAACACTGATGACATCAAGAAAGCTCTGGATGCATTTGCAGGTAAAACACTTTCCACAGATAAATCAGAGGTTGTATTTTATTTTGGCACCAAAAGCAGTATATATAGACTCATATAAAGGCACAAGTTTTGATTATTTCTGAAAAATCACATTGTCTGTGATATTTGCATGGTGGAAAGCTACTTTCGATTTTAATCATAGGACCAGATTTTTCAAACCCAGCTGGTCCTCTTCTGCACTGGTGATTCAAGAGTTTCTTGCAGATCCAAGCTGTTAAAGTGCTTCAACTGTGAATCACGCAACCTTGCATATGGAGAAAAGTTGTTGGGATTTTATACTTATGCAGCCAGGTGTGCCAAGTCTCTCTTCCCATTTTTGCAACTCTATTTCACAGTTGAACCAAGATTTCACCCAAAGGAGTTTGTCATACTAATGAATGCTTCTTAGAATTTCTTTTACACATGTGCATTCCTCTAGTTAGTGTATTAGCTTGCATTGTATAGACAGACAGTGGAGGTAGTTAGAGCTCCATGACCTAGAACTGATGGGTCCTCTGGCAAACACATGTTCTCAATATATAACTGTAACAGTGTTTTATTACGAGGCTGCTTTGTTACAATTATTTTTTTTGCCTTTGGGCCTCATCACCCAGATCAACGTAGAACAAGCAACTTTCAGCAGCTTCAAATAGCTTTTAGAGCAATTTCATGCTTCCACTGACTGTGTCTGTTAATGAGAATATATATTGACCCACATCTGTGGGATTTCAAGCCCATTGTCTTTAAAGTGGAGAGATTGTGTCTTTATTAGAAGTGCTCGCAAAATTCTGATATTGTGCCCCTGTGTCGTATGTGTGTCTCTGTTTGAGCAGTTGCTGACTCCTTTGACCATAAGAAGTTTTTTGAGATGGTTGGTCTGAAGGCCAAGTCTTCTGATGATGTGAAGAAAGTCTTCACGGTGCTGGACGCTGACAACAGCGGCTTCATAGAGGAGGAGGAGCTAAAGTGAGACGAACACACTCCCACAAAAAAAAAAAAAATTCCAACAAATGTTCTCACTGTTCAAAAAATATTAGCACTCTCTGACCACTTCTGCTTTTTTGTCTCTGACCAGATTTGTCCTAAAGGGTTTTGCCAAAGATGGAAGGGACTTGACAGACAAAGAAACCAAAGCATTTTTAAAAGCGGCCGACAAGGATGGAGATGGCAAGATTGGGGTCGATGGTAAATACTAACATCAAGTTCCATTAGTGGGAGTGTCTCAAGGTCACTCAAACAGACACCAGCAGCACGAATTTAGAAAGAAAGTCACACACACAGACACACACACAGACACACAAACAGACACACACTCTAACACACACACACACACACACACACACACACACAAACACACACACACACACACACACGCACACACACAAAGAGGCTGTTTTCCTTTGCTGCAGTATCTGATCTGACATATTCATTTATTGGTCATTTATTAAAACTGCAGCTCACTTCTAGATTTCTTTTGTTTACCTTTGTTGTTAATTGAAAAGACAGGTTATAAGATAACAAATGATAACAAAATCAAAGGTACTTGGTCCATGAGATCTTCCACTACAGTCATTTTCTACTGTTGATTTGAGACAATATAGCAAGAGGACCTTACATACGTTTTTAACAGTAGCTTGTCATCAGGACAAGTAGGGCAAGCAGTGCTTCACTAGTTCAAGCTGAAAAAAGGACAACAATTAAAATGACACTTGAGTAGAAGACATATCTCACCTCATATCTCAGAAAAATATTCTGTCCCATAGAGGATCTGATTTACCAGTTTTCATTTATCTTGTAGCTTACTGCCCTCTTGTGGCCATAATAGGCTATTGTCTCTGGAAGCTAGGTCTACCACCGGCCTTTGAATCTCTCTTTTCTGCCATTTTTGTGGGCACGTCCCATTGAGCAGCATATTTTAGACAATCCCACATGCACATTGTGAATAATCCTGGGATCTCTAATGGCTGACTAGCTAACGCTAGCCACAGACAAGTGTGCTCTTCAAGCTGCCTTTGACTCAGCTTCTAGCGTTCTGATATCAGCTATGATATTGCACTCATTATTATACACATGCGCAATATGTGTGTAGAAACTGCATTTGCACATTCGAAAATTGCTTCAACAGTCTTTCCTTCCTAAGCATTAATGGGTGGCAGTAGTAGGTAAATGAACAAGTTAAGTGACGCCAGTGTTCAACTGCTATTGTTCTCATCTGTCCAATTTAACCATAGAACCACAAATTCTGTAGAATTTCAGTCTAAATGTGTTTTAAGTTACTCAGACACCCACTTGTAGACACACATACAAAGGAACCACACTGCCAACACACTGGCAAACGCAAAGTGCATGTTTTTGATGTAACTATTTTGCTGTATATATTCAGCGTTTTTTTTTTAAATATAAAGTAAACCATAAGAAATTGATGCGGTAAAGATATTTATCTGGGGAATGGAAGTAAAATTAAAGATCCTCTTTTGCGCTTTCAAAAACTTCAGACCAAAACCTCTGCCCCTACTTTTCTGCCTAATAATTTTCACACAGTCCCTAACTTCAAATTGTGCATGCTATTCTCTACTTTTGAGCATTTGCTATAGCATAGCACAGGTTTTTAGATGGATTTTGACACTTGGCATGGTGATGACTTGACATCATGTGCTTAGCTGAAACCTTGTCAATTTTTTACTGTGTCTGATCTTTAAATCTAGAGAGAAAATAACTGAAAACATCCTGACCACTGCATTTTTTTTTGTCTTCTCCTCTTCTCTTGCAGAGTTTGCTGCCCTGGTGAAGGAATAAATAGTCACCCAGTGTGACTGACTAGCGCTCCAAGATCACCTCCTAACCACCGCCACATCCCGACACCCGCTGAGCCCACTTTCTCCCTCCCCAGCACCTACACCCCATCACCCCACCCTGACTCCCAGCCCACTAGGCTGTAGCTGATTCCTGCTATGCACACTCCTGTGTGTCATCCTCTCACACCCACACATCCTCAACTACCCCCACAAGCTATATTCATCCTATTTATTCTATCATTTTTATACAAACTGTTCTTGTTTCTGTTTCTGTATAGATATAAAAAATGCCTGCAGGAAAAAAGCCTCACATTTTAAAGCATAAAATAGATATTTAAAGAAAACAGAGATTTTAAGAGAAAGACCCCCATTTCCTTCTGTGTTTTACCCTCTTTCTTATCTCTTCGTCGTTCTTAGCCATCCTCTCACTTTCCCTCTTTCTTTTTCCCCTTTTCTCTGTTTTTCTTTTGGTTCTGACAATTTCCCCTCAGGCACTGTTCCTTACCTGCATTTTCTCGCCCCTGTCCCCTCCATCGCCATCGCCCCATCTATTCATCTATCTATTCATGTCTATCCATCCCTTCCCCTCTGGTAATGAGCTGTTGTAAAACATACCAAAAGAAGAAAGAGGTCAAGCTGTGAAAGAATAAAATAAAATGAAGAAAACAAAGCCTCAAGAACAGACTCACTCTGACCCTTCTATTAATTCCTTCCTTTGATGTGTTTCTCTTATCTGATATCACATGTTTAACCCAGTTCTCCTTCTTTCTTTCTTTCTTTCTTTCTTTCTCTATTTCACTGTCACACCTGCTCTTATCAAGCACAACAACCGAGACATATCTTGATAGTGGCCTAATAATCATAAAGGGTTGTCCTATAAAAAGCTTTTGTTTTTAAGAAGGTCAAAATGATCCCTCACTTTCATTTATAATTATTCATTAGCATTGGCTGTTGTCTAAGCAGTAATGGGGAAAAAGAAACTACATAAAGACAAAATCTAAGCAGTTACAGCAGTTCTGCAAGTGTTTTTCTTTCAGTCCACCTTAAATTATGAATCTATCTTCATTGAAGGAGAAAAAGGCAGGACTAGGCCACATTACTCCCCCTGAGTCTTTATTCATAAGTGGTGTGCTAGTTTAACAGAACCATGCTGTCAAGCCATTAGCAGAAATGGATTCACACTGAGGTTCAATTTGGGTTAAGTATCCCCAGCAGAGGACCCATACAGGCAGCGTGGGAATCCTGATCTTTAGCTGTTGCCATTTTACTGCCCGAGAAAATAAACAGAGGTCTGAAGCTTAGAGGCTATCACCCACAAGACGAGAACAGTACTGTTGAGTTTAGTCTCGCTCAGAAAAGCACACTGCTTGTCCCAGCAGACTGTTTAAGTAAGTGAGATTCATAAGGAAGATAAATTCTCACTGGAGAGAGGGGAAATATGAGAATGGCTTGCAGAAATGGTGTCTTCTTTAACCCAAGAAAAAGTGAGAGTTGCTACTCAGTGAAGAGTCAACAGCAGTGAAGAGTCAAAATGTTATAAACTGTCATTTTAATAAACACTGTCAATTAGGACTGTGAAATACTCAGCGAGCTTCATTTAATGAGTGATGGTGTCCACATGAATATATAATGTCTACCAAAGTTTTGCTTATTTCTCTGAATAGATTTTATGTGTGTGTGTGGTGTTTTTTGTTTGTTTGTTTGTTTTTTTGGTCTGAGCTCTCCTCTAAAGTTGACGATGCTCTTTTTGTAGTGATGTCATGAACTTGTGTGCGCGATTCAGAATTCAGCAGATTAAAACAACAACCACACAGTTTTTGAGCTTTAAATCCCCCAAACATAATGCCCAAAAATATATATAATACCTAATACCTTGATTGTTGTTTATTTAAAAATCAATATTCAATGTTAGACAGAAATACTAGAGAATTGAAATCATGTTTTCAGGGGCTTTAAATGACAATGTAATACCATTATTATTATTATGTAATAACTTAAATTTTGCTATTTGTTAGTTACTATATTACATCAAAGAACAAAATTATAAACACGCCATCTGTGAAAAAAAAATGCAGCTTGCTTATAAAGTCTGAAGCTTTAACAAAGTAATTACATGATGCTATAAAGATAGTATTACATAATCCATGAATGCACTGCATTTTTCATTACATCTCTGTCTCAGACATATTAGCCTATTTCTAAAACATATTAGACTGTCTGCCAGAGGATACATTATCATTTTTTACAAGCCATTTTCCAAAGAACATTTGTATTGCGTTTAATATTTAGCAATTAGTTTAATTCATGTGTAGAGGGTGTAGGAATAATGGTAGACACATTACAATGGCAATGCTAATGTCTCAGAGGGGGAATAATGATTTAAGGCCAGGTAGGAGCATGCACATCTTTGTTTTCCTTACATAACCGCATTTATATCACAATTATTCATTCTTACTATTTCACAAATCACAGAGCAAAGAACTTATTATATATATATATATATATATATAACAAGAACAACATCATTGTAGATGTTGGCTGCAGGTTTACCAAGGTCTAAAGCATATATAACTAAAATCCTTGTTCCTACTCAAGAATTCTAAACTTCTTTTTCAAATGTATCTCCACTTTCTCTTCTTTTCTGTATAGCTGTATAGTAGGACTCTATGGCAAGCAGTAGTACGTAAAAATATAAAAGCAAAACCTCCATCAAAGGTCCACTCCATCAAAGTTTGACCATAATATTAACAGCCAAAGACAAGAGTGAACTGTTCAGCCAGATGAAAGTATTTGATTCAGGTTTAAGATGTCATCTTCGATATACATGTGGGGCTGATCTGTCATTGGTGGACGTGGGCTTCAGTTTAACTGTGGCAAATGGGTTGGTGCCCCTTGAAAATAAAGAGAGGAGAGGAGAGAGGGAGATAAATGTTGAAAGAAGGGAAAAGTGAAGAAAACCAATATCAGAAAATGCCCTGGCCCTCAATGATTGAGCCTAACAGCAGAGGTTATAACGAGTGAAATGCACATTACATTTCAAATTGTACAAACATCATCTGGCAAACTGTTCACCTGAAGTGAGAGTGATAGTCATGGTGTCGAAATGGCCCTAACGGAGATGGTTTCAGCACTAAACTGCACTTCAAACCATAATGGAATGAAAGCAATTCTGTACCATTTAGATCACTGTTCTCAGATCTACTGGGTTTATGATATCCTTCAAACATGTCATTAGTTTCTCTGGAAGAGTACACGAGTGGTGTCAATTTAAACATCTAACAACCCGACCAAGCTTTAAAAGGAGAGTTACATTATCCTCACCTTGGGAACAGCTCTGGTTGTGAGCCTTGTGGTTGTGATCTCTGTAGAAAAAGATGAGAAAGGTATAAATGAGTGGGGCCAGTGAAAACTATGAAATGTAGCCACATGCACTAATGGAGACTCAGCAAGCTCCGGGCCTTGACCCCTCGTCCCTCTGCTTTCAGTCAGTCCTCCCATAAACTGTTCATTGATGTGCTGCCCCCCCCCCCACACACACACATACACACACACAAAACACATCAAATTGTTTCCAGTTGACACATAATGCAAAACTACCATTTTCTCAATTGAAATAAACAAGTCAATCCAAGATTTTTTTTTTATTTAGCGCAAAATTATTAAAAGAAAATGTATCTATATCAAACTTTTGGTCTAAAAAATATCAGAAATTAGAGCTAAATGTCCACCACAATATCCTACAGAACTAGGTAATGTCATCAGATGTCCTGTTTTGCCTGACCAACATTTCAATATCCCCCAAATATTCATTTTATTATTATGTAAAACCAAGAAAAGACAGGAAATTCTCACATTTGAGAAGCAGGTAACAGCTAATTTTGGGATATTTTTGCTTGAACAGCAGCTAATTGATGATCAAAATAGTTTTATTTTGGTCATCTAATCAATGAATGGACTGATCATTCCCAATCATTCCTGTTTAAATTAATAATAAATCAGCTTTGTCATTTCTACCGTTGGCTTAACAACAGGATTAATAACTAAAATGATGTGTTATGTCCATGACGGGACTGTCTTAAAATATCACAGTTTACAAGGGTAGCAATCCAAAAACATAACAATAAGGAAGAGCACCCCCCCCACACACACACACACATACACATAAAAACACACACATGCACACGTGCACACACACACACACACACACACACACATGCAACCTCCTTGCCTATGCACATCAGCAGCTGGAGCTTCCTCCCTGCATCCACCAGAAAGATGGATGTGGTGCCATTGAGAACAGCACCTTGCCACAGTGCCCCTGCTGGACAGATGGGCAAACGCCATCAAACATCTACCGTATACACACTGTATCTCATACCATTTCTCCATCCTATATGGTTTCTACTGAGAGAAAATGATATTTGTATATATTTGTAACCATTAATAGTCACACATGTATATATATATGTATATATATATATAAAGCTCCAGACTGCAGTGAGAATCCAGCAAACTACAGACATATAGGGTTACATCTCAGTGTTCATGTGAAGACCATGATTAACAAAGAATGATGTTGTTTTCATAATGAGAGTGAACTGATTGATATCAGCTGCGCTGAACGATCATCAGGCAGACTGACTGATTTCCATACCTTGTTTTCTGACTTAGACTCAACCCTTCTGTTATGAGTAGTTGTCATTGGTTGCATCTCCGAGTTTTTATTTGAAGTCAGCGATGAGGATGGAGGTGGAGGTGGAGGGGGAGGGGGCGCGGCTCCGCTCTGGCTGCTTTTTAGTGGCTGGTTGAACAGGCTGCTTGAGCTGCTGCTGCTTCGGAGGGTAGAGTTACTGAAACTACACAAAAAAGATCACGCGTTCATTGTTGAGGAAATACGATATGTGTTTTTTTTTGTACCTTGATATCTGAGCTCTCATCCTACCTGAAATGCTCATTATACTTCATACTTAAAAGGACTAATTAGATTTTATTCATTATGAACCCAAAAAATTAGTTAAAGCACAGTTTTTAGACATTCAGCTGTGGCACGTGTCCACAGTGAAACACTGAGTAAAGTTTTAATTGAGGAACTCTTACTGATTTCCCTCACAGCGTTGGGTCACCCAAATATCCTAAATAGTACAGTTTTTCAATTATTCCAGGCCCAAGTTTCATGCTGACCCTCTTTTGAAACATTAGGGATAGCCTGGAGGAGCAGCAAGATATAATCTGTATCAGGTGTGACAGGCAAATACTATGCAGTAGTTTTAATCTGTGGTTTATCGCTTCTCATTCATAATAGCTGCAAATAAAGAAAGAATGACTACAATAATTATGTAATCCTACAGATGAGGAGGATGTTAAATTGCATTCTAATGGAAACTTTGTCTTTTGGCATGATGTCTATAGTGAGATATGACCATGTATTTCTTCAATAGCATGCACTGACATACTGTCATTTAACAGTCAGACTTGCTGAAATCATGATATTGGGTGTTTACCAGGGGCTGGTAGGCTTTGAGGGGTCATCCACTGGTTCCACATATGAGGCTGGAAACCATCCCTGACTGAGAATGAAAGAGACAGAAATTAAAGATGACATTAGTGAATTAGGTGGGAATCATACTAGGCCTGTTAAATGTTGACATATTTAGAAAAATTGATAAAGTCAAATTCACTTTTTAGTATGCCTGGATGATGGTGTTAGTAGATTTTTAGAAATGTGGCTCTAGGAATAGCACTGGCAGTGGCTCCAATCACTTTGGTCCAGACTGAAACATCTGAGGAAGAACTGGACTGAACTGAAATTTTGTGCTGACATTATTGACCCTAAGAGGCCGAAGCCTACTGTTTTTGCTTTTTTTTGTTGTTTCTATTAGCCTTTAACATTTTAATTATTTTCTCTCCGTTCATTTGTTGACAATTTGGCAATTCTCACTTTTTCATATATTCTTGTATTTTGAAGAGGTTTGTAAAAATCGTTATTGAAGCAAAAGACAAAAAACACAACATTTGCTACGGATAGACAGTGTAAAATCAGGACAGACACCCTCAAATTCACATATTTACAGATACACATGCTCAAAAGAGAACTTTTTACCGTGAGCTGCTCTCAGCCCGTCCATACAGCCAGCCGTTCCTGGGCTGCTGGACCATCACAGTGATCGTCTCTCCCCTGGTAAAGGGCAGCAGGGTGGGGTTCGAGCCAGCTTGGTGGTTAACCAGGGCCCTTGTAGATCTTCCTCCGCTGCCACCTCCCACTGACTCTGCTGAAGAGCGACCAATGCTTCCCTGGGGAGACGGGGCTGGAGGGACGAAAAAAATGAAACACACACAGTGGGTGATGAAGCACAAGTTATCCGATAAACCCACTGAAAACTGCAAGGGAAGGATCTCTGGTGAAATGATTCATTAAAAACGATACGAGGCTAAGATTTATTTCTTTATTCATCATGCATCTGGTGTTCATGACTCAGAGGGTGAGCAGACTACCAAATATCTTACTCTATGTATGGCTATTTTGTCTGAATGGTGGATGTGGTATATAGCTGACTGAATTATACCAAACAAGGTGGCATTGTTTTTCTTTCTAGTGAAGGCTTTAGTACTACAGACAACAAACCTGCTGCATGCAGTTTTTCAGAGGGGAAAAAGCTAAATATGAGGAGGAGCACTATTTGACATTTTGGAGATTGTTTATTTTCTGTTTTACATACATTGTTACTATATCTATTTTGTACTCTAGATAAGCATGCCCAATAATTAGACTGTCAGAAGTGGAGAGTACAAAAGAAGAGGTATGACAGTACATGATGTGCAAAATGTCAAGAGGGAGAGAAAGATGGATGGGAGAGAGAGACAGAGATAAAAGGCTTAAAAAGAGATAAAGCAGCTGGTAGAGTGAAGGCGAAATTACTGATTTACAGGCAGAGGCACTGCATGTTGCACATGATTTAAAGATGGAAATGAATATTATATAAATACCTTCATTATAAAAATGGAAATGAGCATAGCACAGAAAATGTAAAATGTGAAAAAAAATTCTTTATGATATGGTAGGTGTTTTGGGCACTTGAACAGCCAAAAGGTTCACGTTTTAGATCTTATGTTCTGTGCTCAAGCATGGTGTCAGTTAAGTGACATCTTCTCTCATAAAACCTGCTTAAATTAACCACTCACCCCTTGACGGTATTTTACCGAGGGGCGGTTCCTCTCTGCTCTTTCTGATCTCCTCTCGCTTCATCCCCACCTATAAAACCAATAATACACAACACATTACATACACAGTTACAGACAGTAATAACTGCAGTTGTAATTTTAGTGTTCATGCATCACCAGGAAATATTACTCTCATAATGGAAAAAAGTTAACATCATCAGAATGAACAAAAATCAGTTATTCTGTCAAAGCTAGAGCTGGGATCTGTAGTTTTGGGCATGAATGTCAGCTGTAACATTTCCACATTTGATAACATCATTACTAAAGAAGTATTCAGTGTGGATTAGCTGGAATTGCACATTTTGGGAAATACACTTTTTGCTCGCCAAGAGTCAGATAAAAGAGATTTGTATCGCTCTTTTTTCTGTTTGGTAAAGATGAAGCTTCACTGCAAGAAAGAAAAATTTGAGAAAACTCAAACAACAACAGATTAGACTTTCAGTTTATCTAATTTACCTTGTTTTTTCATCTGTTAATTTATTGTTATTGTAATTTATTGTATCAGAACTTAAAATGAACTTCTCTTTGCTCAAAGTTGAAGTAACTCTAATCTGTTTGCAATGGAACGTCTTGGTTTGCAACTGTGCGCCGATTCTTTTTTTATTTTTATTTTTATTTTTTATCATTAATTAAGTCGAGTTTTGTTCCTTTGGTCTATTGAAGTTGTGAGATAAAGTTCTGAGAGTGAGAATTTTAAAAAGGTACATGGAGTCAATGCAATTTATTATGAAAGACTAAAGTAAACTCAGCAGGAAAATTGGTTTTCCTGCCTTTCCTAACTAAAGGGCACAAGTCAAGAGAACTGTCTTTCTTTGTAATGAATCCAAGATTAAGATTCAAAGTTATCAGAACTCACTCACTTTCCCTGAGATAAGGTAATAATTTAATTTGTTGGCAAAATGTCAGCTTTTACTTCAAAAAGTATTAACATCCTGTAATTTTAATTTATGCCAAAGAACATAAATTGCAGTTTTTGCAGCGTACTGCTAACAAGCGATTCAGCTCAGTTTAGCACTAAGACATTTCATGATGGCATTCAACCCTCAAATGAGGAACAGGACGAGAATGACAGGGTTTATCTCAGGGGCGTCTTTGTTGTTCACTTGACTAGTAATTGCACCCTTTATACAATGACCCATGTGGTTTCAGTTTGTATATTATCCATGACGTTAATCCCACTGTTCTGAGATGAAGAGCTGTCTGAATCCATACTCAGCAACAATACAGCGTGTGTATGTTCAGATGCTGAATAAGGCTCAGATTCAGATCTTTATTTGCGGGATAGCTTCGATAGAAGTTAGTGTGTGGCCAGAAAAAATACTTATCACAGCCTTATCACAATCACATATTCTCTTCCTTAATCCCAGAAAATCTTTAATCTTTGTCTCTCTACTTCAGATACTGGTTTGATCCTCTTCAAAAAGCTTTTGCTGTCACAAAGTCATGCAAGCCTGAATTATTCTGATGGTTCCAAATTGAGTCAGGTTCCGGGCTCCTCCACCAGAGGGCACCCCGGTAACAAAAATATACCTGCTGGTTCACCTGTTTCTGAACGACTTACTTTGTGTCCGTCTGTAATAGAGAAATTCCGACAAAAAAATGGTGCATCTCCAATTCAGTTTCATCACCATATGTTTTCTTATCTAACATTTGATTTATAAATGTATATATTCATTTCTATTCAGTAACTTTAAAACAAATTTTTAGTTTTAACTGGCTCAAATTCTGCTCCATCATCTTGGAGATTTGTAAGATTCAAGTGCAGTCCAACTCCGACCCTGTTTGAATAATTCAGAAAACACATTTGATCTCTATACACTGCTAAGCCAGAACATTAGAGCCGGTAACTGGTTTTTATGTTGTGGCCGATGGCTGTAAACTCTGCCCTGAATTTACAGTGTTGTCCAGATTAGTGGCACGTCTGGCTTCAGGTTGTCTGGTGGCGTTCACCTCCCCTGTCCAGGCGTCAGATCTCTGCTGGAGTGAACCACCTGTCTGCCAAACAACACACACAGAAGTATAAAAAATATATGTATTTTTTCTCATTAGTGAGTGAGTCCTCACAGTTAGCAGCTTTTGTCACAGCAATTTATGTTAATACTTATTGGCCAAAATAAAATGTTTACTGAATTTGTGTTAATTGTTGCACTATGTGGAATGAGGTGTGCTGTAAATCATAGTTAATCATATTTATGATTAACAGAGGCCTGCTTCTTTTATGTTCATAAGCAAGTACTGTTGTTTTTGTTACCATAGTAAAAATTTTATCAGCAATTTTTGTTCAACTATCACCTATTTTGTGAGACAGATTTGTTCTGGTCAAAGAGGAGACAGCAGGAGAACAAAAGCTTTCAAGGGAATGGAAACCTATTACTACCAATTTAAAAAAATGAAAGAATGAAAAAATTCAAGACCATGACTAAAGTAAAATTACGATCTCCTAAGTTGGACTTTTTTTAATCATATTTTTCTTTTAATAAGTAAGTAATTTTGACACAGTAAATCAAAGGGCTGCACTTCATAATTTTTATCTTATATTTTAATCATCATTTTGACTTTCCATGAACGTTTTCAATTTTATCATGATTCTCTTTTCATCTGTTCTTTTCTTTTTTTCAGTATGGTACACATGGTAACACTAATTTGTTAGGTCAGTTGATATTGTCCTGAATGACTTGAACAATATCAAAGGCCTTCAACACAGCCTCATTATAAAAACTATAAATGAAAACAACCAGGCTTCAATGCCCCAAAAGTGTTACGGTTTAGGTTTTGTAATAAAGGTGGGGACCAATAAAGTCCCAAATAATAATTGCACATTACTGTCTCTTTTTGTTCCTCTGGCATTCATTGTAACGAGCTGCATGACTAACCCATTCAGCACCTAATGCAAAAAAGGCCAACACAAACCATAAAATACTGAATTCACAAATCCTATTCAAAGTAAGCTGTCTACCTTATTCATGAGGTGGGCAATGGACTCTAGCAGTCCACAGTGTTTTTCTGCCAGGAAGCGGTATCTCCTCTCCTCCTCTTTCAGAGCGTCTTCATTGCTCTCCCTGAGGAACTGCACATAGTCACTACAGTCCTAAAGATACACATAATTGACAGCACATATAAATACAGTATATATACAGACCAAGGACACACATATATACAAAGTTGCTGAATTTCCATCATATGGCAGGGAGACAGAATGTGAAAAACAAACAGACCTGATTGGTTCCTCTCCTCAGATTTCTCTCCAGAGCTGCTGCCAGGTTGTGGACTTCAATCTCATATTGATTCCTGCTGCCCTGCAAAACAGAGAATTAACATCACGTCTGTGTAGAATCACGTCAGTCATCCAGGAGCTGAAGTGCAGTATTAGGATAAAATTAGTAATGCAGTGGATGTGTCTGTGTGGTATGTGCGCTATATTGCTATATTAATTAAGTAGATAACTCACTCCAGGGCCGCACGACCTTTTCGTAGGTCCACAATTACTCCCACGATACCATGCAGTTATTATCTTAATGTTCATTCCTGGACGTATTTACGAGATAACTGCTTGTCATTCTGTAAGAGTCTTTTACAACCTTGTTGTGCCCCTGCTGCTATTACTCACTGATAGGTAATCTTTGTCCAGTCTAATGTTATGGTCCATCTCCTGAAGAACTTCCATACTGAAGCAGCGGAACTAGAAGGAGACAGAAAAAAATCATATTATAAACACATGAAAAAAATGAACCACAAAGGCTGGGATCACGCTCAATATCAGATAAGTCTTGAGGACTTACTACTCCATCCAGCTCCAAGGTGAGTCTTCTTTGGCTCTCAGAGATCTGAATTAGGACATCTCCTTTAAGACAAGAGCATTACATGTTACATTGTAAAATATATTACTTGAAAATAATAAATTCAGATCATGTTATATAATATCTTTATCTTTTGTTTATCCATATATACTCATTAAACCATGATACAAAAGTGTTACTTCATTCAACACTCTCCCACATTCACACTAAAAATGGCACACACACAAAGTCACAGTTACCCCATGTGAACCTAGGTGAAAAACACTAAAAACCTTTGCCTCATATAAAAGCAACACTTCTAATATGAGGTCAGAGTATTGTGATGCCAATTTTTTTTTCTTGCTTTCTAACATATGTCATCGTCACACAGGCAAATCTGACCACAGGAGACCCTGCCTGTGCCCCGCTGGGACTAAATGGAAGTGTCCGTTTTCCATAGCCAAAGGCAGAACACAAGATCTTAACTGAGCATCAACGGACGTCAAGCTCTGCTCATTTTAAGGATGACATATTGCTCAGGATGATAATTGTATTTAATAACCCAGAATGTTCTTATTTTTGGTTTACTTAATAATTCTTTGGACAGTTTTTCTTTTTAAAAGAGCAGATATTTAAAGTAACTATCACAGCAAGGCAACATATTTCTAATTATACATTGTGAACTTCTTTTACCAATTGATAATTGTTTTTAGCAATGTTTATAAAAGATTTGTATAGTAGGTCTATTATAACATGTTAATTAATCTATTACAGAGTAGCAGCAAGTCAATCTTTTTCCAAACTTCACAAACTTCACAGTCAAGAGTAACTCTTAGTACAATATGGAAGAGAAGAATTTCCACCACACTTTCTTGGCCAAGACATAAGGATAACTGTTGTCCAACGAAGATGGCAGAGGAAGGAGCAGACTGTGTGAAAGAACATGAGAGATCTGTTTGTTTGAGCTTTTTACTCAGTAACTCTGCCAGAAGAACCTGTTATCTGCATAATGAAAAGTATCCACTTTAAAATCAGAAAGTCTGACCCCAGCAACTGCTGCTTCATTTCAAACCACCTGTATTAATTATTAATCTGCACACATGCATCTGAGAGTTGATAGAGAGCTCTTTCAAAAAAAATCAAAAACTAAATATTAGCATGTGGTCAGACTAGGAAACATCATGTCATCTCCACTTTGTTCCTAAACTTTCATGAGCAAAAATTCTGTTCACTACCTGTTACAATGAAAAAGCTGTTTTTCTTGCTTGAACCTATATTGTACGACATTGTAACTGTAGAACTCTAACACAATAATGTAACCTAAGCTGCTTCTGCATAAAAACCTGATTCACCTACACCAACCTAAACCCAGCACAATCTCTGTCTTTGGCAAAAGCGAACTGTCAATGAAATGAAAAACCGACATCGATCCAAATCAACTGAACTACAGTTTCATCAGAAAGTTCAAAAACTCTGAAACTGCAATAAGGTTTCAATTTCACCTTCAGCAGCATTTCAAATACTGCTCTGTTTTTTCTATTCAAGATATTTACTAAAATAAACTGACCGAAAAAGAAGAGAAAAACTTTTTCCTTCAGCATTGTACCTTTCTAGGAATGGCTATCCAGTAAATGACATTGAGAAATGCAGTACTTCTAATATATTTGATAAAAATACAAATGAAAAGGATGATTTTATGATTGCAGTACTGTTTCATAGGCAATGGTGTGTCAAACCATGATCTTGGCTCATGGTTTTGGTGGGGGGGCGGGGGATCTGCCTTGACCGGTTGGAGAGAGAGGGAAAGAGAGAGAGAGAGAGAGAGAGAGAAAGAAAGAGAGAGAGAGAGAGAGAGACAGAGACAGAGAGAGAGAGAGAGAGGTGGACAGAAGGGAGAAGGGAAAGCATAGCACAATAAAAGGACTAATAGCTATACTTACCATAGTTATACCAACAGGGCTTATAATATTACGAATAGGACTAAATTAAATGGTAACAGTAGTAATAATAATAATTAAAGCAGTGGGTGTTGATCAGGTTCATGGGGCAATAGATGGTCTGCAACCCTGGATCCAGATTCTGGAGCATCTTTATATCCTTAGACATGCTTGAAGTTTCGCTAACTGATTGGTTTCATTGGGCTTCATCGACAGGTACAATTGGGTGTCATCTGCATAATAATGGAAGTTTATGGAGTGTTTCCTGATAATTTTGCCTAAGGGAAGCATATATATGATGAATAGAAGTGGTCCAAGCACTGAACCTTGTGGAACTCTGTGACTAACTTTTCAGTAGCTGGAGGATTCATCGTTAACGTGCACGAATTGAAATCGATCCGATAAGAAGGACTTAAACCAGCTAAGAGCAAGTGCTTTGATGCCAATAAAATGCTCCAGTCTGTGTAATAGGATTTGATGGTCAATACTGTCATATGCGGCACTAAGATCTTACAGAACAAGTACGGAGACAAGTCCTTTATCCAATTTGGTTAGTAGATCATTTGTAACCTACACCAGTGCTGTCTCAGTGTTATGATATCAGTTTAAATCCTGACTGAAAAGCCTCTAATAAACTATTTTTATGTAAAAAGTCGCACAACTGGTTGGTGACAACTTTCTCAAGGATCTTAGATGGAAAGGGAAGGTTGGATATGGGTCTATAGTTGGCTAAAACATCTGGATTGAGGGTAGGCTTTTTAAGAAGAGGTTTAATTACAGCTATTTTAAAAGACTGCAGTACATAGCCTGATAATAAGGACAGATTGATTATGACTAATAGAGAAGTATTAACTAAGAGTAGAACTTCCTTAAACAGCCCGGTTGGGACGGGGACTAAGAGACAGGTTGATGGTTTAGATGAAGAGATCACTGAAGTTAGTTGGTGAAGGTCAATAGTAGAGAAAATGTCAAGGTATATATCTGGTTTTACGACTGTTTCTGATGTTTCCATGATTGAGGAAAAATTAGTGCCAGTTGAGGGCAGGAGGAGGTGAATTCTGTCTCTAATAGTTAGACTTTTATCATTAAAGAAGCTCATGAATTCGTTGCTACTGAGAGATACAGGAATACATGGATCAATCGAGCTATGACTCTCAGTCAGCCTGGCTACAGTGTTGAAAAGAAACCTAGGGTTGTTTTTATTTTCCTCTATTAAAGATTAGTAATAGTCTGCTCTGGCAATGCTGAGGACCTTCATGTAAATTTTAAGACTGTCATGCAAGGCTAAGCAGGATTGTTCCAGTTTAGCTGAGTGTCACATCCTTTCAAGTTTTCATGTTGTTTGCTTTAATGTACAGTTTTGGGAGTTAAACCATGGAGCTAACCTCCTTTGTTTTATTATCTTCTTTTTTGAGGGGCAATAGACTCAAGTGTTCTCATTGAGTCTGAAGCGCTATCAACAAGCTGGTCAATTTGGGAGTGGCTAAAGTCTGTTATATCAGTAAACTTAGCACTGATGGAATCACTTCTTTAAATTTAGCTGCAGCACTATCAGATAGATACCTAGTAAAGATATCTTTGCCTAATGGTGTGTAACCCAGTAACAGAAGTTCAAAGGTTAACAAACAATGATCTGAGAGAAGAGGATTCTATGGAAAGACCATTAAGTGTTCAATTTCTATGACATATGTCAGAACTAGGTCGAGGGATTTGTTAAGACAATGAGTGGGTTTATTTACCCTCTGGACAAAGCCAACTGTGTCTAAAAGTGAGATAAACGCAGTGCTGAGGCATCACTATCAACATCCACATGAATATTTAAATCACCTACAATCATTATTTTTTCTGTACTAATGACTAAGTTTGATAAAAATCTGAGAATTCAGTTATAAATTCAATGTATGGTTCAGGAGCACAGTAGACTAGAACAAATAGAACAGGCTTTTAAGTTTTCCAGGTTGGTGTGTAAGACCAAGAATCAGGCTTTCGAATGAGTCATGGTTGTTTTTAGGTTTAAGGTTGATTAAGAGGCATAAGTTGAAAATGGCTGCAACTCCACCTCCTCGGCCAGTGTCTCTGGGAATATGAGTATCAATATGACTGGGGGGATTGGATTCATTTAAGCTAGCAAATTCATCATGAGACAGCCAGGTCTCAGTAAGACAAAATACATCAATGTGATGATCAGATATCAAATCATTAACTAATACAGCTTTGGATGGGAAAGATCTATTGCTAAAGAGTTCACATTTAACTCTAATATTTTGTTGTATTTCAGCATTGTTGGTCTTAATTTTTATTAGGTTTTTTCAGTACAGCTCCTCTTCTGTATGTTTCTGAGTCAATTAATTCAGGTGGTCAGGATCAGACACAGTCTCTATGGGGTTTTGAGCGGGTGAGAGCAGTAATGGAGGCACAGAGAAGTGTGTAAGAGTACAACTCTGCTTCCTGGTCTCAACTCTGGGTTTGTCATGGTTTTGGTTTTCTAATAAACTCGTTCAGATTTCCAGAGATGAGAGCGGCTCCATCCATAACGGGATGCAGCCATCTCTCCCGATCAGACCAGGTCTTCCCCAAAATGTCCGCCTATTGTCTATAAAGCTAATATCGTTTGCTGGACACCACCTGGACAGCCAGGTGCATATGTACACACCGACTCCAAGTTAACTTTTGTAACCTCTGATTGGCGTAGCCAGCTTTCATTACTGAGGACGTGAATAACAATCTTGCTATGCTTACACTTATCCTTAGCCAGCAGTTTTAAATATGATTCCACATCGCCCGCTCTGGCCCCAGGAAGACATTTAACTATGGTCACTGGTGTCACTAACTTCACGTTTCTTAAAACAGAGCTGCCAATAACCAGAGTTGGTTTCTCAGCGGGGGTATATATGAATACCCTAAGATATATACTTACTTTAGCCATTAACTACATGTATCTTTCTATTTTTCAGGCATTTTGGAAAATAGAGTTTACTGCCATCCCAGTGCAGTACATACAGCTGTAACACACATCCAGGGCCTCAGAGACGCCCGTTTCTCTGCAGTTAGCGAGATAAAGTCTCTGAAAGCTGAAAACAATGCTCCAAAAGAGCAAGTCTACCAGCTGGAAGCTGGATGGAGGCAGAAGGAGAGCCACCTCCAAGAGGAGCTCAAACAAAAAGATGAGCTCCTCAAAAGAGTCTGGAGGAAAAGACCGGCTCGTACTAGAGCCTATATAGACTGTCTGGACCTGCTCACTGGAAAAGAGAAGGAGGTGAACATGGTGAAAAAGGAACTGGAGGAGAAAAGGTTTCAAAAAGAAATGGAGGAGAGCAAGGTTCAGAAGGAACCGGAAGACAAAGACGTTCAAAAACAACAGGAGGAAATCAAGACAGAAAAGGAACCGGAGATGAACAAGGTTCAAGGAAAGAATGAAAAAAACATGGTTCAAAAAGAACAGAAGCTGAGAAACAAAGACAATGAGGAGGTGGAGGAGGAGGCAAAGAGCAGTGAACATAAATCAGATGAACCAGAAAATGAGAAAAAGCAAAAGAAGAAGAGGGGGATGAAAAAGAAGAACAGGGATTAGCTAAAGCAGAGCATCCCTCCCCCTTTCTCCCCCACCCTTTCCCCTTTCCCCACTCCCCCAAAAATCCCTTCATTCTCCACCCCCACCCATCCCTACCTGTGTATGTGTTACATATTGTAAATGTGTAAAACCGGTATATTATATATTTAAAATCATAAATACATATATGACTTATTTTTAGACTTCAAGTGGACAACAGTTAATGTTGAGTTAACACGTATCATTGTGAATCTCAGAGCTATGGAAAAAGAGTCAGAATTTTTCTTTGAAATCTGTTGATCAAAAGAACAATTGGTCAACATGGTTTACTCTGACAGCAGAGAGGGTCAGAAATAAAATAATGTTTGAATGATCTGATTGAAACAGCTCTTTCCCTAATGGTAACACCCTGAATCAAACGTGTTCACTGCTCTAGAAAAACATCCACCTCTGGCCATCCACTGTCCTGAAAGTAATATACCATAAAATAATAAAACACTGTCCACATACTTTTGTGTACTTTTTGTTTGGGGCTTTTTTGTGGTGTGGACTAAATGTCCTTTAATTCTAATTAAGAGAATTTCCTTATAATGTGGCGCTACTCAAAGGCCGACAATTACTCTGTATAAGATAGCTCAAAGAGGATTACTGTGAATTTGCTTAAGCACTCAAGGATGGACCCTATGTTTTGTCACTGCGATAACTTTTATGATGAAAAATTTCAGTAATATTCACCTTTCATGCTGTAGTGATTTTAATCTATGGAATGCACGATTGTTCACTGTTCTGTTGAAAAGATACAAACTGAACAAAACAATGGAAATCCTTCAGCTCTACAGCTGCAGTGGAACAATTCCTGTGTTTTGTCTTATCTCTTTGAACGGTTACACAGCAATGTCTACCCTCTGTATTCAGCAAAGGCTATAAATGTTTTGTGCTCTTTGCTCATTGCTGCGTGACCTGTATGCTTGCAACCATCTGCCAATGATAAATTAAACTTATGGAAAGACAAGAGTGACTCTTAGTCCTATATTGAATTTCAACCACAAACTTGGTGTTGTTGGCAGGATCACTTGACTAAAACGACTTCTGAAATACTCAGTGCTGATTTTGGAAGACTGTATACAGCTAGAGCCTGAGGACTCCTCAACCTCCCACTGTGAACCAACAAAGGACCTGGTGGCTTTTCACTTGTCTTTGTGGTAAGATAATTCGTAGAATAGTGAATGTACACGACCTAAAGGGAATAGAGAAATATTCTTGCAATGCATTTTGATACTGTGTATGATTGACAGTCATTAGGGCAGGTAGATGCTAATTAATCTTTAAACTGTCAGGAACAGAGCTGTCCTCAGTACATGAAGTATATCCGAGAACATACTATAATTTAAGATAGTCAGGGCTGATCACCGCTTGAGACTAAAGATGTCTCGGCAGTGTTTTGGAATTTAGGCTCACAAGACAGAAAGGGAGAGAGTTATATAAGTCTACTTTAGAGTGCAGAAAATAAGTTTAAATAAATCTCAGATGTTAAACTTTAATACATAATGCAATTCACATAAATTAAGAGTGTTGATTAACATTCATGAAGTGTGGCAGATCATGGTGATAAATAAATAGATTTATAGATAAATAAATACTATATATGATTGTTTTCTCCCAGTCTACTTCCCCGGTCCCAAAAGGTTTTCCAAATTTCAACTGAGATTCCAAAAGGGTTTCATTAATCAGTACAAGTAAGAGACACAAAGATAACCGAGGTCAAATTAATTCACCAAACATTCAATATATGACTACCAATTATGATCAACATACATGCAGGGGTTAAAGTAGGCCGGTACAGTCCGGTACTGCGTAACACTCTAAGATTAAGTGGCAGTACGAAGTATCGTAATGAAGGGAGAGGAGCTGCCTGCCAAAACCCACATTCAAAACCAGTCATGGTCGAACTTTCAGCAAGAAATCACATCTGCTACTGTAATATCATCTTAAACAACACTTTGTCTCCTTATTAATGGCTTCTAAGTCGCTCTGAAATACATCGTCTGTGCTGTGTTTTGATCCACACTGGATGGAGCCCAGCTGCCTTTTGCCACTGGTGGTTAATATGAGCGCTGCAACTGACTGATATCCAGTGCTATGGGGTTTTGAAGGAGCAAACGTTTTTTGAAAAATCTCCCAAGTGTTTCATGACATTCTGTTTTATTCCAACGACCCAGACGCAGACAAGCTGTGTGTGAGGCCACGAAGAGGGAAGACCTAACAAACTAACCACACTGAGATGATTCAACCTCATCAGCTCCCATCTGCCAGTTAATATCATCAACCCTGAGTTCAGTGACTTGTATATAAAGTAAGCAGGTGTCACATGGGACTCTGACAGGCTATCTCTCAACAAACCGCACAGCATTCATGCTGAAAAACCATCCAATTACAGAAGAAGGGGGAAAACTGCAAATGGCCCAGCTGATGGTGTATGAGAGCTATGCTTGATGACGCGGCAGAGGAAACAGACGTGGTCGTGGGGGTCTAGGAGGGGGACGACGACGCGCCGATACCTGTTATGTGTGTGGAAGGACCAGACATTGAGCCTAGATTGTTCAGGTCAACGTCATGCCGATTGACTGGAGGCGGGGTTGAGGATGGTGGCAGATCCTGCCAACACCATACCTGAGGCGGCAAATATGCAACTGATGCATCAAAAACATGAGAACACCAATACAGACACACATGAATATACATGACACACATCGGTTCATATCTGATGCAATAAAGGTTGTTACAGCTAAATATAGGACAGAAAAAGAGTGGATTGTTGAATTATATGCTAAATACTCAAATGATGCTTATGAAAACATGTCAACACAAACACTGAATGCACAACAGCGGTTATGAAGAGAAATGGTATGGAGGAAGTGCAAAGGACATACTGAGAACTAACTGGCTTTACTGGAGGAGTGATTTCTGTGCTGCCTCTGCTGGTTCGTTGAAATTACTTTTCAAAAGTTGTTTTAGATAATGAAATCTGACCCACATGTGTTACTGGTGAAACCTTGAGTCAAAAAAACGGAAGGAACCTGGACTCTGGACTAGGAAGTGCATTAATGCCACAGGCTGGGAATAGACATCAGGTCCAGAAGTAGGTTATCACACAGGCCAAAGGGTGCAATGCAAAAGATTCCCATCAGTGGTAACTGTGCAACACGCATTAGAAGTGGTACCAGAGGAAGATTACACACTTGCTAACTTCATGAGACACAAAAGAAAATACATATCATTCTTCGTGTCAGATCCAATTGAAATTCCTGAATTGAGTGAAGTTTTAAGTTGCCTATGGGCCCAAAACAAGTTCACATTAATGAAGGGGGTAGAACCAATTGTGATTGTACCAAAATCCACCTACAGGCCTTGTCAAAACTAATATCCACTGAAACAGGAAGCCGTGTTGGGCATCACACCATTCTTCAACTCCCTCCTCCAAGCCGGAGTTATTGTGCCGTGTGAAACCGCCTCTGTGTACACACCAATTTTTCCTGTCAAGAAGAGTAGAATTACTGGCCAGCCAGACGAATACTGCTTTTTACAGGACCTACAAGCTGTGAATGCTGCAGTTTTAGCATGTGCTTCAAATGTTCCAAATCCACATACAATCCCGTCTCAGGTTCTGCCAGAGAGTAAGTGATTTCCTGTTGTTGATTTGGCATACGCATTTCCAGCATTCCAGTACACAGGGAGAGTGAATTCTGGTTATACTTTCAATATGAAAGCAAATTGTATATGTTCTCATGTTTATGTAAAGGTTATGTAGACAATTTCTATATTCATGTGGACGTTGATAGTGATGCCTCAGCACTGCGTTTATCTCACTTTTAGACCGAGTTGACTTTGCCCACAGGGTAAATAAACCCACTCATTGTCTTAACAACAGCCTTGATCTTGTTCTGACATATGTCATAGAAATTGAACACTTAATGGTCTGTCCACAGAATCCTCTTCTCTCAGACCATTGTTTAATAACCTTTGAACTTCTGTTACTGGGTTACACACCTTTAGGCAAAGATATCTTTACTAGGTATCTATCTGATAGTGCTGTAGCTAAATTTAAGGAAGTGATTCCATCAGTGCTAAGTTTACTGATATAACAGACTTTAGCCACTCCCAAATTGACCAGCTTGTTGATAGCGCTTCAGACTCAATGAGAACACTTGCCTCTATTGCCCCTCAAAAAAGAAGATAATAAAACAAAGGAGGTTAGCTCCATGGTTTAACTCCCAAAACTGTACATTAAAGCAAACAACATGAAAACTTGAAAGGATGTGACACTCAACTAAACGGGAACAATCCTGCTTAGCCTTGCATGACATTCTTAAAATTTACATGAAGGCCCTCAGCATTGCCAGAGCAGACTATTACTCATTTTTAATAGAAGAAAATAAAAACAACCCTAGGTTTCTTTTCAACACTGTAGCCAGGCTGACTGAGAGTCAGAGCTCTAATGATCCATATATTCTCATAGCTCTCAGTAGTGACAAATTCATGAGCTTCTTTAATGATAAAAGTCTAACTATGTCCTCTGTCCTTATTATCAGGCTATGTACCGCAGTCTTTTAAAATAGCTGTAATTAAACCTCTTCTTAAAAAGCCTACCCTCAATCCAGATGTTTTAGCCAACTATAGACCCATATCCAACCTTCCCTTTCTCTCTAAGATCCTTGAGAAAGTTGTCACCAACCAGTTGTGCGACCTTTTACATAAAAATAGTTTATTAGAGGCTTTTCAGTCAGGATTTAAACTTCATCATGACACTGAGACACTACTGGTGAAGGTTACAAATGATCTACTAACCACATTGGATAAAGGACTTGTCTCCGTACTTGTTCTGTTAGATCTTAGTGCCGCATATGAAAGTATTGACCATCAAATCCTATTACAGAGACTGGAGCATTTTATTGGCATCAAAGCACTTGCTCTTAGCTGGTTTAAGTCCTTCTTATCGGATCGATTTCAATTCGTGCACGTTAACGATGAATCCTCCAGCTACTGAAAAGTTAGTCACAGAGTTCCACAAGGTTCAGTGCTTGGACCACTTCTATTCATCATATATATGCTTCCCTTAGGCAAAATTATCAGGAAACACTCCATAAACTTTCACTATTATTCAGATGACACCCAATTGTACCTGTCGATGAAGCCCAATGAAACCAATCAGTTAGCGAAACTTCAAGCATGTCTAAGGATATAAAGATCTTGATGACCAGGAACTTCCTACTATTGAACTCAGATAAAATTGAAGTTTGCCAGCAACACCTCAGGAACACATTATCTAAAGATATATTTACTCTGGATGACATTGCTCTGCCCTCTAGCACCACTGCGAGGAATCTTGGAGTTGTCTTTGATCAGGGCATGTCCTATAACTCCCACATAAAACAAACTTCAAGGACTGCCCTTTTTATCACCTACGTAATATCGCAAAAATCAGGCACATTCTTTCTCAAAATGACGCAGGAAACTAGTACATGCTTTGGTTACTTCTAGGCTTGATTATTGCAATTATTGCTTTATTATCTGGCTGTCCCAATAAAACATTACAGTCTCCAGCTGATTCAGAATGCTGCTGTGAGAGTATTGACAAGAATCCGAAAGAGAGATCATATCTCTCCTGTGTCAGCTTGTCTGCATCGGCTCCCTGTGAAATCCAGAATACAATTTAAAATCCTCCTCCTCACCTACAAAGCCCTTAATGGTCAGGCATGCTGCTATAGGCCTAGACTATCGGGGGGACTTCTCACGATGCACCGAGCTTCCCTATCCACCACCTCCTCCTCTCTCCCCATTTGCATTAACCCCTCAAAAATGCTCATTACTAACTGTCCTCCCTCTCTCCCACAGTTTAGTGCTTTCTCATCTCTCTCCTCCTGTGGCAACAGGTAAAGCAGCAACAATTAACACTAACGGCAGATATGCATTTGGTGTTGCTCGTGATTTTAGCACACTGTGGAAACACAGAAATGTTTTAACCTTATCTGGAAAACCTATTGCACATCCCCAACTTGTCACTGCATTGTTTGATGCCACCCAGCTCCCAAAACAGCTTGCTGTGTGTAAATGCTGAGTCATACCAACAACACTGACCTTTTTTTACAGGGGATTGCAAAAGAAGCAGCAGCTGCCAAGCAGGCTGAAAAACCAATAATGACTGCTCAGGGTTTCTATACTTGATGACCCACCCTTTACTCCCACAGCTGACTTGCAGGAGATACAACTGGAGGACACTCTGGAAGATAAGTGACTGTACCTACACTGATGTGTTTTTGACCAAACAACAAACCCCGTTTGCCTAAATATCATTTTCCTAACTATTCTAAATTGACATACCGAAAGGATCATGTGTCTTGGTGATGGTGGTGGTTGTGATGGTGGTGGTGGTGGTGGTGGTGGTGGTGGTGGTGGGGGGGGTATTCAATTACACTGACAAAAATTTAGTCAAAGTTGTTTGATTTGTGCTACTAACAACATAGACAGGTATCTAGACAGAACAAGCAAATCACCCACCAACAGATAAACCATTTGAACATCTACAAATGGATTTCATCGAGTTAACACCAAGTGAAGGGACAACTTCTTGTCTTGTCATCGTTGACATGTTTTCGAAATGGGTTGAAGCGTTCCAGACAACCAAACAGGGTGCGAAGACAGTAGGTAAGACTAGTTTTTGAGATCATTCTGAGATAGGCAATTTCAGGTAATTTTACAAGTAATAATGGTAACATTTGTCAGTGCTGCTCTGAAGAGCATTGGTGAGTATTTTTGCATGAAACAAAGCCAGTAGTAGTGCTGATGAGAGAGAAAATGGTACATTCAAAAACAAACTTCCAAGAAATTGTTTTTTTTCTTTTGTGAGCAAAAAAAGCTCGGGGGGGGGGTAATGAACATTTTATTACTATTCATCTTTCATGCTGTAGTTATCTTGATTTATGGAACGCACTGTTTGTTCACTGTTCTGTTGAAAAGATAGAAACCGAACAAAACAATGGAAATCCTTCAGCTCTGCAGCTGCAGTGGAACAATTCCTATGTTTTGTCTTATCTCTTTGAACAGTTACACAGCAATGTCTACCCTCTGTATACAGCACAGGTTATAAATGCTCACTAAGTTTTGTGCTCTTTGGTCGTTGCTGCGTGACCTTGGATCTCTGTATGCTCGAGACCTCCTGCCGATGATAAATTTATGGAAAGAAGAATTGCCACCAAACTTTCCAGACCAAGACATAAGGATAACTGTTGTCCAAAGCAGATGGCAGAGGAAGGAGCAGACTGTGTGAAAGAACATGAGAGGTCTGTTTATTAGAACTTTTTACTCGTTTACTCTGAGGATCCTGTTCAGTCTCTGCCAGAAGAACCTGTTATCTGCATAATGAAAAGTATCCACTTTAAAATCAGAAAGTCTGACCCCAGCAACTGCTGCTTCATTTCAAACGACCTGGATTAATCATTAATCTGCACACATGCATCTGAGAGTCCATAGAGGGCTTTTTCAAAAAAAATCTAGCTCAAATGTTTGTGTGAGAATACAATGAGAAATGGCTCAATAAATCTCAAAACAAACTCTATAATATATAAACCTTAAACTGAGATTTGAGGCGAGCTTAGAGGAGTTTCTCTCTTCAGCATATAAATCTGAAAAAAAAACAAGGGTTAGGTTTCTAATTTCTAATTTTTCCTTAGACCTGGCTGCCTTTCCCTGTTTTTTATTCATAATTTTTCTGAAGCTTGAATACATTTTCATGTAACTTGTTTAGTTAATGCACCATAGTTTTAACAGTTTCTCATACCCAGTAAATGGTACTGAGAAATACCGTTCTAATATAGTTGATGAAAATACAAAGGAAAAAGGATGATTTTATGATTGCAGTACTGTTTCTTGGGCAAAGGTGTGTCAAAATACCAAAACACTTCGCTCTTAGTGTCACTGTCTCTAATCAATTGATTGAAATGGAAAAAAAGGTAAATGTTCATTGTAACATAACAAACCAAGCATGTGTCAAGTATGAATGTGATATCTGATTAAAAACTTTGACCAAAATATTATCCTTAATTTTCAAATGTATATATTCTGCAGTAAACCAAAAATAACCCCAAACAAAGTCAACTGAACCTAAAATAGATTTGGCAGCATTTCTGTGGTAATTTGCTAGTAAAGGGGTATATATGAATACTGTAAGATATATACAGTATGGAAAGAGTCAAATGAATACACAGAGATATAACAGTTGTAGTGCAGTTACACTCTGTTGGGGAGTGTTTCAATGAGTCCTGTCCTTAGACTTAGGTAGATTTCCCTGTAAGAATAAGTTCTCCTTAGCACCGTAAGTCCCACCTTAACACAAACTGTACAACTGTGTTAGCATGGGACTGGAGCTTTAACAATAAACTACATGTATCTTTCAACCCCCCCCCCTTTTTTTTTACCCTTTTTCAACCCCCTACCCCCTTTCTCCCCCACCCTTTCCCCTTTCCCCACTCCCGCAAAAAATCCCTTCATTCCCCACCCCCACCCATCCCTACTTGTTTATGTGTTACATATTGTAAATGTGTAAAACTGTTCAATACATTTCAGTTGAATTGAATTACCTTTGCCTGTGTTTACTTTTCTGAATATAGATACAGGATTTATGGCTCTTATCAAGTACTATAGTATTACAACATTTTTGGGAGAAAGAGATCAGACATAATAATGATATATTTATAATTATAAATACTATATATTACTTGTTTTTTAGCTTCATATAGACAACAGGAGTAAATGTGTCATTGTGAATCTTAGAAGTATGGAAAAAAACGTTATAGTTCTCTCTGGGAATTTTTCTTTGTAATGTGTTTGTTACTCATTTTGTTGATCAAATTAGTATTAATGTCCTAAGAGAGAACTGGGTCAACATGATTTACTCTGACAGCAGAGAGGGTCAGAAATAAAATAATGTTTGAATGATCTGATTGAAACAGCTCTTTCCCTAACGGTAACACCCTGAATAAAATGTGCTCACTGCTCTAGAAAAACATCCACCTCTGGCCATGCACTGTCCTGAAAGCAATATACCATAAAATAATAGAACGCTGTCCACATAATTTTGTGTACTTTTAGTTAGGGGCTTTTGGTGGTGTGGACTATATGTCCTTTAAGTTGAAATAAGAGAATTGCCTCATAATGTGGCGCTACTCAAAGGCCGACAATTGCTCTGTATAAGATAGCTCAAAATATAATAAGTTGATTACTGTGAATTTCCTTAAACACTCAAGGATGAAGCCTATGTTTTGTTACTGTATTAACTTTCCAGACCAAAACATGAGGATAACTGTCCTCCAAAGAAGATGGAAGAGGAAGGAGCAGACTGTGTGAAAGAACATGAAAGGCCTGTTTGTTAGAACATACTAAAGTATCTTTGAATAGAAGTTACTTTTAATTTAGCTAATTTTTTAGATAAGGAGTCACAAACAACGACACACACAATTGCATCTTTTGTCATAAACATCACATCACACAGTAAAATGTGATGCAACAGCATTTGCACTGAAGGAGAAACTTTCCATACGGTTGCTGTGGAGAAAAGACACTGTAAGAATAACTCTCACTACTGTATAGATAAATGTAGACTTATTCACCCATATTCAAGCTTTTAACACAAAACACATATACTCCTTAATGCCAATTTAAATGCTTACACTGGCTGGAGCGTGATTAGTTAAAATGGTTAATTCACATTTTTAGCATTGCCAGAGATACAGAATAGCCGTAAAGGAAGCCCCATGCCTGACATATTCATCACTTTTGTGCACGTCGCACAGCTTTTCCAATTCAGTCAGTCGGGGCATGTAAACCCCATGTCAATGGTTGACCTGCAATCATCAACTGCTGGAACGGATTCAATAATGATGCAAGAACACGTGCATGTAACTGCAGCTACTGAAACTGAAATGTATGCTTACATGCATTTCCTCACTATGGAGACAGTATCACTGCACAGTAACAGTAGACTAATGATCCAGTTAGGACAAACATCTTAAACTGTCTTCAGCTCCAACCACTAAACCTGACATGACATCGTTTTCGAGTGGTTGGGTTAAGCAAGCAGAGCACAACCCGCTGCCTGTCATTGTCTATTATTCATGTCCCCCACTGGCATCTGATACCAACTCTGCCAGCACTTGGCTTGAACTCACATAAAAACACCCTCGAACACAGGTTCCATTATGTTGCATTTCAATTTCGAAGAATTCAGTTGTTATATGTAGAAATCTCATTAGGAAATTTTGCCTTGGTCCTGAACTCAACCTGACCTGAGCTCAGTACAAATATTATTTTTTGTCTTTTAGTCTTTATGGGCACTAATTGTTAAAGATACTGTGAAATACATGCATTCGGTAACCACTCATATGTTTTGCACCTTTACACATCAAAGAGCATAATAATCACACGCACACATACACTTTAGTAATAGGAGGAGTAATAAAGTGCCACTTGAGGGTAAACTTTGGTCTCCATGATACGGAGGAACAATGTTTAATTTGTTTAATAAATGGCCATAAACACATGAGTACAAACTGCTCACATCCTGTACTGTACGTACAGAAATAAAGTCTTTGTTTTTACGATCATTAATCATGAGATTGCATAAGCTCGCTGCGCATGAATGTGTGTGCACACATACCTAGGGAGCGTGAGGACATGGTGTTGAAAGCCTTCTCTCCAATCTTGGAAAGGGCACTGAAGTAGGCCTCACTTGTTACAGCAAGAGCTGAAACACACACAAATACACACAAAATGAAATGCATTTTTTTTTTTCTTTTTTGACACAATTCATCTCCTAGGCAAGGAACTAAAGTGTGCATGGGGTAGAGTCCTAACTCCTGGACATGTTAATCAGCTCTAGCAAAGGAAGTAATGCTTGGATTCCCCTTGTCAGTTTGAAAAAAATCCATTTTTCATACAGGTAGTTGATGCCATTCATTTACTCCCTATCCGTTGTTAATATAGCACTGTGGCATAGGTTTTCATTGTTGTAATCTATTAGTCTCACAGCCTCGGCAAGTTGCTCGTAATCGGTTTGTAGCGATTTTGATTTATCATCTGTCCACTTGATGAAAATTCAGTATCACTAAATCCCCGCCCCTGCACTTGAAATCAAATGTAGTCATTCGGTCTTGTTTGTCTGTTGACAGTGTAGTCTTATCAACCTCTCCAGGCCTTGGATACAAGCCCATAACCAAGGCTATAACAGCACCAGGATATCCCAAAGCAAATGAACTTTGGAACGAGGTCGAGTGAAATAGATGTCTGACACCTCTCATATTCTGTGTAACAGTATTACCGTCAGTTTGGTTTATGGCACTTATAAAGATAGGTGTATATACCCCTAAACCTGGTCTTTTTTTTCTTTCTTTCTTTCTTTCTTTCTTACCCTTGAAAGCTTGGACATAGCTATTTCCCAGTGAAACCAGGTTCTGCAGGCTCGGGTTAAAGTCATCCATCAAGCTCTGTTTGTGAAACATAGAGACAAACACACACACACACACACACATACATACATGCAGACACGCACACACATGGTAGATGCATGGTAGACTCTGTTGAATTCTGAAAGCTATAGAAATTTTAAGACCAACCTAAAAATCAGACTCATCTTATTGCTTTTAACAATTGACACCCCCCTCCCCCCGCAAACAGTAGCACGCAGACAAGCTAAGACTCAAGTCCCTTGTGTTATCAAGTGAAACAAATACTCCTTTAGTTTGACTTTTTGAATTCTATTCATGTACACTTGGCAGAAATTACATAGAGAAGTTAACTGAGCTATACTCCTCTGAAGCCAAGAAAAGTTTCCATGTTCTCCAGAAACTTTCTTGGTTTCCCTGAAAAGAAAACAAACTCAGGACAGGCTGCAGTAGCAAGCACTCATAAAACTATTCTGTATTTTTTTGTGGACCCCCATCTGTCTCAGTTATGATTGTTGTATGATTTAAGCCATTGGTCCACACGTAGTATCTGTTACTTACTGAGTAAATCCCCAAGGTGGAGCGATGTAGCTGATCACTATTCATCCTTGACATGGTTCTATCCAGAATAGTGCAGCTGTCGATGAAACCTTGAGAGGGTCTGCAGGTCTTAAATCATCCAACGAAGGCACCACAGCCTCAGAGAGAAAAGAGCGTCAATCTTATTGGACTGGCTGTGGAGTTGACGAGAGGAGGCAGCTCAGTGTGGCAGTAATCGACACCCCTGTTGCCTGAGAAAGACTGGAGTAAATAATTAAACACGTCTCAACCATGAAACAAACTGACATATGCTGTAAACTATCACTGTCTGGGCATGTGCGTTTGTATGTGTGTGTGTTTCCTACATTGTATGTTTTGTTCAAAACTACAACAGAGGTCTGCACAAAATGAGAACTTTTTAAAGAATAAGGCTGCTACTATTCTATATATTTCTTTTTTGTCGAGAAAAAGATAGATACTTCCTGACAGTCCTACTTGGACTGTGGCTCACATGAGTCTTTAGAAATGGGTAGGTATATATATATATGTGTGTGTGTGTGTGTGTGTGTGTGTGTGTGTGTGTATAATCAAACAAAACAGGAGAATGTATGTGGGACTGACAGAAAACATCATATCATATTGTGACCCATTTATTCACTTTTAATAGTTCTGGGGCAACAATGGGGATATATTGTAAAGAGATGATAAACTATATTGAGCTTTTCTAACATTTCCTTCAACCTGAATAACCATAAAGGTCTCTTGTCTCTACACACAGATACAACCCATAGGAGCATAAGTGCCTGAAAAAAACCTGAACAGGTAGCTGTCTAGCTAGCATAAGTTCTGTTTCTGAGAAAAATGAAAGTGAAAAACACAAAAGCAACTGATTCAGTACCTCTTTCTACTTGCTGCACTGTCTGCTGTATATCTACAGTAAACTTCTTTTACATAAAAAAAGGAAATGTATTTGTGAAAGGTGTCCTTGAGTTGAGCTTCTGTTGTGTAAGACCCTTCTCTTTCCAGATCATTGTGGGGGACACTGCCCCCCCAATGCTATTGTTGAGGTTTCCTCCTTTTTCCTTAGTTTTTCTTCATATAAGGATACATGGTCTTATATACTGTACAGCTGATGAAGCCATTTTAGGGAACTCCATGTTTTATGATTCTTGTGCTATAAAAAATGAAATCCACTTGACTTAAATGAATATGAATATGTCAAATGTATATCATGCAGATTTGGAAATCCATTAATTACTAAAGTCCTATCATTTAATATGGTAATGTCACTAATATTCCTCATTTTTGATTGGTTGATGCAAAATTTGGAAAAATGTGCTAAAAATCCTATAATCTTTAACTTTAGATGTAAAAATCCTTCTTGCATGTACAAGACAAACAAAAAGGAGTTGTGCACCTACATTGTATACAGAAACTGAATAAAACACACTGAGTGTATCCTGTAAACTTCAGTTTCATATGAGTCTAAGTATTTGGACACTAAACCAAAAGAAATACTGATTATAGATAATTATATTACCAACAAAAGGGAAAATTGTACCCAGAAAGACAAGGAGATAGTTGTTCTACCATATTTGCTATAGTTGATCAAATCATAGATGATTGGAGAAAAGGTTACTGATTTTTTTTTTAATTTCATCATCACATTTTGGTGCAAATCCCAATACCCGACCCTCCTTTTGCCTGGCTGAAATATATACTGCTGTGCATTGCACTAGACCTACTGTTATGATAGATTTACGATCGTCACACTGTGGATATGGTCTTTCTCTGATATGTTAGAGTCAGCGAACTCCCCGTGAACCCCTGGCAGAGAACTGCGGGTGCTGCAGGGATGGTGATAGATTCCCTTGGTGACTGCATGAAGGATGTGTTAAGAGTGACATGATTGTATTCTGTTTTAAAAAAAGTAAACTGGGAAGCCTTTGGTCCCTAAGTTATTTGTACTTGGTTTAATAGACTATAGGCACTAGTAGAGAGAGAGAGAGAGTAGGAGAGTGTTTGTGTGTTTGTGTGTGGGGGGGTGTACACTAGATGGCAGCACAAAGTAACTGGAGACATGACTGGAATTTTAAACAGCTTCACAACACACTCTCATCTAAATCTCTTGTCTTGTTTCTTCTTTTTTAGAATCACTTCTTCTCTTTTAATTGCAGAATTTTAAACCTTGGTTCAAAATTTCAAGAGCGAGCACAAACAAACACTGTATACTTAAACTTTCATAGAGCAAAAGGGTTTATCAGGATATTGACGAGTTATTGTAACATAATATCAAAGATCATAGGTGGTTGAGGAGGTATTCTGATCATTTACCTGAGTGAAAAGTAACAATACTACCATTCAAAAATATGCCATTACAATTCAAAACAGGTCTTGAAATGGAAATGAAAGTTGAAAGTACCGATGTATTTTCAGAAAAATGTACATATATATATGTTAAATTACTAAAGTATCATTATTATTCTAACTATTTTAAGCACTTTTACGGGGTAGTTTAATAAAAAAAAACCCAACCTATTAACTGATCACATTTTGTACATAAACTCTTTATCTGCAAAGTAATTTTAAACTACAGCTGACAGATAAATGCTGAGGGGGAGTAAAAGTACAATATTTCCCCCTGGATTGTAGTGGGATAGAAGTACCAGGTAGCATAATATAGAAAGACTCAGTTACCCATACCTCAAAAAGTACTTCAGTAAATGGTACTCTCCAGCACTTTCAACCATTAGTAGCAGTTTGGTGTAAGGATATACTGTACTCCAGTACTCCAGTATACTGTGCTGTATTTCTCCTGTCATATTAAAAATTCCCTCTGGGTATTTTTACAGAAACAACAGCCCGAATAATCAGGCCCCAGATACTATCAAATGAAGGGGAAAAAACCTATAATGTATACAAAACAATGATGCTGAAAAGCTTTGATTTTTCCACGTCTACACGTCTTTGTGTGTGTGTGTGTGTGTGTGTGTGTGTGTGTGTGTGTGTGTGTGTGTGTGTGTGTGTGTGTGTGTGTGTGTGTGTGTGGTAGAAGCAATGCTTTTAGACCTTCAAACCCCTCTAAACAAATCCCTAGCATAGATTACGGTTAAAATCCTGTGGAAAACCTGCACTGGTAAAAAAAAAAAAAAAAATCCACCCAAAGAAAAACTTTAATTCTCTATCATCACTATAACACACAACATTAACGTCAAGGGTGACTTGGGTGATAGACCCGCTGGCCACAGAGTCTCAGAGAGGCTTTTATAGACATAATAGATAAGCAGTATATCTTGATTATTAACTGGGCAGCAGAGTCCAGAATGCTTCAGCTGTACTGGCATTTTGGTGCACTCGTACCTTTTTTATTACCAAAGCTCTGTGGACTGAAAATGGACTGTTGCAGTGTTGAGCAACCATTTAGTTCAAATAAGCAAAAGAAAACATAATCTAATATTTGTGTACTTCAATCCCCAAATGCATTTATGTACCGGCCCGTTGTTCACACTTTCATCATCATAAATACAGAAATAAAATCCCCCTAAAGCTACAAACATCACTACAGTTAAAATTAGGACCATTACACTCACAAGCTTGAGGATATATAAACACAATAAGAACTCACCCTACTGTCTCAAAGCTATTTGATGGCAAAAAATGCCAATAGTGACATTTTGTGTGTAAGCATAACACAAATATGTGGAGTTCAGCCCTCACTGTTTCTTAAATGTGAGGATGCGATTGCCTTGTATTTACTTTTCCAGGCTCTTGTCCCCATTTCTGCGGGAGTTCTCAGCCCCTGCTTTATTATTCTGTGGTGTTCCAGTGAAGAATGAGAGCTTGAGCTATTTTCTGCGGCAGACATGTTGGATGTCTTGTGCTCTCTCTCTCTCTCTCTCTCTCTCTGTCTCTCTCTGTCTCTCTCCCATCTGAAATTTGAGCTTTCCGTGCCTGCGACTTTAAGAAATCTCGCCTTAAATCACATCACACACTAATTTTATACACACGGACGCTACGCACCTCACATAGTGAAGAGTTTTCTCACACCTTTGCGTGCGTGTGTGTGCGTGAGATTCCCTCTCTCTCTCTCTCTCTCCCTCTCTCTCATGCCCACTCGTAAATTTATTTTTTAATTGCGTGTGCTTGTTTGTATGCATCACACTGAGATTGACATGCATTTTTTACTGCAAAGCAGGGAAGCTGTGTAGTGGGACTGGGTCTTCATCAGGCTCTGCAACACGCACACAGACGCACGTACATACGAACATATACACCCCCCCACACACACACACACACTCAGACACACACACACACACATATAAAACACACACACACTCACCCCCGCTAGGGGCCATCTTTCTATCATTTCTCCCGCTGTAGAGCTGTTCCATAGGGAGAATTGGGGCTGACTTATGACCATCCACACACATCGCATTACAGCGCGCCTGTAATGTGAGTGCTGAGCTGGAAAGTATTAAAGCAAAGGGAGAAAAATAAACCAAACTAATTTTCCGGTTTGATATTCATTGGGGCAAAGATCCATCACAGGACCGCATATTCGGTCAAAGCTGAGAATAAATATAAGTACCCTCTTCTTTGAGGCTGCGTACAGCCCATGCCACATCGTATGAGGACTGTAAACCCGATGTGCTCTTGAGAGCAAAGAAATGTCAGATATTAGTGTTTCTTGTCCACAGTGAGATTACAGAAGCTTGATGGATGATTGATTTCTACTGAAAAAAGTTAGCTCCAGGGTAGAATGGAGCTAAAATGTACTAAAAGTGGCTGCATGGAGGAGTCTAATGTATGTTCATGTCTAACTTGGTACACCCCCCATACACACACACACTCACACACACACGCACGCACACACACACGCACACGCACACACACACGCACACACACACACACACGCACACACACTGCTCCGGCGTTAACAGGCTGGATTTTGCCTGAATACGAGGACATGCGCGCTGAACAGGGGAGGAGGTGTAACCCTGGACTTTCCTCCTCTGATGTTTTGTGTTGACTCCATGATCACTCAATTATGGTGCGGAACTCTCATTTTCTAAGCGCCCTCTCTTTGGGAAGAAGGGAAAAGTGAGGAGGGATTTTACTCCATTCACATACAGGGGGATAATCTGACACTTTTCGCTCCCCTGGCCCTCCCCATCCCCCCGCTCCAGATTCTTATAGATTAGGAGTGTTATTATTAGATTTTCCTAATAATCGATCGCCCCCGCCGCCACCCTGAAGTTCATCGTTATCATCTTGGCCGCCGGGATGGTGGCCTTCATCGGAGCGGTTATCTGCATCATCGCGGCCGTCCACACCGGATCCTCCAGGGCTGCCGCGGCGCAACAGCAACCCGCGGCCGACAACCAGTCGCTGTATCCGGACGCGGCGGCGCAGACCCCCGCCGCCGCCGCCGGGGGCTCCTCCGTGGCGAGGGCCGGGTCTTTGGGCGCTCTCCACGGTTCTGAAACACCCGATTCAGAGGCGCCCACTTTCAACATCGGGCTCGGTGGGCTGGACGGGGTCACCGGACTCACCGGCCACGACCCGACGGTCAGCCGGCTCATCTGCACGCCCGTCCCCGCCGGGGAGTGCAACCCGAAAAACTTTCAGCAACAAGCGGACGACCCGTCGCTGTACGGCGGGGAGGACTGGGGGTATCTCCGCACCACCGCGGAGGAGCTCCGGCAGACCGTCCTGCAGCAAAAGGACCAGATATTAAGCGACCAGCGGACCATCAGAGAGCTGACGGGGAAACTATCCGAGTGCGAGAGAGGGCTGGACGCCAGGAGCAGCGGCGCGGACAGACGCGGGAGCGCCGCGGGGCTGTGGGGGGGCAAAGGCGCGGCGGAGGAGACGCACCTGGAGCGGATCATGGTGCGGGACAGCCCGGGGTCGGCACACGACAGTGTCCACTTGCTCACCGTCAGGGCTGTGGATGAACTGGAGCAGGCTATCACGCAGCTCAAAGACCGCATAGAGAAACTGGAGGTAGGTAGAGTGTGAGGGAAATCGCTCCTGCACATTAATCTCCCTCTGCATGCAACTAAAATAATACTTCACCGAAGCGTAAGTGATCCCAAGGAGCAGTCTTCGGTCCCATTGCAAGAAGATTTTGAGGGCATGAGGAAGGACCCCCCCTACTATAAGATTCTCCACGCAGTTTGCCTGGAATAAGTGACTATCTTAGTAGACACAAAAGGCTATATTTGTCTCTTCTCCACTCTATAGCCCCTTTTAGGATTTCTGGGCTTGCATGAGTGCTTTATGGAAGCAGGGGTTTTCAATTTTGCATGAGAACAAGTGAGTTATACAAAAGGCTTTGTATGTGTGATTGGATATGGGCAGCCAGACACTCTCTTCCTGTAAACAACAGCATCAAGTGAGGCTATTCATCAATTAATAAAAAACAAAGCACACATACACATACAAACACACACACACACAATACAGCAGTGGAATACTGAAAGAAAGAAACAATATAAAGCAACCCTTTCTTTTTCATATATTCAGCACTTTGGTGTAATCATAACATGTCACCTGCCTGTGCCTTTAGTATTACATGAATGGATTGCTTTGGCAAGGTTGCCTATCAACCATGTCAAGACAAAAGACTGAAATTTAAAATTAAAAGAAAGACAGAGATGAGGAGTAAGGCGGGTAAATAGGGGGAGAGGAGGGGGAGGAGAGATGAGGTTAAAGATGAGGGGGGAGGAGGAGAGGGTGGTAGCAGCAGGAGGAGGATGAAGAATAGAGAATATAGTTAAGTAATTGTGCTCCTTTCTGACCAGAATCCGATGATGTATAACCTAATTTTTGGCTAAAGAAATACCATACATAATTTATGAGCTTCCTATATTTGTTGAAAGCACAGACTAAATGGGCTTCTCTGCAGTGTAGTACTCCTCACTCAGGGATAGTTTACGTAGGACATGTCTGTACAGGTCATTTTCTTTGTGGATAATGGACACTTTGATCCACATCGCCAGGACCAGACGAAAAGCTCCGTAATGAATGAATGTAATCTCCATGTTTTACACTTTTCAGGAAAAAGGGCTCCTCGGCACACTGTTTCCACAAACTGTGCTGATGTGAATGGATTTCACTGGTCTCAGGGTTATATTCAGGACTAAACGGTTGTGTTTTTTCTCACCCCAATTCTGCCTCTTTTACCATCCAAATCGTGTCCCTGTGTCCAGGAGATAATTGATCTACTTCAGTAGCACAGTGTGGTGTTTACATCAAATCTTGTGCGCTGTTGGGAACAAAGGAAGAGCACTCATCTGGGAATAATAGTCAGGTCAAACAACTGTGTCAAAATTCTTACTTCCCTACAGCTTTCTTCTTGCATGTGGTCTGCAGAGACTGTTTTGCTGATCATGTATCATGCATACACTCTGGCATTGCCTATTGCAAATCACTAGATGTCCACATATTAATCCAGAAGAAAAACCTTTAGTCTCAACCCCTCCTCACTTTCAAGGACAGTCAGTTTTAATTCACAGGCAATATCAATCAGTAGAGTCCAATTCCACACCAGCTTCACCATATTCCTGCCAGTTTTCTCTTGCTTTTCAAGAAATGGTGACATCTAGTCAGACGTGTAATGCGAACAAGTTGATATGATTGCAAGTGGTGGGAATGTGCAGTCAGCGGTTTTTCATTATGTTACATTACTCACTACACTTGACTTTATTTTCTGAGAGTAGTTTATGTTCCTTCCTGCAACACCAGTATGGTTTCCACTAGGGGCTCAGCGACAGTAAGCTCTCAGTAATATCATGCTGATCCAGTGCCTTATCTTTTGTATAGGCTGTGAATGAAATTTGAATCCAGGAGCAATATCTTCCAGCCTAGGCTCTGTGGCTTATTGTCTATATCATTATCATAATTCTTTAGACTGATCAAGTGAAAGATGGCCCTGTTTTCATTTAACGGTCCCCAGGCAGATATAAGCATGAACGGAGCTTCTATTTTCTTTTTTATTTTTATAATTAACTACTGCTGTGGAGGTTCCCTACGACACGATTTTAGTTTGATTTAGCACCTAAAATACAAAATTGCATAAATTACAGTTTCTAGGTATGAACCAATTATTTATATAAAATACAACAGATGCACAAATTTGATGACTTAAGAGCTGTAAGGAAGATATGGAAGGTAAGGTAAGGAAGATATGACAGACTTTATGCTCCCAGAGGAAGAATTTGAATTACTTTTATGATCCCCTGTTGCACCAACAGGTCACTGTTTTCACTTCTCCTGTAATATATCTCAACATCCACCGGATGATTTGCCGCATGCACCAAATATTTGCATGGAAATACAATGACAAGAAAGATGTAAGACACAACTTTGTGTCAAGGTAGTTTGAGTTGTAGGGATGTTGTATCTGATGACTTTAGTACAACAATGATGCCTGTACTACACTTATTCCGCTCTAGATTTATTTTTTATTTTTTGTGTGAATCTATGTATTTATGCAGTAGAAGTCATGTAATTTTTTTTTATATAGTTTTCTTGCTAGAAATGTCAAAATCTGCACATGTGAATACCTGCCTCAGAGCCTTACCCCAGGCTCAATAAGAGAAATGTCAGATACTGTATATTTGACAGTAGATCACATATACTGCCAAGACCCACAGGGTTGTTTTTGATCTAAGGCACATGATTTAAGCATATGTATCAAAAAAGTGCATAACAAGGTGCATACATATTATTTGGGTTCAGTTTTAAAATTATTCCAACAAATGTGTTTGTGCTTTGAGATAATAACATATAACAATACTGAAAAAAGGTTGGTTAGGATGGTGAAAGTGGGGAACATTCAACACAGCAGGCTTATAATAACAAAATATCTGGAATGTCGGATATTTTTTGCCAACTTTACCACAAAATGTAACGATATCACTAGATCAATGTTTCTTGGGATGGAGTGACAAGTCTACAGGGAAACATACACATTGAAGAGGAAGAACTAAGAATTATACAGAAAAATCCATCCATCATGTATCTAATTTGGGACAAAAGTCAAGACCTGACCTTTGACCTCTTTGTGATATTATTTCATAGTAACCATCATTGTAGGAATACAATACTCTTTGTATCATCTTATCCAACATACTATAAGTAAGCATGTTGCATACTGTATGTCTTTTATGTACTGTGCAGAGTCAAGTATGTGTATGTATTTTCTGTATTAATCCCATTGTAGTCCCTGTGTGTTTTTACTGCATGCTGTAAAAAATTCTGCTTGGCGAATATGCTGGACTGTGTAGATTTTAGGTATCTTGCAGAGTCTGTATTTTCCACATTTCTTCGCTTGTTGTTTGCCCGTTTTTTTCCAGTGAAGCATTATGCAGTAGTGCAGAGCAATTGAAATAGTTCATTCTCCTGGCAGCCTCTCCGACTTTCAATTATTTATTGTGTTATACTTGATTGAAAAAAAAATCCCTGTAGTCATAAAATGACTCAGTTTAATGAAGATCTGCTCAGACCGAACACTACACGTATTTAACACTTGGATAGTCATTTTTGTTATTCTAATTGATATTGAAATTGAAAGTCTACATCACAGGTGATTTAAAACGGCTACAATTGATGTTTCTAATGACAATGTGAAAACTATGCGACAAAATGAAAGGGGTCGCTGATAACTGTTCAGAGAATTACCTCCCCTCGGCTTTGCAGAACTCATTTTTGGTTGAAGCTGGCTGCTATATTTAGTGAAAAAGCTCTATAAACCCGTCAGACAACACCTGTTGAGAACAGCTGGATGTGTAATATGCAACTGATTGCATGCAAGTTTCCCACCTTGCGGTTGACTAAGTTACTAAGTATTTAGTCATGCCACCCTGTTTTTACACAGATCCCAGTGCAATATTGAAACATGGCATAATCAACAAATAATAATCGAGATAAACACAACAGAATCAGTTCTAATCAATGTTGCGAAAGCATGCTAATGCTCTGTAAAGAAGTTATGGTAAAGCTTTGAGATTCAATAAAAACGAAACAAACAAAAAAAAAATAACAAACCCACCAAGTTTAAAGGAATAGTTTGACATTAGCAGAGCAATTTTCTTTCTCACCAAGTACATAACTGTTCATTTAGTTCTAAGACTGAGCCAGTAGTCCTTAGTATCTTAGCATTAAAACAGGAGACGGGGGAAACAGGTAATCTGGCTCTATCCAAAACAGCTAAAAGTCTAATTAAGCAAAGCACCTAATATAAATATTCATGAGTGTATTAGCGGACAATTCAATATTTTTAATCTAAACTAGTGAGCAGATATGTTAGCAACAACACACTGAAAGTTACTTGACAAGTAGCCTAGGGCTAGTTAGCTGACAACCAGTTTTTTAACCCTTAAAGAAAATCAACATTTTAGAAAATATGCTTAATCACTTCCTTGTGGAGGGTTAGATGGGAAGAGAAATATTGTTCTCATGGAATGTACAGTAAATATGAAGCTACCAATAGCAGCCAGCTAACTTAGCCAGGACCAGGCAACCTCACTGTGACTGCACCCAGCCAAGAAATAGTCCTGCACATATTGTCCCATGAAACCACAAGTTGTCCTTTCACAAAATAGTAAAATATTCCTTGAAGTGAAAACAGTACATCACATGGTGAAACCCTATTAAATTAGCCCTTAGATGTGTCCCCAGGCCTAACATAATGTTTTAGAAAAATAAATTATTAATTGGCTCTAAGAAATTTGTCACACATAGGAATGCAACCAACACATAATGATGATAAACTTTAGATAAACACCACAACTGGTGGAGAGAGTCATTTAAAGTATTTTCCTTAGACTGCAAAACCAACACACTGAACCAGTTTTCACCCACTGTTGTCCTCCTCTGCAGTCAGACATTAGCCCATTTCCTCACAACCAGACGGACAGTGGCACCTCAGGAGTGCCAGAGGAAGGCGGGATGTCTGGTGGCCCAGATGGGTTGGCTGGTCCCAGGCACAAAGCGGGTACTGACGGGCCCTGGAGGATGGAAGACTTGGAGGGGGAACTGGAGAGGAAGGTGGAGCTGCTGGAAAAAGAGAGAAAAGCCCTGAGGCTGGAAACGGAGAAACATAGACAGGAAATCGACCAGGACATCAGTAAACTACACCGCCGAATCTCAGGACTGGAGGGAGGTAAGGTATTAAAAGAAAGGAATAATATCAAGAAATAATCAGAATGTGTGTGTGCATATGTGTGTAAATTAAATAATAATAATGAGATACACAAATTTCTGAGAGAAATTGCATGTGACTGTAATTAATCACATTTCACTGGGATTTCTTTATTATTAATTAATTATGTTTAACTTATGCAGAAGGGAAAAAAAAGATCAGAAAGACTATTAAATTCATGCCCTGCTTAAAATAAACAGATAGGATGTTTTTGTATGATGAGATTACAGATAAATGAGAAAAGGAGGAAGTCCAGTTGATCTTTTTTTTTTCAGATAACTGTAAATTACTAAAATGATTTTCTTTCACTTTCCTCTTTTGTGTCCATATTCAAGCTCTCATTCTCTTTTCCAAGGTGTTCCTGGTCATTCTTTCCCCGAGGGCTACAGACTGTCCTTCCCGACACGGACAAACTACATGTACGGTATTGTTAAACACTCCATCCCAACGTTGCGGGCCTTCACCCTCTGCCTGTGGCTGCGGCCCACAGAGGGAGGCATCGGGACGCCTCTGTCGTATGCCGTTCCTGAGCAGCCCAACGAACTGGTGCTGCTGCAAGGCCTGCACACCCCGACTGAGCTGCTCATCAGTGACAAGGTACTCTATCAGTCTGCGGTTTAACTGCTGGGTGGTCTTCCAAAGCAATGTCAAGCGGCCGAGCATGTACTGTATATCTGGCCTGACCTGTCCACTGCTTGTTTATGATTGATTATCTCAGGGAGATTTATATCACAGTATCTACAGGGGTCATATTTCAGATTATTCATGTATTAAATTCTCAATTGTATTATGGCACACAAGTGTTTGTTGTTTGTGTGGTTAAAGAGACTAAACTTTTGCATGTACAGTATTGTAAATGTGGAGGTCCTATACCATTTAAATATGCAATATGGCAATATGTTTATGTCAATAATAAACAAGAAATGTAAAATTTGTCAATTAGAGGCAAGCGTGCAGCCACAGAAACCTTTAAATTAGGTACTTCTGACAGTTAATCTATTTTTATAATATTTCAGTGCCTAATAAATAAAAATGATTAAAGATATCGTATCTCAAGCTCAGAGAGCTAACTGCTCAAGACGTCCCTGTGAGGCACAATGATCCAAGAGTCTGTAGAACTAATATGGGACAGATAAAGAATGAAAGAACTGAAAGTATCCCAAACAAATCTTTGTCTTTGGTAAACTATAATCACCCTAGAAGAGTTTCACTAGTGCTTCCTACAAGCCTCATCCCCTTTTTTTAATTTCTATGGATTTAGGGTATATAAAAAACACGACGGCCTTGATTAGATTTTTTAATGTGTATTACAGAAGGAAAGCTGCATTGTATTAGCATACAAATAAGTAGAACAAATCAAACAAAATGGCCAATGGAGCAGACAAGCTAAATAGCCTCATCGATGTGTTTAGATGACAAACTAAGGCACCACCTTGACAGCTCTGCAGGGTGTAGTGCAGTGGCTTTAAGTATAATTCAATGATGTCATTATGGTAATAGATGCCTGGAGGAAAAATTGTGTGTCCTTGGACATAGCAGAATGTCTTTGGGGCTGGGAAAATATTATATATCACCCAACGTTGAAAGAAAAAAAATTGTCAGAGGGGTATAAAATATATAGCTATACGACTGGATCACTATCATGCAAATGTCTTTCATGCCAGTTGCCCAACATTTCATACATTCAAACGTGTGACCAGAATGCAAATGTTAACTCTATTGCAACTACCCTTTTGCTTCCCATTCCTAGGTGGCGCAGTTACCTCTGAACCTTTCCAGAGGCAGCTGGCAGCACATCTGTGTAAGCTGGAACCAGAAAGGAGGAGCCTGGCAGGCCTACCAGGGGGGAAAGCTTAGGGGCGAAGGCCTTGCACTGGCAGCCGGACATCACATCAGACCTGGGGGAGTGCTCATGCTGGGGCAGGAACAGGTGAATTCATGAAAGAGCGAGTGAATGACCGAATGAAAAAATTTGATTTTAACCGATTAGAGATGGGCGAGGCAGTTTACTTCAAAAAAGAATCTAATTTGGTGTTCCCTCAAGACTGAAAAATGTAGCACTGCAAGCAAATACTGGTTTACCACCTGCAGCTGTTGCCCTGCTCACTTGCTGGCTTCTCCATGAGCTAAAAGATATATAGTAAATAATACGTGCAAATAAAATCATGACAGGCTTCGAGACAGTGGCCTTAGACACATTAAATCTACAAAACCAGTTTAGTTTAGAGCACAGTACTAGCTAAAGTGTTGAAGTGGTTGGTGAGTGAGGTGTGTGTGTGCATGCATAGTTCCAGGAAAGAAAATGGGCACAAGAAACAAGCATAATAGCCTAGGGAACCCTCGTCCAGAGCCAAAAGTATTCCTCCCATATGGCTTCTTTGTTCCGGACTCCTGCAGACATACTGGTCACCTTTTATCGTAGGCCCACAATTTTGCCTGAGGCAGCAAAACAGCTGATGCTTAGCCTCTGTGTGCATGGGAGTAAAAGTGTTTTTGCTCTTCAATCACTGAAGATCCCTTTTTAAGCTTCCTTGTTCACATCCATGTAACAGCACCTCTTTCTTCCCAGGATTCCCTAGGTGGGGGGTTTGATTCATCTCAGGCCTTGGTTGGAGAGTTGTCCCAGGTGGGTCTCTGGGACCGGGTCCTGTCTCCTAGCCAGGTGGCCAGCTTGGCTCGCTGTGGCAGAGTAACCCTGGGCAGCGTGACCCCCTGGACTGAGAACGGAGTTGAGGTTTACGGTGGAGCCACCAAGCACCCAGGGGAGCCATGTAGTAAACACAGCAGGGGCTCTCAGTGACCAAGAGTGAAGGCTGTGTGGAAAGAGGAAGAGAAAGAAGGGCAGGGATGAGGGAAAAAGTTGTAGCCTTTTCAAGAAGGTAGGATTCCATCTGCCCGATATTAGCACTGCTATGGGATATTCAAATCAACTCCATGTGGCTTTGACTGATAAGTGTGTAAAAAATGGAAAATCAATGGCATATTGTACATTTACTTAACACAATAGAGGGTTCTGCACTTTAAAAATCTCTTTGCATTTCTGTGCAATACAACAAAATGGGATTCTTAATAAACATATAGCACATGTTGTATAGGAAAATGTCACATTTTAAGATACATGTATCTAACAGATTATAGAACATTGTGGGAAAGTAAATTTGTCTCCAGATTTAGGTTAAATTATGTTCTCACATTGTGTTTGTCCAATTTCCCATGTTCTAATAGTTTGCTACTTTTTTAGCAAAATAGCTAGCAGTCCTATTACCTATAGTATCTGATTTAACCTTAACACAAGTCTGCTAGCATTCAACTGAACCTCTTGCAAGCTAGCCCGTTGAGTAAATTTGTCATATGTTATATATTTTTATGTCTTGTTCGAATCTGTACAAAAATCAAAGAGTAAAAATGGCATTTCACTATTTTATGCTGAGTTTGTGCCACACTATTAAGCTACTAGACAACCAGCAGAGACGCCAAGAAGTTTCAGGGCCAAGAAGTTGCCTGGTAAATAACCACTTGTAAAGTAGCAAGTTGATGATTTAAACTTCAGTTTTTTGTACAGATTGACCGAATGAGAAACAGCATGTTAATAAATAGACTCAATGAGCTGTCCCCAGCTGTTGTAGCCTAAGAGCTGTTGACCTCCACTGTGGCTACCAGAAGTTCTGTTAAGCCAGTTGAAATCCCTCCGTGAGTGCACCAGGGTCAGCCAGGAGTTAATTAAAGGCTGTGGATAGCTTTAGAGTTGGGAGTCAAGGTAAGGTGATGAAAAATGGTGAAGAAAGTGGAGGGAATATTAAGTAGAAGATGGCAGCAAGAAGTAGATGATGAAAGACAAAGGAAAGAAGAAGGGAGAGGGAAAAGACAGATGGATCAGGCAGTTGTTAGGGTTGATTCACCTCTGCATGATGTATTCATATACTTGTAATGTCTTGCCACTGCAATGTGTTGCTCACAAGTTTCACAAAAGAGGACAGTGCCTCCTGAATCCATAGCTACTGTAGGCGGCTGTCTTTGTGTTTATCTATCGAGGCCGGAGGGTCTCTTTGGTTCCCTTTTCCTTTGTTGCAGAGCAAATCTAAAACAAGACATCTTATTCCCTAAGGAGAGCACCATTACTAGCAGATTGATACTCTTTTTTTTTTTGGATTACACATCTACACGTTTCTTTACCAGCTTTTGCCCCATTTGTGCCATTCTCTACACATCTAAAAAAACATCAATGTGTATGGTCTATTAAAGAAACGTATGTTTTAATCTTTAAAAAAACCCAATATGATCTTTAAATTCGTAATGCAACATTCAAACACACATAGCATTTATTACTTTCAGATTTCCATAATGTGCTGATAATTTCAACATTTTAAAATATGAACTGTTTTCTATTTGCAGTTTTATATATGCAACTACACAATACTGTGGTGTGATAGATTAACCACCTGCAACCTCCAGCTCCAGCATTCCTACATTCCATGCATCAGTTGTACTGTATGGGTATAACATGTCTTGTTGAATCCAGTATGTTTCTGAAAATCCATCTCTGGTCATGTTGTATGTGACATGATGTTGAATACAGATACTGTTCATTTCTACATTTCTAAATCACTGGCTCTCCCTAGCATAAAAATTAATCCTTAGTGGAAAGTGCCTGTCAGGGTGTTTGTGCCCATGTAAACAAATCATCAAATGTATTATCCTGATGAAAAATTCACACTGCGGGATATTTTGAACTAATTAAGCATCGGCGTGTCTGTGAATTCCCAGGTGAATTTTTAAGATTTAAGCAGGTTTTGTCAAAACATTTGAAAACAGCAGCACAGAACTCGAAACTTCTGTGCAGTGCTGCCAAACTGATGTTAAATCAGGTCAAAATCATCTTGCTCTGCCTAACAGTGTCTTTGATGATGTCTCTCTGTCTGCAGTGGTTTTATTAATATTATGCCTGCTGTCCGTTCAGTTCATGTCAGAGCTTTTTGATAGTTGTGTGGCTTTATTATGGCATTATTATGTTTATGATTACTAAAATTGAAAACTAAGCTTTTTAACTGCATCTCCAATGTCTGTCTTTTCTTACATGAAAATTCAATTTTTTTTCTTCACTGTATGCACTGCTATCTGTCTGTTTTCATGTTCTTGTTGTTTGTATAAATACTGTATGTCCGTGTCTTGTACGGTATTGTATTGTTCTAAATACGTGTCATGTATAAAACTCAAATATTTATTGAAGTCATCATTTTCAGATGTAAAGAATGTGATTCTTTTCATAGTGTCTTTAAGCTAATAGCTTCAAAAAATATTCTGCAATGAATTAAACCCACATAACAGCCTCTGTCAGCTGCTTTTGCTTTTATTCAGGGGCACATAAAAACACGCACACACACACACACTTGATGACTGAAGTGCAGCATAACAAAACCCTCCTACAAAAAGAGTGCTCTCCAGACTCAACAAGAAAAATGCTTATTTTTTTCAATGACAGAAACAAAACATCTGTCTCGGTTCTCTAAGTCCTCTGTTCATTCTCCTTCGAAACAAATTAAAGGCGAGAGAGTTCAAAGACAAAAGACTGGAGTCTTCTCTCTCGGGTAGAGAAGGTGCACACACTGATGAGTTATGAGTACATCGAAGATTTAGGAGACCCACTGAATTTTAAAGCGTTTAGGACCTCAGGTTCAGTAAAGTCTTAAATGGACAGCATACAATACTGTTTACTGTATATATAGTAGTACAGTGAAAACACGTGTAGTACACAGTCAATAGAAGAGACAATATTCTCCAAATGTGTTACAGCGAAGAGTCTGCATGGTCAGAATTATGAGTATTTATTGTTCCTGTCATTTGTTTAGAGCTATAAAGACATACCCTTTAAATTTTATATAAAAATAGTGGCTCCCCTCTATTCTCCTGAAATGTGCTTAAATATGTAAATATACGCTTACTCTCTTTGTGTCAGAAAATTAGATGAGAAGACTGACACCACTCTCTTGTCTGTACAGTAAATGTAAAGCAGCAGCCAGGAGCCAGTTGACTGGAAATGGGGAAAAGAGAGAGCCTGGTTCTGTCCAAAGGAAAACATATTTGCATTAATCTGCACAAAAACCAAAGTGTAAAACAGCAAATTTCATTTTACACGTGGTTTTTGTGTCAGACTATTTTCTGGCCAGTGACACTAACTTTGTGTTTCATGGAATGTCTGCTGGTTATCTCTGGAAATTCCTCAGAGCCAAGAAACGATCCAGCACGTGATCTCTATGCCTCCACTTTGTCTGTATTAAAATAGACACATTTAATTCTCGACCTGCATTCATTCTCCCACCTCTGTGTCATCCTCCATTCTCACCCTCCTCTCATCTTCTCACTCCCCCTCACTTCATCCCATTGGCAGACCCTGCATCTGTCCCTCTGCTCCTTGTCAACCGTCACCTGCTCTTTACTCAGTGCTTGCATTCCTCATGTCCCGTTTCTCAATCATTCCTTCAGCCAGGATACACACAACACGTCCCCTGACAAAAAAAGAGATGCGTGCGCAGCAAGAGCCTCTGGTTTTCCAAGGTTGCTGTCATTATAACAGATATATTGGCGAATTGTGTGCAAAAACTAAAGGGATCAAGCGTGCAAAGGTTTGTCAAAACAAATTGCCATAGGGAGGGATTTAAAAACAATGCCATTATTTTATGCTTCTCTGCCTCAAGACAGGTCTTGCAACATCAGTTTTTTGTGCACACTATGGTGACAATATAAGCCACCAAGTGACTGATAGTGAAAAGGCAACCAAGGGCAGAGCAAGGTGGGCTTGCAAACACACATACACACTCAAGTAGGTACAGCAGCTACAGTGCAGCACTGAGAGGTACAGAACAAAACAGCAACATCTGTACTCTCTAATTAGTTTGAGTCAATCTGTTCAACTATCCCATTGGATAAGAAATGACTGAGCAGTGTTTGTTCACGCAATCCTCTGGTTCAGTAATGGACTTACACATTAAGTCCATCAGCGGCTCTCCTGCTTGTGCCAGATAGTCACAGTCAGCTTGCTGGTGTCACACAACTTAGTTCTAAACCAAGTCAAAATCCGGCTAACCTCATTACTGTGCGGGTGTAGCCTGATTTGCGTGAGAAACTGCTTACACACACTAACGAGTTGGAACATAATGTTAAACCCTTCAGCACTGATGCTACCTTTTAGTCTTTTTCTTGATCTGATATATTTTGGAAACGTTGGGGTGTTGTGCAGAATTTTAAATCATATGTCAGTTCATTTAAATGTGAAGGATCTAACGTTGGTCCTGCGAAGGCTGACTAATCCGAAGATCCTTCAATTATAATGACTGTACAGTATTCGGCTGTTTAATAGACAAATTTGAGCCTTTTTATGCAAAATACTGAAGCGTTATCGACCAATTTTTGCTTTTAGTGCATCTCTTACATCTTGCTGTGGTACCCTAGCTTTAAATTAATTGCCAGTCACAGCCTTTGTCTTACTGCTTCTGGCAGGCTGTCGGGGGTTAATTTCTTTCTCAGTGTTCTCAGCAACTCTCAGAGTTAGCAAACGGAAGAGACGTAGGAGGAGACACAAATCCAATGTGTGATTCTTACACATCAATTCAAATCTCCTCCTCTCAGTTTGTTTGTTTTTTTTCTTTTTGTTTTAGCACCTTCAGTAAAGGCATTGTACTTAGGAATCTTTGTCTTTGCCTCTCTCATTGAAACATACAAATTTAGATTGCAGCGGCAGCCTGTAGCACTGTGCTTGGACCATATGAGGCACAGGCCTCTATGACAGGAGTGGATATACTGGCTGCAGGAAGACCTTCCATTTCCTGGGAAAACCCCTTCGATCACCAGGCTGACCATATTTAGCACTCAACACATATCATCTGCAGTTAGAGGATGATATTCCCTGTTGGATTACTCATGCCTATCTAATCCATAATGTTCCATCTAGGAATGGACACATTGTAATCCCATATAATCCATGGAATGGATGGACCAACACACAGAGTTGCTTACTAAAAAAAACTCTCTAGCCACCATACAGTACAAACTCATTCATGATAAAAGATGAAACAGTCTATTAATCCAGTTTATTATGTCACTGCATGTGCTACTCCAGTTGTTTTCGACCATTTATGTGAGTTCAAGCTTCCTTTGTAAATCAGAGGCTAAATTCTTTTGCTCTTTTCTTGGGATCTGTTTTTTTCTGATTCAAATCTGTATAACTGAAATTATTTTCTTAAAAACTCAAGCAGATATTTAGCCTAGAAGCAACTTTTTCCTTTCTCTGTCAAATAATTCTCTGTCTGTGTCTTTGTTGGTTGGCTGGGATTTGACTTCAGGGGAGAAACACTCATTAACAAACCCAGTAAATATTCATTAAAGTTTCTCATTGGAATCTAAGTATATATATTTGTTTTCAAGCCATTTTCCGGTAGAAAAACCAACCTCAAAACTCTTTCGCGTATATGAAATTTACTCAGACACAATAGAATTAAAATAAAAATAGATAAATAAATGAAATTTTTAAAATGTAGACTTTAATGTAAGGGGCCTATCTGGATGAAGTTGTCATCCTTAAGATTTCTGTTCTGGTTGATTTGCTGTTAACGATGGCTGGGGTGACAATAAGTGCTGTTTAATAGTACGTGTCCTAGAATTCTGGAGGCTCATTGTGACTCTTCACAATAATCCTCAGATGAATGCTTTTAATGTGAAGCAGGAGCATTGGGAAAATGGTTGGTTTGTATGTGAAGCAGTAACTTAATACAGCTCTGATGCAACTATAAGAGCATGAACAGTCTTACACCTGACTTGAGAGTGAGGCTGATATCAATGAAGCAAAATCTACAGATGGTAACACTGGATTTTCAAGCAGTTTGAATCCAGTGTGGTAATTGAGGACTCCGTCATTACTAATGAAAATAGAAGGCTAATTACTGAATGTAAATACTTTGAACAGCTGTCACTGGAAAATGCTGAACATGACTGGTATTAAAAATAGATAGGAGTTCATGGAAATCCTAAGGACTATAACCTAAATATTTGGTCTTCGGTTCATGTTTTGTGGATTCACATTGAATTGGATAGATTATTCACATTAGCGGAGCATCGTGACTTCTTGTGGTTACCATGATAACCTCTCTCAACAAAGTCCTTAAATTTACCTACTCATCGCTTTTCCGTTTGAACCAGAATAGGTAATCCACCTACTCAGCCTCCACATGGCAGTGTACCAGAATCATTACTCTTCACACACACACACACACACACACACACACACACACACACACACACACACAGACTCCGCACAAAATCCCCACAGAGGCTCCATCTGGACAGGAACAAGCTTTGCTCTTCCTCCGACTTTGTCACCCACTTCTCATCTCATACCCCCCCACCCTCCATTCACCCCTCCCCTCCTCCCTTGTGTATTCTCCCTGCTTTTTTAATGCAGCACTCCTTGACAAGTCCTCCTACACAAGTAGTTGGCCTTGTGTAACTCCATGGGCAAAGCACGGTTGCGACACAGCCAAAGACATTAGCTGTGTCTCCTCTGGGGGCCACATATGTCAAAAATACAATTATGCTCATGTTTCTGTGTGTGAGGCGCCCTGAATATAACTGTCATCTCTTATGGTTTAATCTAGAAATCACATCTCATTCGGTCTGATGCAACTATTTGTGTCCCATTAGGTGAGATGCCATTTGTTTGTAAAAAAAAACAAGCCAACTTGACTCACTTGGTTGTGTAAGTCATGTTCTCTCAAGCAAGCAATCAGTTCTTTTTTAGCACTTTGGACAAAGCTTCCTTTTCACATATTGTCCAACAAAGCAGTTAATTGCTTTGTTGGTTATCTTGTCAATTCTGTTACTGAAAGAAGTCTCAGATGAATGAACAGAGATGAATAACAGAGAACGTATTAATAACTGAGAAGGCAACAGAAGGCAATCATGATAATAGGCTCTGTAAACATGTAACATCTTTCTGAGGGTAGGAGACAGGACAACATGCAGTCTATGTGTTGAAGAATTGTTTCTTGATCTGGGGCGTCATCACACATTTGATCGCAACACAAGGCAAAAAGGATTATGTAGTCTTTAAACAAGATATTAGCAGTGTTCATGGATCCTGACTGTTAATGTCTCTACTATTAGTACATATTTTTCATTCAACAATGTTATTAATGCAGCCCCATGCTGTACTCAGTGTATGCACACAACTGTACATTTTTTAATGGAAGAATCACCTGACTATTACCTGCGTTTCTTATTCATAATCAGTCAAAATTGTGGAACCTCATACTTGATTCACCTACAACTCTGTCTCAGGGGTTTACATGAGCTCTACTCTACCATTCCATGTAACTTCTGAAAATCAAATGTATTTTATATGCTTTATAAGAAGCTAGCATGCCAGAGGATTGAGCAGGTGTTTCCACACTAACATAATCCCTCCCTGACATTTGCCTCTTCCTCATTCTCTGTCTCTCCATCTAATTACATCTCTGTAACATTCTCTTCCTTAACCTTTTGTCTCTCACTCTTCCCCATTTTACTGCGATGGGGTGATCAGATGCATCACAATTTGAGAAGCATGGGATTCACTGCAGAGAGATCTTTGGCTCTGTTTTCATGATTGAGTGTGTATGTGTGTTTTCAAACCCACCTTGCCTGGCTCTCAGTTGCATGTGTCTGTGACAGCCTGCTTTATTATTTCATTTATTCATAGAATGTATCCTGAATGATTCATTCTCTGCGAATTGTACTTTTTAACTGTTCATTTAAACTTTAGCATTTGAAATTTTAACTAATGAAGTAAGGTTTCTTTCCCAAGGCAAGAAGCTTTATTAGTGTTTGTAATATTTTGCCATTGCTATTTTATTTTTAGTTTAGAGTCCTTTTTGCACAGTTGTTTACATGCATGACCTACTCTCAGTCTACACAGGCCATCAGTCTCAGCATTTGCAGTCAACATCAACTTCAGATTTATTTTGTTTTTCATGATTAGATTACATTTATTCTTCTATTTTCCCATACTGCAGACAAAAAAAATGGAGAACACCAGAAAATAAAAGTGTAAAGAAAAATGAGAGTCAGAAGATGAAGATGATAGGGGATTGAGATAATGAGTGAAGTGAGAGAATGATTAAGGGTGAGAAAGGCAGAGTGACAACATGACAGCCGTAAGTGTCAAATTCCATATCCATAAAGAATAATGAGGAACAAGAGGGAAATTTAGACTAATAGCAGACCATTCTTATTAGTCTGCCTTAATGTCAGGCATGGCAGATTTTACACGAGGTGTATCATCTCCTGCTATATTAGGCATATCTTATTACCTCAGCTAAAATATAAATATATTCTACGCTCAGAAAGTCTCCCATCGTCTTGTTGCATATCTGAACAGACCTGTTTAAAAATGAATCTGTCTCTGTGTTTTGTCCTCCAAATATTGTTTGAGCGAGCACACACTCATGTCCTCCGAGGGCTTTTCATGCCATCTGCTGGAAATCAATTTTCTCCTGAAAGATACACACAAAAACATGTACACAAGCACACACATACACAGAAACACACACAAAAAGACACGCAAACACACACACACACACACGCACACACACACAAACACATTGCAGTCTTGGGTTTTTTGCTGACAACCTGATCTTGAGAAATGACTCCCTCTCTCTTCCTCTTTCCCTCCACCCATCTGCCCTCCCTTCTCCTCATTATTTGAAAATTCCTGTCAGGAAAGAAAAAAAGAAACACAACCCATGACTTGGGCCTGACTTTATGAGTAATTGATCCTTCATATCCACCATGCTCTAACTCTAAATAAAACTCATCAATTAAGAGTCGTGAGTGTGCATTAACAGCAAGACACTGCTGCAGCTCTTGTGAGTCATGAGCCATACGGTCAGCTCCATGTCACACTGCAGTCTTTTTACACTCATTGTATCTGTTAATTTTTTCCTGTTCCTCTCTCAACTTGATTCTTGCATCATAAAGTCTGGTGAAATCAGATTTCTAGGATGGTGTTTAAGTAGAGGACTTCACTTCCTAGGGGACTGAATGGAATTGTTGCAGGTTTGGTGAAACAATCACAGCTGGCTGTGCCCTGCTGCTGTGCGCTATCCACTTCAAAGGCGGACATATTGCTTCATCACCGACCACCTGAGGCTCTGGTTTTAAGCTTGGATGGTATCTGACCTCTTCTATATTTGCTTGGTAATAATCTTACTCTCACCACAACATATAGGTTTCAGATGAGAAACAAGCCCCCAAAAGCAGTGCAGGGCTTTGTGGCTATTTTTACATGACCAAGAACACAATAGGATGAAACAGATGAAGAAGAAGAACTTGTAACAAATTAAATGGGACTAATCTAATACTGCAGGTGTCGTTAAGCATGGCAAAGTTAGCATGTTAACTGGTTAGCAGAGACACAAGGACAAGCTGATGACATTTGAAGGCATCTGCAAAGATATAACAGCACAGAGCTGGGATAATGATATTGCAACCATAACCAGGTTCTTTTTGGGTTTAAATGACAGAAAAATATCTGTCTTTGTCATTGAAAAATATCTGTCTTTGTCATTTCATTTAATGAAATGTAATTGTAAGCTGCTCAAACAGTCCCTAAATGTCACCATATGATGTCATGTTCTAATTAGCATATTCATTAGGTGATCTTGTCATACTTGTACTCTGCCTAGTGTCAGCCAGTTTCAGCCCTTAATCTGTTTGCTTCTCTCCTACTCTCTGTGTTAAAAAATGTAACCTAACAAAGTCAAAATTCCCAATAAAGTCAGTTCTCATTTACATGCTTTTCTTTTTCTGTTGTCAGCCAATGTAGTAGACAAAGTATAAAATATTGACTGAAACGTGGCCTAATTAGCCTAAATGCCCACCAGCAGTCACTTCCAAGCCATTTCCAAGCTGCTGCACTGCATTGTTAAAATCCTGATTTTATAACCACAATTTTGACTCATAAAATCATCACACACATATGTTTGCAATGTCTGTGCAGTGATTTCGGCTATATTTACTTGTAAAATGATCACAGAGAAAGTTAGAAGCTCATTCACGTATTTGCAGCTGTTGTACGGTAAGTTGAATGGGACCTGAGAGCGGTGCGCCTAAGTAGGGAAAGCATGACCTCGCACTTGCAGGGTGATACTGACCACTGTCTTAGGAATTTAGTTGGTTTGTCGCTAGTTGCTTTTTTGAAGAAAATTTGCTAAAAGGGTTTGAAGAGTTCATAAATCTAGCAACAGAGGGGATAAGTTGTAATAGAAACTGTCTGTGCCAATTCGTTTCGAAAAAGTAATGGCCAATGGAAAAAAATCTCTCTGACCATTCCAAAACTTTTAGCTGGCCAACCAAGGATGTAACTTCATTACTCAGTCATGCAGCATTCTGCTGACCAATGCTGTAACTTCATATAATAAAAAATACAAAATACTAGGAAAAAAAATGATTAGAACAACATTGTGAGACAACAGCAGGGAACACACGTACAAATCACTGAATACATATAATACAAAATGGAAAGTGCAAAATCTAAGGTTCTGAATCAATATCATATGGACCAGTATAACATAATAAAAGCCTTTTTCATCATATATATATGTGTGTGTGTGTGTGTGTGTGTGTGAGTGTTTGTGTGTGTGTGTGTATGTGTGTGTGTGTGTGTTTCCTGAAGCAATTTAATATTTCACTGTAGACAGATGGGAAAAGAAAGAGAGGATTTGTAGGATTCCGTTCTTTTGGAGTCAGGGTAGCGCTGACGTAAAGAACATGGAAATATGCGCCTGGATGGGAAGAGAATACATTTATTTGTCAGTCCCACTGTTGGGTCGCCACGGTTGACTCAAAGACATTATAAAAGATCAACAAGTCAATTTAGTAGAATAGCTCGCTAGCTTGTTTGCCACATGGCCAATTTATCTCTGTAAAATGCCTGACATCCACTTGTTAAACTTGACAGTAGCACTTGGTGAGTCACAACACTAAGCTGTTGATACAGAAGATGGATTCATAGAGATCAGCAATATTTAACAACCTACCTCTGGCTTATCTCAGATAAACTGTCAGTTACACCGTGAAAATGGGTGAACGAATAGAGTAATGTGGAAATGGTCACCAGGGGTGTTTACATAATGAGGGGGCTGGGTTTGCTAGCATATGAGCTAACAAGCCTACCAAAGCGAAAATAAACACAGTACACTGCCTTTTACATTTGAGCACAAAAACATTTCCATAGAATTTAATAGGTGGTGAGTGAATAGTCATGATGTGTGTCACGCTTGAGTTGTGTTGTTTTATTCTTTGTATGTATCTCATTATTTTTCCCTTCCTTATTTCCTTCCTTCCTTCTGTCTTGTCTTCCTTTCCAATTTCCCCACATGCACATTCATATACACAGATCCACACACTTAGCTACAGCTGATAACAGATTGTCCCTCGTGGAGAGATGTAGGATTAGATTATCCCGCAAGCTGTCACCTTGAAAATGGACGACAGGAGATAATGAGAAGAGGGAAAGAGAGATAGAGAGAGAGAGAGAGAGAGAGAGGGAGGGAGAGAGATATGCACGAGAGGTTATGAAAGATAGATGGAGTGAAGAAATGTAGATGGTGAGAAAGATTAGATATGCGCTACTGGGAATATTATAAGGCTGGATTGCAGAGGTTTCTGTATGTTTTTCCACATGTATACATGTTGTTTTTGTGCTTTATACTGTGTGTGTGTGTGTGTGTGTGTGTGTGTGTGTGTGTGTGTGTGTGTGTGTGTGTGTGTGTGTGTTTACAAAGGAGTAAACGTGACTCTCCAAATAAACTGTGCATCTGAAACACATTGTTGCTCAAACTCTAGTTGGTATTCCACACGAGTTCCCTCCTTGTGGTCTCATGCTCCTCCAACATCTATTTTACCTATTCTACCCTCCCTCTTTTTCTCTTCCTCACGTTTTTGTCTTGTTTCCTTCTGTTTTCGACTTGCATTTATCTCCCTTCGTTTTTATGTGTACCTATTGCTGTCACCTGTTTTGCTCCATCACCCCGTCTCTCCTCCTCTCTTTCTTCTCCCTTGTATTTCAATCCAAGCCCCCCCCCTTCTCTCTCTCCCTCTTTTTCCCCCAGATAAAATATTCATGCCCATACATACTGGGAGTGTAGCAACAGCAGCCGAAGCCACAGGACTCTGCTTTCAAAGACTTCAAGGCCTCTGAGCTTACTGAGAGGGAAAGAGAGAAAAATAGGGAGAGAGGTGATGGGGGAGGAAGAGAAGGAGTAGGTGGAGAGGTTAGAAGAGGTGAAAACCAAAAAGAGCAGGTGAGAGAGAGGAATGGAGAGATAAGCTGTGACAAGTGAGAAAAGAAGAGAAGGAGTAGGACGATGAGTGGAAGACCAAGGAGCACCTCCATTACATCAAACACCAGGCAACACATGATGAAACACTCCTTTTGCATTTCACACACACACACACACACACACACACACACACCTGCAATCATGCTGTATGATAAACACCAAGAGAAAGAAAACAACAGAGAGATGCAGCGCATCCAGCACTTCAAAAATGAGCGGACACATGATTAAACACTTGACTCTCTTTATATTCCTCACTCGCACACTCCTAAAAAATACTTCTTGCACCCTACACGATAGAGCTCCCTGCTACACACATGCTAGAACATAAACAGGCACAAGCACAAGCACAAGTACACAAACACACAGATTAGGTCTCCAAGGCTTTCATCGGTCAACCCTCCACATGATCCAATAGGCCCTCTACTGCACATTCACCCTCTAATGTACCAAATGTGATCTGGAATTCACTTTGTCTTACTATCCAAAGTTTGCACAAAAGAGTCGCCATCCGTCTGGCTGATGGATAAAGCGCATGCATGTTCCAATTAGGTGCCGAACTCGGGGTTGTTTCCAAGCAACCTACATTAAGCTGCAACTGCTGTGAGGGAAATGAGGCTTCAAAGCTTTGAAGGATGTTTTGACTGTTTGAATGGTAGTGTTTGAGTGTGTTTTATGTGAGTGTGAATGGTAGAGAGGCAATAAAAATGGGAGAAAGACTATAAAGAAACTGAAAGCAACACAAGTTTGAAATGTTATTATATTGGATCTCCTGACATCTGTAACAGGATTAGAGCACTGATGGCGCAGATACAGAGAACTGGGGGACTGTGCCTTCATTGATCAAAGCAGCTTTGAACAAAACCCAGTATTTCCTTTTGGTGCCTGTTGTTAAGCAGCTGACCCCGATTGACCTCTATTGAGAGAACGAGAGGGATTCATAACATATTTCATTACATAACATTACACCACTGTTAGCCATACTGTATGTGTTACATGATGAGCTCATATTATGCCTGTACTTTTTATGTAAGTGCATCCTCCACTCGCACATCAGTCGTCGGTGCTCAAAGCAAACACTCGGATAAATTATCTTTACTAATACTATTCGCCATCCCAAGGTTTACCAGGTGCATTCACTGGCAGCGTGTACATTTTATGTAATAGCTTCTATCATTTTTGATTAGTCCTATCTTAAAATATGGTTGTTGTTTTTTTTTTAATTTTCAGAAATATTATATGCAGTATAATCTTCCATGCTACACTGTTATACTTTGATTCTTTTAAGAATAGGTTTTTTTGTTATTATCAAAAAATCCATGAAAAGACCAACACCAACAATAAATTGATTCTACTAACAAGGAAGATTAAGTAACTAAGGAGGTTTTACAACCCTCTAAAATGACTCATTTCAAAGAGGGTCTAACATTATCAAAAGGGTCAAAAGTTGTAAAAATAACACTCAAATTTATTAACAAATCTAGAATGACTTCAAACCAAGACCAAACCAACCACAAATAAGGCTAACGGGCCGACGGATGTGATCCAAAAGAAGGGAAGACACCCAGAAAATCCCACAATTAGCATTAAGATTACCCCTCCTCCCCAAGAAATATGATCCCACAACAATGGGACTTAAGTCATATGTTCCTTGAATTGCCATGAACACTGGATATGTAGTTAATTTTGAGATTACACTATCATGCTGCTTTAAATGCTCCCTAATACATATTAATCCACAGCTGAAATTAGCTCCTGAAAAATAAACTATTTACAGTTTTTGGGTCATCTTTGATAAAAAAAACACTGCAGTGCCCAGTTGTTGTAAGGAAGTATTTAGGCTTTATTAAAAATTAAACTATATAAATATAGGCTGTTTTTAAAAAATGTATTTCTCCGGTAGGATCCAATGGGCTTGGGGTTGATTGCCACTAAGGATGTAAGAAAGTATTAAAAGACAGACATACACATTGTTAGTTTTTTCTTATCATGAAATTTGTTGACAATAAGAAAGAAATATAGAATATCACCAGAAATTGTCATTAAAAGTTAGTGGTTTGTTATTAGGGTTAAGCTTAGAGTTTGGCAAAGCTTAGTTTAATGTTGTACTTTATCCTGAATAGTTCCAGTTACATCCTAAGATCATTCCAGTTTACTACTATTTTTTTACTCAATTTACTTAATTTTTACTTAATTTAAAATGACAAATAAAACAATGTTTAGTAATCTAACAAGTCATCTGTTTGCCTGCACTTTCCGTGTGTTTGCGTGTGTTTGTGTGTATGCTTGCATGCTGTGATGTAATTTGTGACATTTAACAGTTGTTCACATATAATGACACACTCCAGAGCTTGCATATAATAGCACGCATATTGCTGCAGGTTTGAAATAGTCTATTCTACTGGGACCTGCTGCAACATACATAATACATTCTCTACATAGCTAATTAAGAGAAACATGTTATTGGCTAATTAGCAGCATATAAAGGAAACATTTTACAACCCTCAGGGGACAGAAAACACTCAAAGTCAGGGGGAAGAATTTAAAGTCAAAGAAGGAAATATAATGGATGGTTTATTACAAACTGGGGGGAGGGAGAAATGAGAAGGGGACAGGTTCAAAGACAGACAATAAGAGAGACTGTGTTAAAGAGATGAATATTTGATTTAATCTAGGCTCCTTTAGAATATCAATTCATACTCTGCATGTTGTTCTCCGTGCACCCTAATTCTCCGTTTATAACAGAAGATCCAGCTCACTCCATTTGACATTTTATTTCAGTTTCATTGAGTATTAAATCAGACCATTGTGCATAGTAAAAAAAAAGAACCTCCACGAATTCACAAAGTGAAAGAAAACCATAACAAGTATCCTCTTAAAATTCAAAACCAGGAGAAAATATTCCTTGCTCTCTAGAATAAGAGAACGTCTAGAGATGAGGTGACTATTTATCATTATCAATGATTGTTTTTTTTTTTTTTTTAAAGATACCGTGACAGCGCCATAAACAGGGTAGAACACCTAGCTTGGCTTTGCATGAAGGGAAACTTCCATTATATCCTACCAGCATTTTCAGACCTCACTACTCTCACATTTTATCTTGTCTGTTTTAATCCTTGTCCAAGCCAAAGTCAATAAATGACACACTGTGGCTTCATGAGGGGTCATGTAGTAGACTAACATCCTGGCAAGTAGCATTAGCCCCCTTGTTGACAGAAAACTGTTGTCTTTACACTTTTTCTTATGTATTATTTAAACCAACAGGATAAAATTTGTTTATAAGTGAGCTTTGATTCTGCTGGTATCAGATCTTGTTTGCTTTGAACAGAGCCAGGCGATCTGTGTACCCATGTTTCCAGTGTCTATGTGAAGGTAGGCTAACCAGCTGGAGGTAGCTTCATACGTAGCGTAAAGGCATTAGAGTGGTTTTGACCTTCTCCTCGAATCCTCGGCAAGCAAACCAGACAGTGTCCCAGGCGGCACGCTACATCAGCGCTACAGAGGAACATCAGCCCTACATAGTCTTCCACTGCCGCATATGGCATCTAAGAAGGCTAGGAATCTGCAGTCTGCCTTAAACAGCTGCAGACTCCCAAAGTTGGTAATGTGTTGGCGTTATGTTGTGTCCGAAGAAGGTGACTGCTCCAGTATTCTCAACGCTCAAAAAATGCCCTAAAGGCTTATTAGGGCTTCAGTAAATTTTGTTTTTTACTGCAGAGATTAAAATGCTCCATGGGCTGAAGGTCCCAAAATATCAGACTATCTGTTTAGGGATAGAAATATGTTAAAATTTAGTACATTAGAGGTATTTGCTGTTTAATGTTTATTTTTGCAGTGCTACTCAACTGACCTACCATGGCTGTGTTAAAATCATTATTCTGGGTCAATGATATTTTGTCAGCCCTCTATACAGGACTTCTATCTAACCTACCCTGCATCGGTCCAGGCCGACTAAAAGATCATTTGGCAGTACACTAGATGGTGATTCCCCTCTTCTTAACTGCGGGTCATGCAGACACAGGTCACCGCAACCACAACACGCCAGTCCTATGATTTCTGTTTGGATTGCACTAACCGCATGATAACAAACAAACATGCGAATGCAATCTTCCTGGGAAGGGACGGAATAAAAAATGCAGTAGAAATGCCACCAAACTCTGAACGTCTGTCTCGTGGATGGGGGTAGCGGAGCAGAATAGAGAAAGAGAGAGAGGGAGAATAAAAAAAGGTCGTGAAGGGAAAGAGATGTAAGTAATTCCTCCAGCCTGCTGGTCCACACAGGGAATTTTGGAGCAGTGAGTTGTTCAATAATGTATTGATTTTCTTAGTGAGCTTTCCTTTCTTTCAGGACTTGATGTAAATGATTATCTGACAGTTTGTTGCTTAACTAGTGCAGTGCTGTGAATGTACACTGATAAGCCAAAACATTAAATTGAGTATACTTTATATTCTATGCCTCTCCTCTATTTTTCCACCTGTCTGTCTAAAAGGCTAAATCAATCAGTTGCGTGTTTAGCATAATCTCACAATACATTTTTTTCTGCAGGTATGAAGCATTTTAGATGATAAGGTATAGGGCAACGCTTTGTCCTCGGAAAAGCTGCAGTTTTGGTTGGCTGTTACATTCTGTTCTTCACTGAGGCAGGAGGGATACAGAGATGTGCTTCCTGCTCGTGTTCCTAAACATCCCAGAAAGTGAGTTATGTTTAAACAGAAGAGACCAGAGCACATGTTAAACTGCATCCTGATTATCATGAAGCTGCCGATGAACAAAAAAGAGTGGGATGTTATTGTGGTCGCACAGGCGCTGCATGCGCAAACAACATCGGCTCCACTGGGTTTTGTGAATTTTGTTTGATTGTTGGAATGTTTTACGACCATGTAAACGCTTCGTGAGCTAAATGACCCAGTCCCTGTGGCTCCCATTTCAAAAACATGTTAAAGCACAGACAGCAGCTGGTGATGGGTAGAGGCATTGTTTGTTCCTCCGAATGGGTCAGATATTATCACACCGAGTATCAATTTTTTCCATAAGCAGTTTACTTTGACCCATATTAATGGTTTGTGTTCAACTAATTCGGTTTATAAAATTCAGTTGTGTTAAGTCTGTCATAGAGCTTGTTAATGTATCCTGTGGTGTTTTTAATTTGTAACTAGTAGTTCTACTCCTGCTAGTACAACGGCTCTATAGATGGCAATGTCAATCATCCACCACTTTTGTCCTGATCCCAACGATGAATCTTAATGAGCTTTGTGATCCGCTTACTTTTTCATTTAGCTCCACCAGATCAACATTTTTATGTGTGAAATAGCTCAACATTCACATGACAGATTGACAAAAAATCTTATACAGACATTCATGGTCTCCAGAGGGTGCCTAGAGGATTTTGACCAGTCCCAAACTTTTGATGGACCACAGAGGGACCACTATTAATGCTACCGGGCAATGTTTATATGTGTGGGTTCCCAGTTTATTAAGTCTTGTCAGTTGTATCACCCTATCCAACTCATCAACCAGTGATAATGACGTGGGGGTAAACATAGATGTAAGTAATAAGTGTCACACTTTTAGGAAATATTGTCTTAACAAAGGCTCTACAAGGAAGGAAATTAAGCTCATTAAACTTATTTGTTACAACTCAAGGAAACTCACTTTGCATCACAGTAATTAATACTGAATGTAAATAGATCCTTTGTGTGTTGTGACCATTAAATCATTTTACTGTTACTATGACTAGTTCACTGCAAGTTGTATCAGGTTGTTTTAAAATCTCTAAAAAAGTAAATTGCAGGCCTCTTTTAAAGGTGAGATATATCGCTGATTGGCATTTACCTTGATACAGCTGCCTTTGTGAGTATTTCAGTTATTTCAAGGTAAAAGTTCTTTTTCATCAAGTGTTTTTCTTTTTTTTATCCACTCTTGTATGTGTGCATAAGTGGATGCAATTAAAAGGAACTTTTCATCATGATCAGGTTTGAATTGCTGGAAGGGCTCCACAGTCTGTTTGGGTTTTAAGTGGCTCTCTCTTTTGTGTTTTATTTTACTCCAGGATGATGAGACAGACTCTGGGACGACCTACTCGCTCCATCTATCTGGGTCTGGCTTGTTTGTCCCTCACTCTCCATCTCCTTCTGGCATTATTTTGTCTCTCTGTCCTCCAGACAGCCTGTGTCCTCCCCATCTCTTCTTCTTCCTCCTCTTTATCAGTTCCAAGAACTGATACTCAGCACCATCAGTCTGTCTCCCACTCCTCCTCTTCTTCAGATGTCTCCTCCTCACATAAACTGCCACAGAATCCCCAGAATGATGAGCATCACGAACTGAATAACGTGTTACCCCCTAAAGGGAAAGACTCATTCACTAGGGCCACTGAGGGGGAAAAGAAACTTTTTGGAGCTGGGAAAGTTATTCAAAAGGTCAAAGGTCATTCTAAGTTGGAAGCACTATTCAATCATCAATTGTACAACCTGCCACATCCAGAGCTGCTAGAAGATGATTGGCTGCTAAGGGTGAATACAAATGAAGATGCAAGGGATACAGGAAGTCAGGAAGAAGAGAGTGAAGAAGCCATTGATAAGGACAGTCAGTGGTGAGTGAAATAGATTTAGAAAACAAATCAATCATTATGTAAAGTAAAAACAAACAAACAAACAAACAAAAAAACCTTTCTGAGTCCTTGTTAAATATTTCAAGATTATGCATTGACATTGCTTTCTCGAATGGGCCCTTAGTTCCAGGGGCTTGATTTACTGCTTTATACGCTAAAATCTTACAGCAAAATCTGAATATTTAAGGTTTTGGCTTGTTTACAAATTAAATTATGATAAGCCTTTTGTTAGCTATGTAAGAAGCCTTGCTCTATGAAGGGCAATATGGGTCTGTCGGTTCAATACTCTGATCCGGATTGAAATATCTCAACAACTACTAGAATAGTACTAAAATTCATGGTGTCCAAAGAATGAGGCCAACTGACTTTGGTGATCCCCCGACTTTACATCTTGCATCATTGCATCATTGGATCAAAATGTTTCAATTTTTACTTTGGTTCATATGCAAAAGACATTCCCACAGAGGGCTAACACGCTAAACTAAGATAGTGAACAACATATGTATTTATATTTATATATGTGTGTTTTTTTATTAGAAAATAATACTAAGGTAATGTAATAAAGTAAGACAGTGAGTAACATGCTGAAAGCACTGCTAGCATGGCTTTAGACTCATAGTTTGGTTTCACTGTATTGTACAATAAATTACTGCTGCTCCAAAATAACTAGAAATTATTCTTAGGGATATTTATAGTATTTCTATCATCTCTTTTTACAAATTTCTTGAACTTTAGTTAGACTGTCAGAACTCCATTGGCTGATTCTGCCTATTTATCACCTTCACTTCCTCTCCTCAAGGCAGAGCGCCAGCCAGGAGGAAGGCTACGACAAAGTCACGTGGACGAGCGACGTGGAGACCCACCCGCCATGGCTACGGTTTCACCTGGGCATCACTCGCCGGGAGCTGTACAACAGGAAGGATCCAAACCTATCTCAGCTGACACACTATTTGGCAACACAACGCATCCTCAGTGCTGGTGAGCAAAGGAGGAGGGTGGGGTTAACCAGTGAGAGAATAAACAGAAGACAGGATAGGGCCGGGGACGGGTATAAGAAACATAGGAGAGATGTTAGAAGAGGGTGCATGGTGAAGAAGAAGGAGGACGATTACCAGACCTACAGCAGACATTATTCTTTATATGTACTTGTTCAGCAAAAACCTGCACAGCCCAGTTATGTGAAAGCAACAAATCTAGTTATTGACACATAAAAGACCTGGATCTGTATTTACCATATTTAGGATGCAGGCTTTCACTAAAATGAGTAACTTGGTCAATACACCAAGATTAAATCTGCATTTACACTTGTTAAGTAGTAGTTCTGTTAAATAAGGACAAGCTCAAGGACATTAGCTAAAGAAGTGCACTGAAAGTACACAGTAAGTGCTGGAGGGACACAGTACACAGGAATGGGATAAATAAGAAGTAGCTCTTATGTTAAAACTTCAGACTCCTAACGCTCTGTGAGCTTGTCCCTAGATCTAGAGACCGACCGCATCTTTACCCTGAATTTTCCCAGTAGGGCTAGGTTTTAATTTGAGTATAATTATTCAGCTTCCTCTCGGTTTAGCACAGTTACAACATCACAAACCATGCTGCTTTCTCATTTTAACACTGATTCTTTCACACAAACAAGCTGGTCTGTGAGAGAGCCAGAGGCAACACAAGTTTCCCTCAAAGAAAACAGCAACCTGTGACAAAGTTCATATTAAGAACAGTGAAGGATTATATTTTTGAGAAACACACTCAGATATTCACAGAAAGGCTCACATATAAAGTGATAGGTCCATATGGGCATGCATTGATGTATGAAAATGAAAGCATATTTACACAAAGTGAAAGAACAAACCCAGAAGGATTCAGCACATTGGACAATGACCTTTCAGTCACAAGGTAAAAGTTTGAAGAAGGTGGAAAAGCAAATAAGGGGAGGCATGTAGACCATATATTGATATATTATGTGTGTGCAATCTGTATGACAGTACATCTATTAGATAGACACAATAACAAACACTTGCACATTATACTGCAATTCAAAATCGCAGGAGTAAATCCTATATTTGTGAAGGACTGTATTCACACTCAGGAGTCGAAATACAAAGTGAAACAGAATTATGATTCTAAACAGCAGGTAAATCTGTAGCTCCCATGATCTTTTTGTGGTAGGGTCATGAATATAATCCTCCCACAAACTTGTATTGTCTCAGCACCTACGCACACACAGACACGCTGACCCAAGTGCATGAGTAAACACACTCATACCCGTACTGAATGCACACATACATGAACCCACACACAACTTCACTTGCATCAGCACATGATCATGCTCATTTTGTGTTTGCTCTTCTCAGACACCCTGTCCCAATCTTCAGCACGCTGCAGAATGAATAATGAATTGAGATTTGTGTTATACGCTGCAGATTAAGCACTAATCTCAGCTACAGGCTGTTTTTTTGTCACTGTGTCATCTCTTTTTGCATGTTTTACACTCTACACAGTGTATATATATTTAAATGTGTAAAATTTGGTGAATTTTCCTTTTAATCAAATTTATAAATGAATATTACCAAAAAAATTAGATAGTATTTAATTGATATTTCAGACTTTGAATTATTTTAAGGAATTGCTCCTTCAAGCATGGCATGCAACAACCAAAGCAGTTTCTTTTTTTCTGAGTGTCTTATGTTGAACTTGTTCACTTGAAAGGGAAGGAACACATGCTTTGATTTTATTCATTCACATTGTCATGTTGTCTGAAGTGTGGATGAGATGGATCAAGTGTGTTTGGATGAAAGAAAGCAAAAAAAATCCAGCTGTGTCCACTTTACAGAACTCAGTGGAGGTGAAATGAGTTTATTGCAGACCAGCTAGTTATATACATATTTCCTTGTTTTTGAGCTGCAGGGGCAATATTACTTCAAGACAAAACCATAGTCATTGCTTTTCCATAAATAATGTATTAAAGGTGTAATGCAATAACTTTCACAAAGTCAGATAGTTATAATCCAGCCAATAAACAGATGAAAATCAATTTCATAAAGTATTTTATACAGGGTTTATTGTGGTAATGTACAAAATGGAGGGCCCAGTAGTAGCTGGTTGTTTAACTGTGTAATAGGCCACCATGTGGAGAGACATGTGTAATGCATTCCACCGAACAAACACCCAGTGTAGTAGCCATATTAACGGATCAGTCTGGTGATATTATGAATTCTTCTTGTCAAAAGAATCCCATGAAAAGACCAACGCTAACAATAAAAACCTAACTTCCTAACAAGTATTTTCTATGCAGCCAAAGCTTGATTCACATCGGAGCTCCATTATTGTTCAAAAAATATTAAAAACAAATCAATCTTCCACAGTGTTGCTCTGGTTGACATGTTACATGAGCACTGCACTTTGTTTGTGGTAAGCTCTGCTGCCATGGTTTTCCTGTCATAAATACGCACTTGCTCACCAAGCGTGTATTGATCTGTATCTTAAAATAGTCCCCAATAAATGCCCTATTTACTCCAGTTTAAGTAATGTTTTCAGAAATGAAACAGTGCCCATTTGTTTCAGAAAATTATTTAGCCTTTTCAAAAGTAAATGTATATATTTCTAAGCTCATTTTTAAACATTTACATATCTTCATTCGCAACCCACGGGGTTGTAGCTAGGTGACTCACACATGATGGGAAGTCAGAGTGTTTTGAGAGGCGGACTTATGCATTGTTGGTTGTTCTTTTTCATATGAGCCGCCGTATCCTTCAACATGTGTGTCTGTGTGTAAGTTTATGGTATGTGTTTCTTATACTTGCTTATAAATATCATCAAATATATCTGTAAGGAATAATCTCTGTTATTGCTTTGTTTTATAAATACACTCTCTATATCCACTTTCTGCACGTCTTTCAGTTCAGAAGACAGGAGGCACCCAGCTCAAATTGCTCATATCATTCCCAAACTATGGACAAGCTCTGCTCAAACCTATGAAGTAAGACCATACTGTCCTAATACTAACTGACACTCAGGCCAACGGACTAACTTTAATGGTGTTTTTGTTTTTTGTTTCATAAAAGTAACCCAGTACAGCTGGGCAAAATTTTAACCTAACACTTTACTCACATTACCATACCATACCATACCGTATATTTGTTTTTTCCATGTGCATTTTTGTTGTACAGACAAACCAGAGATGCAGAGACGGACGTGAACCTCTTCTACTTCTCAGACTTTGAAAGACACAATGCAGAGATCGCTGCCTTTCACCTTGACAGGTACAGACGGTTATAAACTCTGTCAGAAGGCAGCAGGCATCCCGCTGGATAGACAGACCATTCTGTAACCAACAGATCACTGCTCCAACACTGTAATCAATCATTCATGAAGCTACTATACTGCGTGTCCCAGGGGAAAAAAAGTGAAGAGTAAAAAGATTTATTAGGACTAAAGTTATCCTAAGATAATCAATCAACATTCAGCCATAAATCACAAACAAATTTTGAATGTTTTATTTCTCATTTATTGTTTCAGCTCCTTCCTTAATTCTTGCTCACATCCTCTTGTCTTTAAACTCATTTTTTTTGTGCAGCTTCCTTTTGTTAATGTTCATCTCTGTTCCCATGTCTCCATCCTTTTCTACCCACGGCTCAGATTACTGGGCTTCAACAGGATCCCTCCAGTGATCGGTCGACTCATCAACGTCACCAAAGAGATCAGAGAGATCACCAGCGACCACAGGCTGACCAGGACCTTCTTCACTTCCCCTGGTATGCGTGTGAACGCATGTAGGCGAGTGTTTATATCCATGCTCGCAGTACACATTAGCTACAGCAAACAAAACATCACTAGAAATCAAGAGGTGTCTCTCTCTCTCTCTGACTCCCTCTAGCGGGGAATGTGTGTTTCTATGGCCAGTGTGAGTATTACTGTTCGACAGAGCATCCAGTGTGCGGTCAGCCACATGCACTGGAGGTGTCCTTGGCTGCCATGCTACCTGACCTCACCCTTGCTCCCCGCAGGTCCTGGAGGTCACCATGGAGACGATCCTACAGCCGGACCAAGCTGGCACAGTGCGTACACCGTCTGTCTCAATTATTTGTCTTCTTCGTTTATTATGGTAGCAATTAATATTACTATACACCTAATATAAATATGACGTTATACTATAAATACTGCTAACTTTATACACTTGGCAAGGGACAGAATATTAGAACCACATGGTTGCGCTTTGTTTTACTTCCCTCTTATGTATTATGTTGTGTCTTACTTGATGCAGGTGGATCTTGTTCATGAGTGTTCAGTGAAAGGCTGCAACACAAAACTAAATTTGTGGTTCACGTTAGCAGCTGCTTCACATAAGTTCCAACAAACACGTGAAGTAGTTGAGTACAATTCAAGGCCAAATTCTATACAAAAAGTGACAAAAGAAAACACACAAAGAGAAAACTTTTTCATGTCTTTATGTCAGTATAACAATACTGATGTCAGTAAATAGGACGCATTATTAGTGTTAATCCACCAGTTTCAGCCTGTCGGAGGACTATGTGTAGAAAGACTTTTTTCCTTGTAAATTTATTACCAGCAGTGTATGTGCAGGGACATAATCCAATACTCTTTGTCCGGAGGCTTCTGGATCACAATAAAATTGCTAAAATATATTATATTAAAAGGGGCAGACCACCAGTTACAGGGGGAGTTTTCTAATGTAATGATGTCATAATGATGCACAACTACCTCAGATTTGGAAGGAATAATCTAAACAAAGATGTTGACAAGTTGTATTACAGGAAGTGTAAAAGCCCAGGTTTTTGAAGTCAAACTAGGGACTAAAGGTCAGGATATTTTAGATTCCGCTGCTTCAATTATATCCATCATTTTTTAAAATAATGCCCTGTTAAACTTTGTAAAAGTGCAGCCATGATAGAGGCTGAGGAATACCAAACAATCAGCCTATACTTTACAGCGTGTTCCTGCTTTCCTGTTCAGCTCAGGTTGTGTGGGAGCTGCGTGAGCTGTCCAAGGTGACATGAAGGTTTGCAGTTGATGGGTTAATAGTTCCAATCACTGTTGTTTAAGAAACTTGGCAACATATTATGCTGCTATTTTGGGCATCATTCGGACATTTTGGTTTCTTTTGATCGTCAGTTCGCTTAAATCAGGTTACTGCTTTGTCACCGCCTTTATCTGTTTTAAATTTGCACCTGTTTGTAAGTTGGATCGAAAGACACTAACACATAGTGTTTATTGTCTTAATACAGTATATGATCAGTATCTGTACCTGAATTAATTGTAAATGAAAGGTTAATCACTTTTATCACCAATCAACTTAAATCACAAGTCTTGAGTCCACAAAGGGAAATAGTCCTTCTCCCAAATCATGTTGAGTCCGTCCTCAGAAACCGAAAGAAGAAGAAATCGACATTGAGGAAGACAAAGAGGAAGATATATAGCATAACCAGCACTAGATTAAAAACAAAAAAATCATGCCAACTGTTAAAACACAACCTTACCAAAAAAAAAAAATAAATAAAATCCCATTTAACAAAATAGACTCAGCCCAAATTATTCATCATGAATGAATATTTACTTACTTTACTAAATTTAACTCTTAAATAGATATACTTATCCATCACTGACTGCGCTTTATGTTCCCAGGTGGGAGAAGGACCCAGCCTACTGCGACATAGTCAAACAGACGCCTCCTTACAACCATGGCACCAGACTGGTGGATCTCATAGACATGGCTGTACTGGACTTCCTCATGAGTAAGTCTCTACATTTTAAACTCATCCCCAGTAGCCTGTTGATTTGCATTATATTTTTTTTCCTTCTAAATGCAATGGAGATAATGTTGTCATGAAATTCCAATCAAAACATGGCATTATTACCTGGGTGTCTTTTTTTATTTATACAAACAAAGCTTTCCCCATTGTCTAATGAAACGTGAACGTCTTTCATTGAAAGGCAACATGGACAGACATCACTATGAGACGTTTGAGCAATTTGGCAATGAGACTTTTTTGCTACATCTGGATAATGGACGGGCGTGAGTAATCTTTCAACTCATGTCTGTCAGCCAAACACTAGAGAGATTATTGTTTCGTGTCAATGATTATGGCAACATTTTATTTAAGTTGCTTTCTCACAACGAAAATCTTGTTGACAATGCTTTCCAGGTTTGGGCGTCACTCTCGGGATGAGCTGTCTATTCTAGCTCCCTTGCAGCAGTGTTGCAGGTAAACTAAAATTAAAAAAAAAAAAAGAAAAGAAAGAAAGATGAGAGAACAAGTCTGTAAAGTTCCAAGGTCTGGTACAAAAAACATTATAGTATAACTCAGCAGAAACTGCATATAGCTAAAGGACCCAGAGAGATTGGGGGTGTCAATTCAAGTACTGTTTCATTTCAATTCTTTCCTACCTTACTTTTTCCATTCGAGCCTCTTCATTATCTCTTCGTGATCTCACTCTCCATCCCCCTCGCAGGATTCGTCGCTCCACCCTCCTCCGCTTGCGCCTCTTGCGCCTCCCTGGCTTCCGCCTCAGTGATGTCATGCGGGAGTCTCTGGCTCAGGATCCTCTGGTGGGCGTGGCCCCCCTCTTGTCTGAACCACACCTCTCTGCTTTGGACCGACGCCTTGCCACCATCCTCCAGGTGGTGCATACCTGTCAGGATCAGCACAGTGATGTCATCTACAATGACTTGGAAGGATACCAGGAAGGAGACTGACTGAGGGAATAGAAAAACAATAATAAATATCATAAATCTGTGTCATATGTGTTAAATTACTTATTTGATTTACAATGATAGCAAATGGTGCATTGTAATTCTATAGCTAAAAGTTATTCTTATTTACGTGTCATGATTTCTCCTCAACATGCAGTTTTGCAGAGGTCAGGGAACTTCCAAGTTTCTTAGGAACAAACATGAATAAAATAGTTCAATTCGATGAACGGTACACACACATATATACTGTAAATACGTATAAAAATTCCCCTCTCAGCCCCCAATGAGGTTTGTGTGTCTTCCTCAAGCTCGGGGCCTCTGGTAGAGATATATTTATATATAAAAATATATACAATTGTGTGTGTGTGTGGGTGCGCGTGTATATTGGACATAAAACATCTGGATCGACTGCTCTTATAATAAAAAGAACGACGGGTCGGCGAAGATGACGAAGCCATCCATGAAACGAACGGATGACGAAAATAATGACACCGAAAGATCCCTTGCAGACGTGTTTAAGGACGAATAATTTCATAAATTGCGTCTGATATTATTAATTTTAATTAATTAATATTAATATTAATTAACGGGTTAAAGGCCTGTAAACTAAACCCGCTCCTTCAATGACAATCTATGGACGTATGCACATTTCACACAAGATCTCCCCTCAAGCTCTATTCCCTCAGCTCGTGTGCTCCGGGGGCTTCGGGTCTCCACGTCGCCCTCGGACCGCGTCGACGTGAGGCGGAGGCTCCGGGCGCCGCGCCGCCGCGTCCCCTGCCGCCCCCGACCAGAGTCGCGCTCTACCGACGCAACGTCAGACAAAACACCGCTTTCGCTTTCCAAACGTCACCGGACTCAGGAAACGAGAGAGGATCGGTGCGCGGATCCGGGGGAGAAAGCTCTGGTGGAGCTTCCGCCTCCCTCTGAACCCATGCCCCTCAGCGCCCCCGTGATTTCCGACCCCGCCGCTCGCCCGGTGGTCGTCGCGCCGTAACGCGGGTGCGCCCGATGGACCCGCTGGATTTCCTGGAGCCCGAGCAGCTGCTGCGGTTTTTCCACTGTAAGAAAACGGAGTTGTCCTGCATGGAGAAGCCGCGCAGCTTTCTCACCCAGCTCAGAGATCACAACCTCATCCCGGAGGACAGGTACCAGGTGAGGAGGAAACGATTTGCATTTTCTTTTTCTTTCTTTCTTTCTTTCTCTCTTTCTTTCTCTCTTTCTTTTCTTTACTCGCTCCTCGCGCGCTCTCCCGCCTCGTCACGTGGGTCCCGTTTGAGTGGAGCGCGCGCGCACCCGTGTCAGGGGAGGGAACAGCATGAGGCGCGAGCTTAGGTGTAAAACCACCTGTACGTGTACGTCAAGCCACCGCGGTGATGTCTGAACACGACGATGACAGTGCAACACGGTTCTTGTCATTTTGACAGCGGGAGGCAGCAATAACCAGGGCCCGATGAACCCACAGCGGGGGGCCTCGGGACAAACGATGCGGGCCCCTCTTGACCCCCGTTTTTCTGTTCTCTGGTACTTATAAAAGATAAGAAATAATCGATCAATTCATAGGTCGATGGTTACAAATAATTTACGACAGAATCCACCATGCTAAACTAATGAAGACCAAAACTAGATTTGGTGCATATATGTGTTAGGGACGGATACTAAAACAGAAGGGATTTATAGGTAGTGTTGTCAAAAGGGTATATAGTTGTTTTTGAACAAAATTTATTGTTGTTTAACTACTATTGTTGTATAACAGCTCACATTTTCAGACAGTCGCCGCATGATGACTTTCACAGTGCCGCACAGTAGCTGAAAGAAATGTTTGAATATTAGATTTTTCAGTTTTCGGTTTTCCAACTTTGTCCGGCTCATATTTGGTGGAAGGCAATTGGAGTAAAGTGGGATTTAAGGCTATTTATTTTCTATATTTTTTTAACTGAAAACAGCTGCCTGCTGTGGCTGAAAACAATACATTTACGGCCAAAACAGTAATGTAGTGGGCCAGAATACCAAAACAATGAGCTGAAAGATGCCTAAAGGCGCTGTAGAGCTAAGAAGAACTGGATTTTCGAATGTCTCCACATTAAACATCACTATGAATTTTTCATCATTATGTGTTTTTCGGTTGATTAGTGAAAAACAGTCTAGGTCATGTCAACCAACCCTAACATTCTCTATACTTTTGTGCGTGTGCAGAAGACGAATCACATAAGGAGTAAAGAAAACGTGAAGAAAGCCGTTTATGACATTTTGGACTGGATAGAGAGAGAAAAATCGCAGCACATCACTGTGTTCTGGAGATGTGTCTTCACGGACACCCTCATGAGCCTTTACTCGACCCTGCGAACACTGCGTCGCAGCCTCATGGATGGTCAGACTCTGTTTTGTTTTGTTTTTTTGTTTTTTTATGGCCATCAATGTGTAAATGATTTCATTCTGCTTCCAATCTTCTCTTGCAATTGCTAATAGGTTAATAGGTAATAGGCTTAATAGGTTTATCTTTTCTTTTGCATCTTATAATCATGTTTTGTACGTAGTCTCTGAAAAATTAACAGATAAATAGTATGCAAAAGTATTAATCTATTCTCAACTGAAACAACACAACTTCAGTTTTTAAATTGTCTGCTTGCATGGTGTTCACTGACATTGTTTGCTTTGATGAATCACATCAAAACTGTGCTGTAACCAGATCTTAGAACAAATATGTCTATACAGTACAGGGCCAAGGTTTTTGGTACTGAAAAACTAAATCATATCAATATTTGGTGTGACCACCTCTAAAAATATTCATTCACCATCCTATTGCTGACAAGACCTAAGGATAGCTGTTTGTCCATGGTTTGTACCTTATATTCACTATATACTTGGCCTTTAATTTAATTGCAGGGTCTTATCTTTCTGACTTACAAATGCCTGAGAAGGTTGAAATGGATACAGACAAAAGGAAAGAGCTTTCAGAAGATGAAAGGAAAGAGGAGGACCAAATTAAATCTGTAAAAAAGAGGAAGAAACGGAAAAATAGAAGCATGTGCTCTGATGAGGAGGAGCAGCCTGGTCCATCATCTGGGCTGACTGAAGGTCGGAGGAAAAAGTCCAGGAAAATATGTTTTTGTAAGTCTCTCTCTGCTTTTGTCTTACTTCTGTAGACATGACTGAATTTTAGCTGAGAGTTTCAAAAAAGTGCATTATAACTTAAAATGATGGTTCTCTGTTTCATTTTGTTATTCAGTCTAATTTTACGGGTAGTAACCTCCGCCAGGGAGGTCGTGTTTTCCCTGTGTCTGGTCCAGGGAAGAACACATTGAATTTTGGGGCAGATTGAAATAATTAACTATGAATTTCATTTTTTTTTTCTTTGAAGCATGGTTTATATTGTTTGACACTGGCCATGACCAAAGTATGCCCTATACTGCCATTCTAGTTCATCTTGCAATAGATTCACTGGTGTGGCCTTGGGGCAAAAGCATCAGATTAGATCAGAATTTTTGACTGAGAAAATGTCTCAGTGAAAGAGAATTTTTCATTTTGAACAAATACCTCTAAACATCGTTTTAAAATTTCACAGCTTCTCCCTTGAAGAAGGGAGAGAAGAGTGACTTATGGACCTGGCCCCTTTATAAGTCCGTGCTGCCTGTGACCTGTGGATCTCAGCATGGGACGCTGAGCAGGGACAGACTGGCTAAAGGTCAGAGAGGCAAAGTAAAACTCAATGACTGAAAAAGGAATCCTGTTGTTGTTTCCTAATCTAGAAAGGACAAAAAAAAACACTGGAAGAATGCTAATTGAGACCAATTACTGGGCTTGAAGATAATTGTATTCTGTTCGAGGGAATTTTAGATGTAAATTCATGCAAAGATTAAACCTCTGGCCATTAAAAGATGGTGACATAAATTGATCATCATAGCACATGTCGATTTAATCCCAATCCTCTGCCTGTTTCAGGGAAAGAGTGCATTTCGTTCCAGCAAAAGTGGTTTACCCCAAATGAATTTGAGAAGTTTGCAGGGAAGAAGAGCTCCAGGAACTGGAAGTTGACCATTCGATGTATGGGCACCCCCCTGGGAAAACTTATAAAGGTTTGTTGAAAACTAATTTTAATTTTAGAATATACATGGATCACTTCACACACAGTTTATTGTTAAAATCATGTTGTTAAAATCTTTTTTTTTAAATTTCATTTCAGGAAGGGCACCTGAAATCAGCAAGTTACAAAGGACGGTATAAAAAGGAACCAAAACTGGTGAAAATACATAAATAATTAAATTCTGACACAGTAAGGTATCCTCTAGTTTTCAGTCATTCTGATATGGGCCATTCCCTCCTTTTTCTTCCTACTAGGCCAAGAGGTCCCTGTTTCCATCTGATCATGTCATTACAGGTTTGTTGTATTAGTGCAAAACAGTGATGCATCCCCACAAGCTATTAAAAGAGCATATTTTACCTCACATGAATTATTAAAACATTAATGCAATGTAATCATTAAAGCCAAACAGGCAGACAGATGAGCTGATTTTTCCCTGTCCAAGAATACATAAATGAAAATGAATGTTGAAACCAGTTTCGTGCCATTTTAAGATCTATGAAATTTTGAGCTCCAGGTTCACCTATTTGAGAGAAAAAACAGGCAGAGGATGCTTCCTATTTCCTAATGTAGGATAATTAACTGATACAAGCATGCAAAGGTAAAATGGTCTAAAATTCACCTCTCCTTTGTTTAGTTGCTGAGGGAGAAGAAGCAGAAGATGAAAATGACCATGAGGAGCATGAGCTGGAAAACCAGGAGGAGCAGATTTCCTCTAGTGACCAAGAAAATTCCAGAGATATCACAGGTTCTGGTCTACACAAAGGGAAATTACACCAGCAGTAATGAATAGTTACTCTAGATGAATATTGTATTCCAGAATTATACAATGGTTATGTTAATCATATCCGCCACACTTGTACTTTGCAGATGAAGAGGATAAGACTGAGGAACAGACAGAGGAGCAGTCTGAGTCCGACAATGACAGTAGCCGGACAGTGTTCAAAGTCACATGTGGAGATGTAGCTGGGACCTTATACAAAAAACGATTTGGATCAGGTAATGTTTACCGTAACTGTCCAGCTTATGATGGGTATAGATAAAAAGTCAGGCGGACACCTAAGCAGTTAGAATTCATCCTCTGGGAACCATCAGTGTCTGTACAAATTTTAATGGCAGTCCTTTTAAAAATTGTTGGGATACCACCAACTGGCAAACCAACGTTACCATCCCGACAGTCATACCGCTAGTATTATTTAAAAAAAAAAAAAAAAGCGGTGAAAAGTGTAATGCTGTGAACTAAACCAAACCAAACTCTGCAAAAGGTGTCCCCTCTAATCTGTCTTCCATCGCCAGGGACATGCGGGAAGAGCATTCGTACTGAGACGAGTTGGTTGAGCCCCGTGGAGTTTGTTAAGAAGTCATCATGTCAGACAGACACCACCTGGAAGAAGGACATCAAGTTTGAAGGAAAGCCACTCGGTCTCCTCATAGAGGTAACTATGATCAGGGTTGCATCATCACAGATCACCAAGAGCATCTTGAATTGTTATTTGTGCATCTTTGTGTATTTGTGTGATGCAATCTGAGAGAGAAAGAGGTTATAATTATTTTTAAAAGTTATAATCCATAAGTTTCCAATGCTGGTTGTTTGTTGTCTCATCTGTGATTTCTGCAGCAAACACTCCTTGAGTAGCTGCATTGTCAGACATACATTTTAAATGAAGAAGAATATAAACCTAATTTCTTTCTTCATGCTGCACATGACGTGAGCATGTGGCAAAGTAATGTTAGTTACTTTGCTGAGGAGAGGGAGGTGTGCAGGCAGCAGCCTGCGGCTCTTCATCTAACAGCTGACTGTGGCTGCTCCTTCTAGTCCCATCACCTGCAAAATTAAAAATGATCCCAATACTTACAGTGACATTTTTGATGAATGATCACAGCTAGCCATCAAATGTTTCGCCAGTGGAAACAGCAGCAGGAGGAAATTTTTGCATTAGCAGTAACATAATACAGCTTTGATATGGTGTAAAGAGAACAAATAAACAGTGAGGCTTTTTACATGCAAGCTTATTCTAAAGAAGTTATTGTTACTACAAAACCATACTAAAGTTTCATAAACACTCTCACCAGATGAACCATAAACTGCATCACAGCATCACCTCTAGAAGCCCTAATATACACAAAAATAATCTACAAAAAGGCATGACAGTATGATAGTAAACTGCAGACCCCATCTTAGACTCCAATCAGTCTGAACTGGTTGGCACAAGTGGTTAAAAGAAACAAAATCTGAGGTTATTAAATTCACATAGTGGGGAGGGACTGACATATAACTTAGAAACGGATACAAAGTGATTTGGAGAGAGCAGAGATCTGAGCTGTGAAACAAAGAGGAAGAAAATGTTGATTTGTCTATTTCAGGTAGGCATCTTGAGGCTCCACTCACTGCTGTGTTCTTGCAACCTGTGCAGACCAAATCATAATGACCTGGTAAGTTTGTTGATCAGTCAGTTTCAGATGAACAGAACGTCCTCACCCTACATTTATCTTTGCTCTGCATGAACAATGTCCAAAACCTGTGTTCCTCACAATGAGCTACTGTAAAATGCTCCACCTCCTGGGGTGTTAAAAGAGAACCAAACTTGGATTTTTATAAACAAGGACCTTTTTTTCTCTCAGCACTATTGCAGAAAGATGCAACATGTAATTGTACTATGTGCAAACTGATGTCATGCACTGTATATCTTGGCAGGAGGATCAGAAAAACGATGATGAGTGTTGCATCTGTAAAAGTGAAGAAGAAGCAGAGCTGGTGGTGTGTGATCAGTGCCCTCGCTCCTTCCACCAGAAATGTCACCTACCTCATGTAGACGACACCATTTTGGGGTGAGCTTTTTAAATAAAATAGGAGCCAAACGAGACATAAACAAGAGTTTTTTGTTATTTTGTTTGTTCTGGTATGTGCTATTAGTTTGATGATTTTAGCTTTAACTGTTTCAGCAAAGGTGGAAGAGATTATCTATTTCATCCAGCTTGAATCTTCAGTACCTACTAGCTGGTGAACATGGAGGAGCATTTAGCAGTTAAAGAGACACATATTTCACACTCATACTGAGGAGTTATTGCAAACCAAAATTAGAGCCAAAAGACAGTGAATATTAAGCTTGCACTTATTAGGTGGCCAGAAACATGAATCCAAATAAATGCTAATGTTGCTCAGTGTCTGCTTGTTGAAAAAATAAACAACTGTTACCTAACACATTACCTATATCAGTGTTTTTTGGTGATAATATATGAATGTTGTGTGTACAGCTTTTTGCATTGCCCCCAAGTGGACAAAAAAAAAAAACCCATTCATTTAATCCACGTTCAAAGTTTAATTCATTCTAACTACATGATTTTTGTCTTCCTGTACTCATTAAAAATAGAGGCAGCAGTAGCCACTGAAAGATAATCCTTAGTTTGAAAATGTAAATATACATTGTTTACTTTCTTTAAAGTTTTTTTTAAATCTAAATCCACTGTGGAGGTGCAGATATTGGGTGTTTTATCATTTCTACCTAAATTCCCATGTTAAGCCAGCCCTTTAAAAAGACTTTATTAAGGTAAGAGGGGTTATTGAGACACAAGTACTTAGGGGCTTATATTCTGCTTAGTCTGATATATATAATGAACTGTATATCGGTGTGTCATTTGTGTGTGTGTGTGTGTGTGTGTGTGTGTGTGAGAGCAGGGACAGGAGCCCCTGGATATGTACATTCTGTGTATTACAAGCCACTCAGGATTGGCGTTACAGTGATGAGTTGGAAATGAATGCAGCCATGTCCCGCCAGATATCAGGACACATGCTGGTGAGCACACCGTGCTACTGTCATATTGTGTCTCTCTGTCTAGGTATGTCCGCCTTTATGTCTTGTTTCTCTGTTACACTGCCGTCACTCAGCCCTTCATTCTTTCTTCTTTTTTTTTTTTTTTAACATAAACAGGAATGTCAGTATCTCCTCCTGTGTTTGTGTAGTGCCGATGAGGAAAAAGCTTTTGCATCAAACCCAAGCTGCTATGTAAGTCTCTTCACTGTTCCATGTACCTGTGCACTGCCTTCCTATTAATGAAAAAATACAACAAATTATTTGATTTATATCAAATAAAGAGCACTTAATAATCTGGCTACTGAAGGAATCACAATGTCAACGGGTCTTCACTTACTGTATGGTCTGAAACTGGAAACAAAAAAACAAACAAAAACAAAGTGTTGCAGAATGTTTAGCATTTTATTCATTTCTGCTTGGCACAGTTGGAAAATTACTCAACTGTTATCCAGACTCCGATGTGGTTTGGCAATGTGGCAGAAAAACTCCAGAAGAAAGAATACCAAACGGTTGGAGAGTTTGTATCTGACATGAAGCTCATTTTCACCAACTGTGCCTTGTACAACCAAGTAAGACACTGTTAAATTAATTTCGCCAATTTCTAAACCTATAAATATTAGAAGTTAAGATTTGTTTTTTAGGGAACTATCATATTTAAACTGACTTTTTGTTTTTTTTTCAGGCTAATCCTGAATTCCTTGCCATGGGCGAGCAATTGAAGGAGTTATTCAACAGAGAACTTAAGAAAGTGTTCAACACCCATGAACAGTAAATAAAAAAGTGTAAAGTATTCAAACTCAGTAACTTTGGGGAAAAGGATAGAAATATGTAAGTAGATATGTAGATTTCTGTGACTTGTCCCTTGTATTTACTTAAAAATAACCCATAGGACTTTTACTTATCTTTATTCTAATACCATCCAATATAACTTGCAAGCTTTTTACAGTGTAAAAGTACATTTTTTAGTTAAAGTGTTAATAAACATGAATAGATGACACACCCTGCAAACGTGCAACATTTTGTTAGATTGTAGTGAGTCTTGATATACCCATTGTTTATGGTATTGTCATTACTGGAAAAACACACGTCATTTTGGGGATCATCTTAACCATATGACTAGACATTTCAATATAATATAATTATACTACAGTGTAGTAAAGATATAATTTTTCCCACTGTTTGTTTTTTTTACTCAGAAAGGTTCCAGTAAGGTGCATTTCAAAATACATATGAACAGTTTTTGCTTTATTGATATGAAAAACCAAAGATTTAATATTTCATTTTTCTTTCTTATTTTAGAAGAGTTTTGGAATTTGTCCCAAAAAGTCCCAATGTATTTCCTTAAAGCTCATATATAATATATATATATCAAATATCAGGATTTCCATTTCAGTATACAATAATTAAAGTATTCCCTTGTGATCTCTCTGATGTGTGCTTGTGGGTGTTTGTTTTTAAATAAATATTTTGTATTTTGTGTATATCTTCAATGACATTGCAATGACTTATAATGATAAAAAATCTATATTCCAGAAGCAAAAAAAACCCACTTGTTATCTAATCAACTTTGACTAATTGGACTTTTAAAACAGGGACTAACTAAGCGAGAGAAAGGATTGAATTCTCTCACGCTGTCATCAAGTTTATCATAAATGCAACATTTCAAAAAAGTCGATGACCGGAAGTGTTGCACTTGTCTGCCTGCTGTGCATTGAATAACATTTCGGTTTGTAACAATTAAAGTCAAAATAAGGCCAGGGCTCAGGTGGCATACCTCCAGTTAATTCTAATCAGTTTTTAGTGTAGCTTTCTTTCGGTCAGTGTAAAGCAGCTCAGCTGAACATGTAAAAATATGAAATTTGTCTATAGGCAAGAAACAATTTAGCAGAGAGAGTAAAGAGTGATAACTTGGGTTTAACTGGAGCTTTTCTTTCAGTGAAATTTCCATATAACTAGTGCCAAACTGCACTAGTTTGTCCCCCAGGAAACTGTATAGAAGATTATTATGAAATTACAACTTTACAACAGGACAGCAGATCTATACTTTGAATTATAACAGGATTAGAAAGACCCGAATAATGTGATTATATCTGGAATTATTGCAGTCCCGAAAAATTACAAAATGGGGGGCTTCTCTTTTTTTTCGTGACTGATCGCATGACGGAAATTAAACTCTGATAGTGACGTCAATTTGAAGCTTTCGTAAACACGTGCTGTATGTGCGGTCAGCTGACGTCACCGTCACAGTCGCCGGCAGCGAATCTGTGCGGGGAGCTGCGCAGCCGCTCTGCGCATCCGTCGGCCGAGGCGGACGGTGTAGCCATTTCCCCGCGCCCTCGCGAAAAGGCGTACGGGGGGAGGGGTCGTGGGTCGGGGTCGGGTCGGGGGGGGGGGCCCTCGTCCATCAGGCGCCTGGCGGACCTGACGCGCCGGAGTCGTGACTTTCCCGGCTCACACCTGGGCTTTAACGCAGCATCACCCGCCGAGAACAGCGACCTCCAAACTTTCTCCCAATCCAGCGCCTGCGCAGACAATCACTCAGCTCTCTCTCTCTCCCTCTCTCTCTCTCTCTCTCTCTCTCTCTCTCTCTCTCTCTCCCTCCCTCCTGCATTTGGCCTGTTTTTGTTCCTGTGTCAGCCATGGAGGGGAATCTGCAAGGCGGCGGCGACATCGTGCCAATGCATGTAAAAACTGAGGCGGTGGATGAAAACACATCTGCGCCGGTTCTGGGCAGTCAGGAGCCGCCTGCGTGCAGGGGAGGAGGAGGAGGAGGAGGGGGAGGTGGAGGAGGAGGAGGAGGAGGAGGAGGAGTGGATCAGACTGCAGAGAAGCTGGCTGACGCTGAGCTGCAGGCAGCCACGACGACTAATCCTGTGCTACTGTGTCAGTGCACAGATGAGTTGATTTATGATCATGTTTTAACGTGGTGCACAACAAGATTAACAAAAATTCCGAATTTATTATCTGAGGCGTCATTTCCATGTGGATGTAATGTTGTAATTAAACAAGTTTTAACTTACAAATGCTGTTTAAATGTTAGATCCTGTGAGTACCGACCGGTTCTTCACCACGTCAGGGGATGGGAAAACTTACCTGAAGATCGCTCCAGGTAATTTTGCCACTGTGATTGTTGTGAGTGTGAGCTAGAGCTGAAACGGTTAGTCCATTAATCAATTAGTCGATAGTCGGCAGCAAGATGTAACAAGTAAAAGTAAGTGAACTCTTTGGAATTACCTGCATTTATGTGTGAAATTTTCCTCAAATATGGCAGTAAGTTATGAAAATGAACAAACAAAATCTATTAGAATTGATAACAAAAATAAATCTGTTGCTCATTTCCATAGTGAATGCATCACTTAGATAATCACAGTGTATACTGGGAAAAGACTGTGAGCCCCTCTCAGCTAATGACATTGACAGAAGGCTATCTGGAGTCAGGGGATAACAAACTTGGAGTTGCATCGATGAACCAGATTGGAAGCGTGGGATAGAGCTACTTTATTTATTAATATACACTCAAACATTTTGAGTTTGCTATTCACAAGACGCATCTGCTGTTGAGAGCTGATACCTAAAGGAAATTAGATTTCTGAAGACTTGATAATTAGTCGTTCACATAAAACTTGAGCGTAACAAAATCATCTCAAAGATTTTAAGTATTCATCAGTCCACAGTTAGACATGATTAGTAGTGCGGCTATGACAACCAGGCCCAACGCAGAACGCTAAATGTCCAGAGCAAGAACTAAATATGCAAATCATGGTGCATGGTGCATGGTGTCCATGGAGGGACACCACAAAGGAAGCCATTGTTCTTCAAAAAAACAAAAAAAACCTCACTGGCCATCTGAAGTTTGCCAAAGAGGAACATGAAACTCCAAAGCTATTGGGAAATGTTTTGTGGATTGATAAAACTAAGGTAGGACTCTTGGGGGGAAAAACACAGAGAGCACTATGTATGGTGCAAAAAGGGAACGGCACCAACATGAAAACATCATCCCAACAGGTGAAGTGCAGTGAGGGGAGGTTGGGTGATGCAGCAGGACAAGGATCATAAATATCGAAATAAATCTACCACAGAATGACCACATACAGAGAAAATCTGCTCTATGGAGTGACCCAGTCAGAGCCCAGACCCATAACCAAATACAGATGCTATTGAATGAGCTCAAGGGAACCATTCATACTAAACAGCCGAAGGAAATGGCAGAGCTGAAGCAGGTCTTTATTAAGAATGGCCCAAAGTTCCTCCTGAACATTGTGCAGTTCTGATCCACAGCAACTGAAAGTGTCTATTCAAGGTTATAACTGCCAAAGAAGGTTCAATCAGTTATTGAATCGATGGGTTTACTTAATGTTTCCACAGGCGCTTTGAATGTTTAATGGTAATGTATGATAGTTACATGAAAGATTACAACTGTCGGTGTGTTATTAGGACATTGTGGTTGTACTCGTGACTTAGATGAAGATAAGATCACATTTTATGACCGATTAATGCAGAAAACCAGGTCATCCAAATTGTTCACTTACTTTTTCCTGCCACTGTATTTTGAGGTTTTGATAATTTGTCAATTTTGTCAGTCGTCGTGCAAAAATTGTGAAACATTGTCAGATATTCTCCAGTTTCAGCCCCACAAATGAGAACATTTCCTTTCATCAAAACAAACAAAAAATACTTGTAATGCGTGGAAAATTTAAGTCTTTTGTAAAAGTCAAACTTTTGAAGGATGGTTTCTCAACTTGTTCAGACTCTGCATTTTACTGCCATAATTTATAAGAAGAATCCGGTGGAGAGGATAATGTTTAGGGGCCTTAAATTGTATATTAATGTACTGTTCTTCAATATATTTCCTTCAATTCCATGTACATATGAAGTGACTCCACAGAAACTGAGATTTTTTTAATTATGTTTTAATCTGCCTCAGTTGTGTTCCCCCCCTCCAGCTTCAGTGATGCCACCTGCTCCTTCAGAGAAGACGTTTCCCTCCGGCTCAGACTTCTCCTCCAAAGCTGTTTTGTGTCTGATCGAGGCCGTTGGGCGACGCTGGGGCCTGTACGAGACTCGGGAACGCTCGCAGCTCTTCCAGAGTGTCCAAGAGGAGATGGCCTCTAAGGGGCATGTGCTTCCCGTTGAAAAGATCCGCCGCAAGTGGAATAACCTTATTGTCACATACAAGAGGGTTAAAGACCGCAGCCGCGAGACGGGACACGCGAAAACATCCTGGGAGTTCTTTGATGTAAGTCTGATAGTAGGAAAAGAAAAGTGCCCTCATTAAAAATGTTTTAATGCCAAACATGGAAAGTTTCCTCTGAGGCTGGATCATATTGTTAACATCTGGTTAAAAGACACCAGACATTAAAAACATTTATAAAGGATAAGTTGAGGATAATTTGGACTTGCAAATGGGTTAAGAAATGGAACTGGATCAGGTCTGAGTTCTAACCAAGACACAAACTTCCACACAGCAAACCATGTTTACCCATTCTGAGAGCTGTGCAAGCAGCTGAGTCCCTGCTGTAGAGTCCCTTTACAGCTCTAGAAACGTAAACACTTCCTCGAGTATTGCCTGTTATATTTTACCTTAAAGACAAATGTAATTCTCTGGAGCCCGGCCCCCTAGCATGTATTGTCCAGTAAAAGTTTAACAGCCATAACTAGGCAGTGCAGGACTGTCTTTGGATTTCTCCACATCCCAAAGTAGTATGCAGGTTGGTATAGCAAGAGCGGTAGTCTGCAAAGAGTTCAGAGGGCTGTGCCGGACTTACTATATAGAAATAATACTCCATAGAAGGTCGAGCAAAAGTTTTGCTCAGCTATCTCAGCATGCCTGGCTAACAAGCTTCCTACTGGATTAGAAGTAGCACTAATATATGAGGCCTAGTGTATGAATGATCCGCTCCGTCATGTGAACCAGTATGTTATTTGTGCTGATGAGCTGATCTGTGTGGCAGGAGTAACTTGAGTTGTTTCTTTATTTCCTCCTCCAATCTTTGTGTGTCTTTTCTCACTCTAGTTGATGGATGCTACGCTTTGTGACACCGTCGGCACTCAGATCCTCAACAACAAGAGAAACAAAGGTGGCAACACCGTTCCTACATTGCCCTGTCCTTTCGCAAAAATCGTCTCAAAACCCCAGCCCACCACCATTATCCGCCCTAATGGTGACTTTGCTACGACTGGCGCTGTGGAGTCAGGTCAAGGAGGCGCCACCAGTCAAATCATCTGTAGCACTGCTGCCCTGACCTCAGTGACGACCATTAGCCCAACAAATGCTCCAGAGGTCAAGCCCCTAATCGTCCTCAATGGTGACATTGTTACAACCAGCGTTCATCCTGGCACCATTGTGCCCTCTCCGTCATTTATCTCCTCACCTTGTTTTACAGAAACGGCCTCTACTTCTCCTTCGCTTGGCTCAACCAGTAACACAGACCTCAACACGTCTCGCTGTAAAGCTCCATTCTTTTCTTCGGGTGTCATTCCTTTTCGTCTTAGCGCTGCGCCAGTCAGTAACAATCAGAACCTCCTCGGCCGCACATCCTCTTTACCCCCCATGTCCTCCTGTCTTACCTCTTCTGCTGCCAACTCATTATCTGCAACAACCGTGTCAGGAACTGAAGGAAAGAACCAGAAAGGAAGCGAGGAGCAAAGCGGTGCTGCTTTGCTCCAGGAGATTTTGAAGCAACAGGAGGAGCAGGCCTACCTTGATCGAGTAGCTCGCCGCAGGGTTGAAGCCAGAGAGAAGAGGCGCGAGAGGAGGGAGGTGAGGATGGCAGAGTCCCTCAGCAGGATAGCCACAGCCCTGGAGCTGCTCTCCTCAAAACAGGACACAGTCATTGCCCTCCTGCAGAGACTGGCTGATCGGAAGTGATGTCAGATGAATGTCTGGAAAGCAGGGGCTCTTCTCCCTCTTTTTCCATCCTGAGATCCTACTTATGAAAACACTCAAACATAACGGAAAAATTTAATAAAATCATATGAATTGCTCGCTTTTCTAAATTAAGGATAAGTGAAATGGTGTGTTATTGTTACACGCTTTACATTTTACATTCTAGGGCATTAGAGTCATGGCACTGACATCCAATAAAAACAAAAAATGCACAGTTAATATTTGTCTGGGTTGGCTGTGAAGACTTTTGTTTGGGGCAAATCTTTAAGAAAATGGATTGGGAATTCTTACCATATTTACCAAGTATTTCTATAAAGAAAGTTAGATCTAACATTTTCAATTTAGAATGAGCAGTGGTAGATGAAATACTCAGATCTATTAGGAAAAATAACAGTCCCATAATGTAAAAATACTCCATTACAAGTATTATCAAACTAAATGTATGTCAAGTAAACTGACCTCTGCAGAAAGATGGCCCCTATCACTGATATATTCAGATTTAGTCAGCTGACTTCAATATATTTTAAAAAGCAGCATGTCAGATTTAGTTATAGATAGATAATTATAGATCGATAAAGTCCTGGGCTTATTTCCATCATTGAGTTTGGTGTTTTGACAACAGATGTGTGACTCTGTTTTGCCTTTGACCTAAAGTTGGAAGGATTCAACTAATTCTAAATTGAATTAGACAACTTATTAAATTCCAGGGCCCCAGAATAAATAAATGAATACTCACCCATCTTAGTCATGAATCTATGAAGATTTCACTTTGACACACTAGCTATAGTATTGTGACTATGAGATTCTCCCACCAAATGATTTAAAAAGTAGCTGGCTGAACTTCTGGCCATTATCCTAAAAACCATATTTAGGTGAATCTGTTGAGCTCTGTCATCGACCGGGAGCCATTTGAGTTGCAAGAACTGACTCCCATAGCACTGGACCGAGCAGGATGCTAATACATTTGGGCTGATTCTGTCCAGCAAGTTTGCCTTCTTGGCTGGACATCTAGTCCTGGCATTTACTTTGCCAAGTAATCTAAAAGACAATGAAGTATCACCTAGGTTCTGTTCAGGGATGCAGCCCAAGTAGTTTACCAAGCATTTGAGTCTACTGTTTCTTCCTCTATCACTGTCTATCCAACACTTATTCAGCCGATACTTTGATCGAAATTAGATCATCCTGAACCTTGCACAGCCAATGCTGACATAGAATCAGCTGCTGGGACTTATTTATGTCATGAAATTTACAATCTAAAAAATCAGAGGTGGGTGAATCCCCCCACCACCACCACCTGTCTGTGAGTCTCAGAAACTGCTGATAATAGCAGCTCCCTCAATAGAAACTCACATATGTACATTTGCGATCAGCATTTTTCACAAGAGTGCTTTTCTATTAATCTTATTTTGAAAAGTAACCAGATCTGTCAGAAAAATGTAATGGAGTAAAAAGTAAAGGAGCAAACACCACTGAAAAGTAGTGAAGGAGATGTATTTAGGTGCTCAAGATGGAAATAATAAAATACTATACTAATACCTGAAAGTTGTACTTAAGTAAAGTTATTTCAGTAAATATATTTAGTTACAGTAGAATACAAATGAACATTCACATGTTATACCCGCTCTGCTTTGGTCCTGTCTACTAAACACTGAACCCACTGTGGATCACTCCCATCAGTAAAGCTTCAAAATCAAATGTATTTCCCACTAGATGGCGCTTTCTATCTACTAATTGATTTTTGTACAGCTAAAGTTTTCATATGCCTTTGAGGTCTTCATCAGATTTGGCATATAGTTATTCCATGTTCCACGACGCATGATCAAAGTTTTGTGTCCATGAATGAATTCACTGCAATGAATGAAGCCTCAGTTTGTACACAGACTATCACCGGACACTGAGCTACAGTTTTACAGTACCTTGCTTTCATTTGCTTTTATACCAGTTGACAGAAGGAATGGTTTAATGGCTCTGTATTCCTAATTCAAATAATGACTGTTTTAAAAGTAAAAGTTTTATTAAACAATACTTTCATGCCAGTAATCGTCTACTGGGAGAACATTTTTTTAGATCCTTTAAACCTGTAAACCTCTGAAACTTGGATGCCTGAGTCGGTGACCTACCTTCATGACATTTCCTCCTCATACTTTTACTTTCATTCATCCTCACTGTATAACGTAGCATACTCTGATCCAGAGCAAAAGGACTCGGATGGATGTAAGTATGACAGAAATTCAAAAAGTATTCATTATTATCTCATAAAATTAAGAGCTATTTTAGTTAAGGTTTCTCTTTGAGTTATTATGGTGGTTTTAAAATCGCATGAAGACAATTGTAGCCGCCTATAACTTAGTTCTTCCCATCACAGGAGTTTTTGAATCAGTACTGAAGCAATTAGCAGCTACACAGGAATCAAAATCCTGCATGTTGAGTGGCTGCAGAGAGTCAGAAAAAAAATCAGTCAGGGTACTTCAGGTCTCATCACCTCGTGCTTTTGTACGTGTTTTGTTATAGTCACACTTGGAAATTATGAGGAGTTCGTCATCAAACATAATAGATTAATTAAAAATATACCTATCATCAAGTTATTCATCTAGTAAATATTACAGCAAGCATTTATTTAGTCTTTCTCCCTTAGAATGTAGACTTTAGTGATACCATAATTTTGGGGGGAAAAATATAGACAGCACTTACATGTTTCAAATGAAAACCTGTCTTTCTATGTAATATATTAGATAATGCTAGTGACAGTAGGGAAGTGGTTAAGAGTACATACTGTACATACCCAACAGAAATAACTGATAAAGATGCATTTCTATATGAAATACATTTGGGTCATTTTTGACCTGCTTATGGAAACTTTGGCAAATGATGCAAAAACTCTATTTTGTGATAAAAAAAAAATAAATAAAGGTATATAAAAAACTTAATGGTGGGATATAAAAAAATCCAAGATTTTTGAGGAACACCTGGAGCGTGAAATATTTTGTCAAAAAAAACTAAATCACCAGACCAGCCAGGTCGTTCTTGCAAAATGTACTGTATGCTGATGTCTACTGACTACATACTGCACCATGCACCACATTCTGTGTATTAACCTGTGCTGTATACTTCAGCAACATGTTTAATATCTGAAATGTTATGTTGTTGCTACAGTGTGATCACACAAGAAAATGCACAAAAAAGTTATCTGGGCTCATAGATCCAGACCCTGGTGGCCCTGAATGGAAGGAAACATTACCACAAAGAGCTGTATCCCGAAAAAGAGAGGGAGACCGGGAAAGAGCTGGAGATCATCTTGAAGGAGAGGGACGTTGCAGGAGTGTTACAAGGAGGTAGTACTAAAGGACCGTTGGGTAAACGAGGCTCTCCGAAAAGTAGAGACTGGAAAGAAGGAGAGTGGGGAATTTATGTGTATAATGATAATAATCTCCCTGTTCATGGGCCTAGTGGTTATAATGAAAGCTTTGACTAAATAATTTGAGATACGTAGTAATTTGACATTTCTTGTTCAGGTCTATGATGGATACTCATTGAATGTAACTTTTTATTCCAAAAAAGTTGCCTAAAAAACATATTTTCAGACATGTATTAGTCTATAATTCAGGGGTCCTGATGTCTATACAGGTCCAAAAAGTGGCAGTTGCTGTAGGGAAGCCCTTTCTTATTTTCCTATTTAGATGAATTGTAATTCCTGATTGATGAATATTTGATGAACACTCTTATTATGTTTGCTCATGCTCTATGAAAACTTTCAATTTGTTGACTATGATTTGAACAATGCAATGTGAGTCCTAGACATTTAATGTGATGATTTACCTTTTCCTCTGATTATATTTCAAACGAATTTAAATTGCTCCATGTGATGTTTTTTGCTTTTCCTGTATTGCATTTTGGATTTGTTTGAAGACATATGTTCTTTTGTTACATATTTAGCATTATTTTTCGGTTCTTATGGTTAATTCTGGCTTCTGACTAATTTAATCTACTTGTGGTTGCTTGCTCATTTCTTAATGGTTAACTGATAATTCCTCTAGACAGCAATTGAGTGCTTGTTGAACAGTTTGTAATTTTGACTTTCATACATGGTTACTCAGCTCTCAGATGATGTATAATGAATAAAATCTAGGTTTTTTTGACATTTGATTCACATATAGTCACGCCTATTCACATAAGTTCATATTTGTGATATCAATAAGAAATAAATGCTACTGCCCTAAATGTGGTAGTTTTGCTTGCTTTACTTTTTCAGTCATATGCTCATTTTCATATCACAGAGCCCTCTGGTGGCAGTTTGAGCAGAGTAACTTGTTAATGCTGGTTGGTCCTTAACAGTCAGCTGAACCTCCTACTGGTGATTCGGTTGTTTTGTGGGAGTGCCACTCAAAGCTTTTGCTTCATTTCCTAGTTTAAGGGGCAGCAGGGGTAAGTCACAGCTGTGCGATTTTTATCTGTTGTTACTCCGGTGAGTTTTGGGAGAAAATGCATTATCTGTTTTCTGGATTCGTGTACCGCAGTTTTGTGAAATGATTCTACATAGATATAATAAACACAGAAACACAACCTGCGTGTTTGTTTAACTATGCCTGCACAAGTCAGTAGCAGCCAGTGGTGGGTTGAGGTTCTAAAGTCTTATATAAAACAGTGTATTGTTGCAGTGTTTCAAATTATGTCTACAGTGCCATATCTCAGTGTATGCTATATGTGGCATCATAGAAATGTATGTAGAAAAATCCTGATGGTCAAAGTGTTTGAGCCCTTTCCACACGACCAGAACTAACACTTGCATGGAGGATCGTTTAATATTAGGATTTAACATAATTAAATATGCTGTGATCAGATTATTTAGTGACTAGATCTAAGAGGTCATGGTCATTTGTCATAAAGAAATATTGGACAACTTCAAAAGATGAGTGACGTATGTTTGAGCAGGTTTAACCTCCTTTTTCATTCCTGACTACAACCTTCCGTCAGTGAAAACGACCTTAAAAATCTACTGCTTCACACACTTTAGGCAGCAGAATAGCTGAAGCATATTTCCGCCTCTTTTTGTGGCTTTTGCCTCTTTTGTTGTTACAGGAAACTGAGCTTGCAGTTATGTAATACTAACACATTAGTCATCTACAGTCATTAGAGAGTGGCTGATGAAGTGCAGTATATTAAAAAATGTGCAATCTAGATGCTGATTTTAGAAAGTTGCATGACTTTCTTGAGAAATCAAAGTATTACAGTGGTTGGAATTTGTCCAAAAAGTGTTAAGTGAAATTTTGCAAACTTATTTACATGACAATTTTTAAAACTCTTTGTCCCCGAGAGAAACTAATGCTGAGAATATGAAACAACAACAACAACAATAATAATATTAATGATAATAATAATGATAATAATAATCAGTTTATGTAAGAGATTACTGTATCTCAGTACATGAATTTCATGGATACAAAGGATAAAAACTTTATGAAAAGAAACAGCTTAACTAAAATTTGTGTGTATGTGCATGTGTGTGTGTTTGATTCATAAAGAAGAGGAAATGAAGAGGACAAGAAGTTGGATTAGAAAAACTGGTGATAAAGAAGAAGATAAGGACAGAAGAATTAGTCTAAGGAAAAAAAATAAAATCAGATATACTGACGATGATGATAGCGAGGAAGAGGATGGGGAGGAAGAGGAGGAGTCGGAAGATCAGCAAGACAATGAGCTGCTGGACCAAGCTAATCACAATAAGTGGGCACAAGAAAAGAGTGAGTCTTTAGAACCACGTTACAATCCATTTGTATTTTTTTTCCAAATATGAATGTGTTTTTGACAACATATTCCAAGTTGAAGGTTAAACAACAAGATTCTCTCATCAGACTCTGTATTGAAAGGTGCAGTAAGTTCTTGTGTATTTTCTAGCAGAGTACCCCTAATGAATATCCTGAAAAGGAAAATGTGTGTGCAACACCTTTATAGGCATTTATGTCAAATTATGCAAAATCTAGGACTGCCTGTAACCTGTGGAGACAAAATGGGCTTCCTCGATGTAAAAAGGCTGAACAGGGGTAAGCTGAAATCAATACAAGTTCAGTTTACCTCATAATTTAACACCCATACTCATAGCACATCTTTTTTTACTTCCCAACTCATGAATTACTTTCACATTACTTTCTAATTTGTGTTGCTGTATGTTTAGGTGAGGAATGTATTTGGTGTGAGGGCTGCTGGTTCTCTCCCCCTGCCTTCGAGGACTTGGGGGGGAAAGGCTCTAGTAAAAAATGGAAAGCGACTATTTTCCATGAAGACAAACCTCTTCAGATTTTTTTTGAGGTAAAATTTTTTCATCAAGTGTCCTTTTCTTTATTTAAGAAACTGACAACCAACACTAAATAAACTAAGTTTTCAACATTATCACAGAAAGGGATATTGACCACTAAGGGATTCAAAAGGAGAGGAAGTAAGATTATAAAGGTAATTTAACTTTAGAATATGGTATTGATTTTTGAAAAGAATGTATGCAACTTTGACACTATATGTTATTAGATTTTTTCTTCATTCCTCCAGCCAAAGAAAAACCCGTCATCAAATCTAGAATCGGAGACCTCCTCTGAAGGTTTGTCTGCACTTTTTTGTGACTATAACTTGAACCAGAAATCGAATTGAACATTTAGCAGAGTGAAAGCCAACTTACTGTTATTCATTTGATACTAAGTATTACTTAATAGTTTCTTTAAGTGCATGTTATTATATCCCTGTCAAAGCATGAGACTTACAATCCACAGATGAAAGTGAGGAAGACGATGTTAAATATGATGACCGCTTGCTGTCAGTGAAGAACTGGCATTGGAGACAGAGGAGGGAGAGGAAGAAAGGGTAGGGACTGAAAATGGAGAAGTGGGGGTAGACTCAGGAGATGATGAGTGTAAAGAAGAGGAAGATAGGTTGGAAAAGGGAGGATTGGGAGATGAGGATATGCCTGCCGTTACTGATGATGACAATATTATCACTCTTCTTCTTTCAGAAAGGGAGACAGATGTGATCATTTCAGCAACCGTGAAAAAAGCATTGCAGACGGTAAAAATTGTCATCGAGAGGCTCCAACAGGTAAGATGGAAAGAAATTGTGGATTTGTTGTTTTCTTTGTCTCACAACACCTCAAAATCCACCGTGTTAACAATAGTACACAAATGTTCCCCTCAGCATGAAATGTAATAACTTTTGCAATCCCTTAACTTTTCATCTAACACCATCACCAGTTCAAAACTTTAAGTAGGCAGCTACTCTGACGTTCCCATGAGCCTCAGTTGTACTTTGTGTTTAGCGCTACTTAGTAAATTGTTAGCATGATAATACACTAAACTTAGACAGCGAACATGGTCAACAGTGCCTTTTAATATGCATCACACGTTGTAATGTTGCCATTGTGGACACGATTGCGTGCTGATGTTAGCTTTAAGCTCAAACCACCACTGCATCTAAGTAGAGCCTCAGGGTGCATTCAGACAGAAGGCAGAGTTCACGTTAGCCCTGTGTAGGCCGAGAGAAGTCCAAATGTCGCTGTTGAAGTAGTGAAGTGTTCATACAGTTCGGTGTCGACACACACAGTCACAAGCGGGACCATAGTGTTGTATTTATATTTTTTTAAAAAGTACAACCATGGACATGAATTTATTTAGTAACTACTGTTTCAAATTGATCCAGAAGTTGTTTAATAATATGAAATGGTAATGGTTATGGTGATAACAAAAATTAAACTGCACATTGTTAACCGAGCATTTTATTTAAGTGGAATTTTCACATTATTGTTTTTTCTAATTATACCTGGCTTTCAAAATAAATACTGATGATTTCTTGGACTTTTATCAGTAATGAGTCCTACATTTTTTTTAACACCTGCTTTAACATGATATGCATGTCTAGTGATCTTATAAGGGCTTTTTAATAACTCCAAATAAAACAGAGAATAAACTAGAGAGATCCTGAAGATACTCTCCATACTTTTCTCTTTTGGTCATGATAGAATAGTGCTCTTGTGATTCTGTATGTGCTCTGTTTCAGTCCAAGTATGATCGTCAGTCCAAATGCAACGACAACCAAGAACAAGGTCAACGAAATGACTCGATCACCGATGACCCCTCCTTTCCAGCAGCCACACACTCTGATTCCGCGCAGCTGTTTAATTCCCCGCCCATTGTTCTAGGTACTAAGGAAGAAAATGGAGAGGAATTCACACAAAGTGATGAAAAAAAACATGGACAGACAGAAATCAAAACCTACACAGGAAATTTGCTAGGACCTCTATCTGCGCCAGTTACCTCATCCCCGAACATCAAACCTGACATTGCTGATAAAACTGAAGACACTGGATCATTTAGTGATCACACTGCCAACCTCAGTACCTCCCCTGCGCTGTTAGGCGACAGAAAAGGTTAGTGTAACATTAAGATTTAACAGTAGTAGGTGAGTTGGTTAAAGACGTCAAGGATCTAATTCTAATAATTTTGTCTCCTGCAAAGTTGACTTGGAGGAGAAAGATGATGGAGAATTGGAAACAGAGAAATGTGTAAAAAGGGAGAAAGAATGGAAGAGAAAAGAGCATCTTGACATGTCAAGATCTGAAGCCAGCATTCTACCTTTTGCAACTGGAAATATTAGAGATGTCACCTCAGACACAGTAATCACACTTGGGGATTTTAAGGATAAAAGTGAGTTGTTCAGAAACTATAAGTTATACGGTATCTGTTTTCTTGTGATTTTTACTGAAATCATTTGTGCGAGATTGAAAATACCTTTAATATTAAATAAATGTTTTCTACTAACCTTTCAGACCCTTCCACTACACCTAGGAGTGCGATGATTCAGTGTAAATATGATAACTTGGAGCACAGAGACGGCACAACCTGTAGCGATGATGCAGTCCAATCGCAAGTAATGAAGCCAGACACAAGGTAAGATCTAATAATCACATTATTTGGTTGAAATGATTAGTTGGTATGCACGGCCATAAAATATTTTTCATCTGCAGGGGTTCCCGAACAAGCCAATCCTCAGACAGCACTCATTGCTCAAACATGGAGGAGGGTCTGTCCTCTAGGCCTTCAGCTAGCATTAATCTGGATATGATGGACCTTGCTCAGTTAAAGAAAGAGAAAACAAAATTGCAATTGAAAGTTTTAAAATTACAAGAGGAATATTACACTCTGAAAATAAAAGAGTTTAAAAAGTGTAATTGTTTTGATGGAGACTAATTGTAAAGTTGACAGTAGTGTATGGGCAAAGTCATAGCCGGCAATATGATTATGATATGAAAAAAAAAGGACAATGCAATTACTCAGGGATCACGGAGGAGGTGTACTGGTCTACCTAAAAGGAATGTTCCAGGAAATTTACGTGATTTTTTTTTTTTTTTTTTACTAAAAAGCATTTGATACTATCTTATAAGTAGTAGCCAGGCTTCGGTCTGTATCCATCAGTGCTAACACGGTTTGCTTCATATTTACAACAAGGCCATCCATCTAGTAGTAAACTTATAATATTTGGAGTCCCACAAAGTGTCCTGGGCCCCTTTTTGTGGTACAGGTCATAAACCCCGCCCCTTCCATGTTAGCAGATGTGACATGTGCCAAACTATGAATATCAAAGTACACATCAAATAAATTTTTGCCAAAGATGGTTTCTGTCATTTTGGGAAGTTCGTATCATGCTGATCTCTGTCAAGTGCTCATTTTTCCTGATAAGCTTGGTTTTAATTAGTTATTTGAAAAAGGGGGTGTGGCTTCATGATTGTGAGTAGTAATTGACTGGCAATTTAGTCAGGATAAAAACACTGGCAAAGTACACTGTGTTTGACCATTATTATCCTAGATGGTCAGAATTTTACTGCCAAACCTTCTGTTAGCTACCTAGGATGTTTGTTAGACAGTGCTTTACTAGTCTACTAGTACCTTTACGATTGCTGGCCAGTCCTTTTTTTGACTCAGAGAAACCCTTAAAAGAAAACACAAGATTGCTCAGAACATTTTTCAGCAATGTGTTGGATCTGAACCAAAGAGGAGACACTGTCAAACAGCAAATACAACACCTTAAAGCATAGAGCCATACAATTACAACTGAACTGGTAAATGATGCCTATGGTTAAGGATGGGACAGCTCAAACCCATCTAACTACAGCAAATGTTGCTGACTTGTTCTGTTAGAGGTTCAGTACCAAATGGGTAGTTGTTCCATTAGAAATTACATATCATTATTGCCTAATACAAACATAAGTATCCAGCACAGTTTTAGAAACAAAATTATATTGTGGGCTATGGGAAATTTGAAGAGTAAGCTCATTATCTCTGGACCTGGTACCAGTTACCTGGACCTGTATCAGTGCTGTTTTGTATGCATCAAGGCCCACGATAGAAATTAATTTTGTACTTTTTTGTGTTATTGTTGACCTGGCGTTCTCTCTAGTCATGTTAGATAAACAAAACTAAACTAAAAAGGTTGGTAAGATATCTGTTGAACTGGAATTATTACCTCATGTTCATATGCCTCCACCAAACAAGCTGGGGGTAATGTGATCACAATCTCCCTTTCTGTTCCTGAGTTATGGTGTTAAATAAAAAGCCAGAAAAGTGTTCTGCAGAACATTATGATGTTAGTGAAGTTGACCTCCGACCTTTTGGATACACACTCTCAATACTTCCATTTATGCCACACACCTTGCATTAGTGTGTTATAAGAACTATTAGAGGAATGTTAATGCTTGCCTTACCACAGCTGCATAACTCACTACAAATATTAATAATTAATGTTTATGCCTTTTATTTGTCATGGCCTTTGCCCTTATTGTGGTGGCATTGGGAGAAAAATATAGCAGTAGTAATAGTTAATTATAAGTAGTTAGCCTAAGGTTTAAGATTTGTTTCTTATACTACAGAATAAAGAAAATGAGATGAGGAAAAAGACAAATGTGTAGGCATTGGATTCGAAAATTAAGTATGATATTGTATTAACTGAGTCGTGCATTTTATGAGATAAGCTGGCTCATGCTCTGGTAACAATAAGAGGTACAATTTTACACGACACATGACAGGGACAGGTACCAACAATCACAAATGTAAAGAAACAGTCTGGAAACGTAATATTTAAATCTTTTCGGGTATCTTTGTAAAAATTAAGTTATCCTTTCAAATAACAGAGTTGATGTATTCGGCCAACACAATAATCAACCAGTATAGCAGCTTACTTCAGTTTGCATTTTAAATCAGGTACTGTCTAATTCCCACAGCAAGTCACCACATGTCCTACTCTGTCTCCCAGCTGAGGAAAAAACTTGGTGGGGAGTGGGAGAGTCACACCCTTAGTCCATTTACTTTGTACTGCCAATGAATTTATCAAATTGCAAAAAAAAAAACAAACCCCAAGTAATATTTATTACCAGCTGCATTTGCATTTAGGTGTAACATTGAAAAATAGAATACAACTCCTTCTTTTGTACATTTGTATTTACAGTTCAATCAGAGAAGTTAAATCTACTACAGCTGCTATTCCATCATATCATCTTCCTCGTCATCCTTTTCCTCAACATCGTCCTCCTCATCATCATCTTCATCAAAGTATTTGTCCTCAGCATCCCTGCTGACAATGTCCAGGTTGTCATAGTCTGGGTTCTCATCCACCTCACTATAATAGACAAAAATACAAACACTAACAAATACACTTTAAAAGCCATTGCATATGATCTTTCTCTTAATTTTTAATGTAGACTTTGTGGTCTTTGGTTAATTACTTTCTTTTCTGGAGTGACTGTTACCTAAAATTATTATCAGTTCACTATTGGTGACTCTGATGTATCTTTACTATACTTTGTATTAGGAGTAATTTAACATATAACCTAATTAGATTTTTTTAATCTTGCAGGTGTATGTGATGTTGAGGCCTGCATCTGCACTGTGTTAATATCTGGAATTTGCCATTGCCATGACTTAACATACATTCGTATCATTAAAAACTAGATTTCATCATTATTAGCAACTTTCTGAGACAGCTCTTAATACCTTTTAATTCAACAACAAAACTATGTTTAATGTCACAGCACTAACATTTTCAAAAACTTATGTCAAATACTTTTCTGCTGTATTTTTCATAAAATATGGAAAAATGATCCAATTCTTTCTTATTTCATAGCCAGAAATGCCCTGATTAGGATTTTCTAGATGTTTTAGTCACACTGGTAGTCTGGGAAACCTGATTGACAATTGTTTCATCCAAATAAATTAGCTCTCAGTTTGCTGGTACACCATCCGGTGTCTGTTTAGTGTAGATGTAGCCTTTAACCAGCAGCTACACTTTCATTTCCAAGTATAAATGCCCAGTCAGTGGAGGTGTGGCTGACCTGTAGTTGAAATCTTTGTCTTTGCCATCAAGGAAGCGCTGGTGCATCTGACTGATGAACTCCTCCCTGAGCAGAGCCTTTCCCTCAGGGGTAGGCTCCCATTCATTCTCCTGGATTCTGTTATCTACAGTTTGAACACAGAGAGAGACAAATTCTGACAAGAAGCAAAGAGATGAGAGCAATGATAGAAACTTAAGCGCCACTCATAACCCCCCCTCTCACCATCGTCATCGTCATCCTCGTCCTCCTCCTGTGCACCCTCCTCTCTTTCCTGCTCCTCTTGCAAACGATTCTGGATTAGACGCTCCTGGTAGGAGTTGAGGAGGAGGTGGGCAAGTCCTCCTGTGCCTCCTGCTATTGCCCCTGGTTCCCCCTGTGTACTCTCCAACATGGCCTCTTGGGAGCGCTCCAGCACCTAAAGCATTGAAAAAAATTAGACAGAAGATACCCAAGAAAATTTAAAGAAAAACCATTCTGGACCTAAACTGAACTGTAAATTATGAAATAAAACTCACCTCCTCATCAGTCAGGTATTGGCCAATATACTGTTGATAAAGCAGTGGTTCCCTTATTCGCATCTGTTCTTCACTGAAATACTGACCCTCTAGGTGAGGAGGTAGAGCAGAAGAACAGAGGAATGACAAGTTGGGATGAAAAAGACATACGGTTTCAGTTTCACTCACAGTTATTGTTTCTTATCAGATAAAAAGTGCATACTATAAGACTAGCAGTGATTCGTTTAGAGATTGTTTGGGTAGCGGCAGATATTTCACCAGTGGATATCTAAAACCTAACCACGTAGAAACCAAAACTATCTGTAAGATACCACTAGAGGCAAGCAGATCCACTACCTTTCTGCAGGACTCTGAGGGCAGCATAACGCTGATTTCGGACCCTAGTCCTGTTGGTGAATCCTGCAGCTCGTCTCTGTATTACTTTGCTGTAGTGTTGGGCTCTTGGGTCTGATTTCACGTGGGCGAACGCTGACAAGTGCTGGGGGTTCAGAAAGGCCTGGAAATGGAGAGAGTAGATAGTTCTTAACACAATAACAAATCTTTTATTCAGGTTTTGTTGGTATTAAGCTATATTTCTGTACCAAATGGCGTGGTAACTGATAGATACCAGGATGACTGTTAGTTATATAATCGAATTTTAAGAACACAAAATGGTCATAAAGATTTTAAATCATTGAATAAATTTGTTAAAGTGAATCCGGAGACTATCACTTCAGCTGCTCTCCACTGGGAAATTAAGCCACAGCTAATTGCATCAAAAAAATACTTCTTCATTAACAATCCTGAATATGCCAGTAATCATTTTAGAGGGTAAAGATTAAGCCTTGTCCTAAAATATGTAAGCATCTCAACTGTGAATTTTTTTACTCCACAATTAGTCTTTTTTTTTTGTCTCTAAACTGCCTGTGTCTGAAGTAGAAGCTGATGCATGGTATAAAAGATAAGGAATAGTAAACATACACTTCAGGATAAATAACATTTCTGGTGCCCCCTACTCCACTGACTGGTGATACTTAATAGTATCCAAAGGTGGGCTGTTTTCCACAGTAGCTGTTTTCTGAGTGTCTCTGCCTAATTTTACCTCTATTTCCCGCTCAATAACTTCTCATGTAAAAACTGTAGAATCATGGCTACTGTATCGATTTTCAGGCTGATGTGTCAGAGTGCTAAGGTTTTACATGGCGATCAGTAAGATATGTACCTTGACATCCTCCTGTGGCCCCAAACTTCTCCAAAAAATGGCTATAAGCTATTTCCCAATACTTCATGAGGTCATGTTTGATCTGAACGTATATAGACTCAAACACATACATGGTACCTCTCCAGGAAAACCAATGGCCTGCTCCTGTACTGATGCAGCAGCTCTTCTCTGCGCTGCTCTAGGGTCAGTTCGGCCTCTCCGACCTGCTGGCTCTTCACCAGGCTCCCACTCAGGGCCACGGCTTCTATCGTGGCGCTAACGCAACTGGACTCGCCCTGGCCCACATGCTGAGTGATGAGCAGGAAAAAAAACAACAATCAGTATAACGGGACAGCGACTGTATTACCCACAACAACAGAGCGTGGACGGCGTGTGCTTGCATTATGCGCTAGTAGAATCGGAGCCGCTGCTGCTTCTCTCGCCGGGTCGTCATGCGGCGGCTGCTTCGTTTCCGCGGGGCTGCCAGAGTAACACCTCTGTGACCGTGTCACCGGTTCTTCTGGTACTTTGCCATTTTCTTCACTCTCCCCAGCACTCGTCCGTGTTTTAACGGGAGGTTCAATTTCGCCCCACATAATCAGCAGTGCTAACCAGCTAGCTTAAGTAACTAACGTTAGGATGGTTAACGTTTACGTCCGTGGTCAGATTATTTTGACTTTAATGCCGCTGCACTGAATATATCGTCACAAACAATGACATACATTATCACGTGAAAATGCAATGAACTAAAACTTAAGTACACAGGTGATTTTAAAGTTTACATTTCACTTATTTACGGAAATGTTTTGCCGCCATATTGGTCCGTTGTGATTATTAACCCCCTTCCCCGTGACCGAGAGGGAGGTTCCGCCCTGCAGCCCAAGCGCCGGCGTTGTCGTCCTCTGGTGGTACGTTCTTCATTGTGAAGATCAGTGGAAAATCAGTTTCCAAACACACAAGATGCCATTATCCTGTTATTCTGTGCCAGGGATTTATCATATTGCCACCCGTTCTTAATCACGCATAAGTTTACCCCACACTGCGTCTGTTTTAGTATGTAAAATATGAGGGAAAAATGCTGGTTTTTGCCCAAAATCTGATAATTTCATTTTACAACTTATTTCAAGAGTGTCACTTTCTCAAGCAGCAGATTGACATGTTATAGAGATATTTAAAAGATGATAAGCAAGGCTCAAAAGAACAAAAAATATTAGAGGTACTCATGAGGTTTAAGACTTTACTGATGGAAACAAAGCTTTGACAGCTTCGGACAAATATTACCGACTAGGTGTAGGTTAGGGCCCCCGAAGCTAATTTTTTGCCTGTCGGTTTAACCTGACCATGGACATGCAACATTTAATAAAATGTCTGGATCTTGCAGGGAGAGGATTTTCACGGTGCGTCCTTCTGAAAGTTAACACATTTATAAATGATGTATTTGTATTTATTACTCTAAGTATGTTTTGTCTATTTTGTCTCATATTGTGAAGCACGCTTGACCCAGAGAGGCACTATTTAATTACACACTAGTTACTATAGTTCTTGAGATACTGTGAGGAGGTCAAGTACTGTAAGATGCATCTGTAAAAGCTAAGAACTGTCCATTTATCTTTACTCTATCACTCCTCGGAATCCATGTCCTCTCACTGTGTCAGTGCAACCAAACGTTGCTGAATATTATTCAAGTGACCCATAGACGTCATTAAAAGTACATGGTCTCATCAGGACAGACGAGAGTCCTATGAACTTTTCACAGTCAGGACAAGAGCAGCAGGCGGCGGGGAGGGGCGACACCCCCACAGTAATAAAATGGACTAATACATCATGTCTGTGTATCCACTCCGCCGCCTGCTCGGGTTATTAGTGTCAACAGAGGCAGTATTTTAAGATGCTGCTTTGTGCACAGAGACACGCAATAAACAGGTGGAGCGAAATTCCTTTCAAAACAATTGTGCGTCTTTTTTTTCTGTAACTTTCCCGGTGATATGGTCAACTGTAAAAATAAATAAATAATATATATATATGTATATATAAATAATATGTGTGTGTACTTTTGAAGTTTTAAAAAGGTTTTTCCTCACCCCGGTGTAGGTCACAATGCGCGCCGCTTGCTCGTCTTTTGGTTGAATTCCTTGGAAATGAACAGTCCACCGGGCACCAGACAGGAGCCAAGGCAGGACCAAGGTACGTGTTTACAGCGGAGCCTCCGTCCGGCAGCCTGCGCCGCAAGTCGCGGATCCCGGAGCACCGCAGCGCCACGGTCTTCCGTACGGAGCCTGTCCGTCCTGACAGCTCCTCGTTGCTTCTCAATGGCTTCTCAGCAAATCTGCAGCTGCAGTAACATGTTGTTGTTTTTGTTTTTTTTTAATTTGATTTTTCTCTTGAATGATATATATATATTTTTTTACCATCACTGATGTTTTTTAAACAAAAAACAGAAGAAGAAGAAGAATAGGTATCTTTCTTTTGCAAATACGGTTGTCAGTTCCAAACTCTGGCTGTAGCTTTAGTCACTCTCACACTCTCTGCACAGCTGGGCTGATTTATCCTCCACATCCAGCTGTCCTTAAATACTATGCACACACTGCTGGTTGTAGTAACGCTCAACAACTCCGTTAATACAAATACTTTTGTTGTCATTCAAAAACATGGCAGGAGGATGACTCTGAACTGACCATTGTATATGACCTGTGTCTGTATACATGCCTGATTCTAATGCAGTCTTTCCCTTTATTTAAGTTTGAAAAGATCCAATGATGTGGATATCCCTTGGAGTTTGTTCAAAAGTTCAAAAGACCAGGTATGTAATCATGACCTTTAACTAGCCTCATGAGGAATTTGCTGTTTAGTCAACTGATTTCATAGCAGATGCAGTAAACGCACAAGGTTGTTGCTTTCTAGTTAGTAAGTATTTGCTTTGCTACTGACAAACCTCCAAATTTCCTTTTTGAGTTGACATAGTGACAGATGTTTGAATAACCAGCAATTAATACAGAACTCAATTTTAACACAGACATGCAGAGATATTCTGGACCCAAATTAAGCCAATGTCACCCTTCCAGTTCACCTGCATAATGTCCCATACAGTAGATGTAGCCTAAAGTATGACTGTTAAATTCTCTGTGAAGAGTCCCTGTCTGTCAGTGTGGTCATCTGCTTTGAAGTCAGACTCGTGGCTGTTCTACATTTAGATTACCTCGAGTAAGGTCCTGAAATGTGTCATAGACCTGCTTTGGTGAACCAAAAGTAACAGCAGCAGCTTTTGTTAATGATACTGTCGCTTAAAGTGGGAGACTATTTCTAATTTGGATCATTAGCCGCTCCATGTTGTAGCCCACATGGGCAGAGGCTGAGGCACACTGTCCCATTTCAAGTCTTATCCTTGACCTCAGATTAGAAAATTGGAAAAGTAACTTTTTGCCGTCCTTGTATTTATGAGCCTTGCACTATACATGTGCAAAAAGTTAATTTTTTTATGGACAGTTTTGGAGAACCACCAGAGGAACGCAGAATGATAAATGTGAAGATTTTGACACTTAAGGACTGTTTACAGATTTATCTGCTGAAGGGGGAAAATCTCTCTGTGCTCACCTCAAGTCACGGTTAAATGTTTATAAATTATGTGGTTTGTTTCAAGGTTTATTGAGAAATTTCTTTACAATATCTTGAATCAATCATTTGTGCTGGAATTTTTGTTGCTTTACAGATTTTCAGGAAGCTTTTGAGAGTATAAATTATGATCTCCTTCGCTTCAAACTACAGAAAATTGGCATTGGTGGGAAACATTATTAAGCTGTGAAAGCTCTCTGTTGGGTCTCAGTTGCATGTGTGCAAGTTAATGACTGAAACAGGTCGTTTGAAGTGAAGCAGCAGTTGCTGGGGTCAGACCTTCTGATTTTAAAGTTGGTACTTTTCATTATGCAGATAATGTGGATCTTCTGGCAGAGACTGAACAGGATCCTCAGTAAATATTGTGCATTGCTGGTGTAGTGAATAGCAACAAAGATAAATAAAGTTAAAACTCAGATCATGTCATATAGAGAAAAGGGGATATCTAACCTATTGTGTTTGTTATTGGTTCAGTTCTTTTGTCATAAATATTGTTATAAATATTCAAGTTTTACCATAGATGATCATCTTACTTTTGAAACAGGAGGAGGAACCAGTCAGACTCTGCTCGTGGTTACAATATGTACATGTAACTGTTTAAATCCCTTGTCTGTCCCATTTTGGATTGTGCTGCAGGGTTCTGTGGTTATAGACAAACAAAATAATGAAGTGCAAAACAGAGCTATTCGTTGCTTTTGGGGTTTGCATAATATGATCCCAAAACTGTCACTTGTGGTGATATAGGATGGGAGCCATGTGAAGTTTGGCAAAAAGGAGACATGCTGCTACTCCTGTGTATAGTTTTATCTATACAGTAGTGAGAGTTATTCTTACAGTGTCTTTTCTCCACAGCAACCGCATGAAAAGTTTCTCCTTCAGTGCAAATGCTGTTGTATCATATTTTACTGTGTGATGTGATGTTTATGACAAAAGATGCAATTGTGTGTGTCTTTGTTTGTGACTCCTTATCTAACAAGTTAGCTAAATTAAAAGTAACTTCTATTCGAAGATACTTTAGTATGTTCTAACAAACAGGCCTTTCATGTTCTTTCACACAGTCTGCTCCTTCCTCTTCCATCTTCTTTGGAGGACAGTTATCCTCATGTTTTGGTCTGGAAAGTTAATACAGTAACAAAACATAGGCTTCATCCTTGAGTGTTTAAGGAAATTCACAGTAATCAACTTATTATATTTTGAGCTATCTTATACAGAGTAATTGTCGGCCTTTGAGTAGCGCCACATTATAAGGCAATTCTCTTATTTAGAATTAAAGGACATATAGTCCACACCACAAAAAAGCCCCTAACTAAAAGTACACAAAAGTATACGGACAGCGTTCTATTATTTTATGGTATATTGTTTTCAGGACAGTGGATGGCCAGAGGTGGACGATTTTCTAGAGCAGTGAGCACATTTTATTCAGGGTGTTACCGTTTGGGAAAGAGCTGTTTCAGTAAGATCATTCAAACATTACTTTATTTCTGACCCTCTCTGCTGTCAGAGTAAACCATGTTGACCCAGTTCTCTCTTAGGACATTAAGACTAATTTGATCTACAAAATGAGTAACAAAAAAATTACACAGAAAAATTCCCTGAGAGATCTATGACGTTTTTTTCCATACTTCTAAGATTCACAATGATATGTTAATGTTAACTGTTGCCTACTTGAAGGCTAAAACAAGTCACATATAGCATTTATCATTATAAATATATTTATGATATATAAATATCATTATCATGTCTGTTCTCTTTCTCCCAAAAATGTTGTACTATATACTATATGTAATACTATAGTACTTGATAAGAGCCATAAATCATGTATCTATATTCAGAAAAGCAAACACAGGCAAAGGTAATTCAATTCAACTGAACTGTATTGAACAGTTTTACACATTTACAATATGTAACACATACACAGGTAGGGATGGGTGGGGGTGGGGAATGAAGGGATTTTTGGGGGAGTGGGGAAAGGGGAAAGGGTGGGGGAGAAAGGGGGAGGGATGCTCTGCTTTAGCTAATCCCTGTTCTTCTTTTTCATCCCCCTCTTCTTCTTTTGCATTTTCTCTTTTTCTGGTTCGTCTGATTTGTTTATGTTCACTGCTCTTTGCCTCCTCCTCCACCTCCTCATTGTCTTTGTTTCTCAGCTTCTGTTCTTTTTGAACCATGTTCTTTTCCTTTTTTTCTTTGAACCTTGTTCATCTCCGGTTCCTTTTCTGTCTTGATTTCCTCCTGTTGTTTTTGAACGTCTTTGTCTTCCGGTTCCTTCTGAACCTTGCTCTCCTCCATTTCTTTTTGAAACCTTTTCTCCTCCAGTTCCTTTTTCACCATGTTCACCTCCTTCTCTTTTCCAGTGAGCAGGTCCAGACAGTCTATATAGGCTCTAGTACGAGCCGGTCTTTTCCTCCAGACTCTTTTGAGGAGCTCATCTTTTTGTTTGAGCTCCTCTTGGAGGTGGCTCTCCTTCTGCCTCCATCCAGCTTCCAGCTGGTAGACTTGCTCTTTTAGAGCATTGTTTTCAGCTTTCAGAGACTTTATCTCGCTAACTGCGGAGAATAGAGCGTCTCTGAGGCCCTGGATGTGTGTTACAGCTGTATGTACTGCACTGGGACAGCAATACACTCCATTGGCCAAAATGCCTAAAAAATAGAAAGATACATGTAGTTAATGGCTAATGCTCCGGTCCAATGCTAACACAGTTGTACAGGTTGTGTTAAGCTGGGACTTAAGGTGCTAAGGAGAACTTATTCTTACAGTGAAATCTACCTAAGTCTAAGGACAGGACTCATTGAAACACTCCCCAACAGAGTGTAACTGCACTACAACTGTTATATCTCTGTGTATTCATTTGACTCTGTTCATATTATATATATCTTAGAGTATTCATATATACCCCTTACTGTTATTAATATATCACTATACATATGCAAATTTCTCTGCATTTTACTGCTTTTTACACTTCTGGTTAGATGCTAAACTGCATTTTGTTGTCTCAAAATTTGTACAATGAATTTATGCAATAACAATAGAATTGAATCTAATCTAATCTAATCTAACCTAATCTAATCTAATCTAATCTAACCTAATCTAATCTAATCTAATCTAACCTAATCTAATCTCGTCTAATCTAATCTAATCTTATCTAATCTAATCTCACAACCCACAACTTTATTTTGTGTATATCCTATGAAAACCAAACCTGTTGTGAAACCACAGTGTAATATGAGTATTTGACTTGTATTTTACTTTCTTTTTTTTTGTATTGGTACCAAATTACCACAGAAATGCTGCCACATCTATTATTAGGTTCAGTTAAGTTGGTTTGGGGTTAAGTTTGGTTTACTGCAGAACATATACATGTGAAAATTAAGGATAATATTTTGGTCAAAGTTCAGATGCTTGGTTAGTTATTTTTAATCAACTGATTAGAGACACTGACAGTAAGAGCAATGTGTTTTGGTATTTTGACACACCTTTGCCCATGAAACAGTACTGTAATCTTAAAATCATCCTTTTCCCTTTGTATTTTTATCAACTATATTAGAACTGCATTCCTCATTCTAGTTTACTGGATATAAGAAATTTTTTTAAATTGTGCTGCATTAACTCAACAAGTTGCATGAAAATTTATTGAAGCTTTACACAAAATCTGAATAACTAGCAGGGAAAGCTAGTTAGACCTAGAGAGGTACAGTGCTGAAAGAAAAAGATTCTCCAGGTCAAATTAGAAACCTTACCTTGTTTCTTTTTTTGGTCCATTTTAGTTCAGTAAATATACTAAATGGAAACAAAGAGAGCAGCCACTGAAATGCTGATGATGGGGATCTTGAAACCGTATTGCAGTTTCAGATTTTTGTTTTTTTATCAAACTTTCTTTTGTAGTTATCGTTCAAGTTGCCGTTTGGATGTAGTTTGATGTCATTTTCTAAAAGTTGACATTTGGCATTTTACAACTCCCATCTGATTGGTTGTGAACATTTATGAACTTACGTTAAAAGCACTATGTGAAAATATTGACAATATATTTTGTTTACTATGTTCAAGAAAAAAACAAAACAAAAAACTTTTTCAGTGTAACAGATGGTGAAAAGAATTTTTGCTCTTGAAAGTTTAGGAACAAAGTGGAGATGACATGATGTTTCCTGGTCTGACCCCACGCTACTATTTAGTTTTACCAGTTAAACATCCTGTGTCTACATACAACAAGACATACAACAAATCAGTGAACTCCAAGCTTCATAAGGTGTAAGGACTCAAACCACCAAGGGCCCCCTCACTTCAGTGACTGTCTATTGTACTATATATATATATATATATATATATATATATATATATATATATATATATATATATATATATATATATAATAGTTGGTTATGGGTCTCAGACAATAACAACATCTTTCATTCAGCTGTAAAGCAGGTCAACTTTTACATTGTGTGGATTGCCTGTCACTCACATCTCCAGTCTCTTGCTGGGACATTCACATATATTAAAGTAATAAGCTTCTGTTAATCCTTATTTACAATCATGGATAATGACATCTGCCCTCAGAAATGTTTTCTAGTATTGATATCTGTCTATGTCCCAGCAGGTTATTAGTTGGGCTACATATACATACATACATAGTTTATACATAAGGTTGACTCAGTATCCCTATGTTTTGCTTACTGTTGGGTAGCCTGACTGTGCAACCTCACTGTGCAGAGAGATGCATGTGAAGATTTTGACACTAAAGGACTGTTTTCAGATTTATCTGCTGAGGGGGGAAACTCCTCTATGCTCACCTCAAATCTTAGTTTAATGTTTATTTGAGCCATTTCTCAATGTGTCCTCACACAAACCTTTATGCTAGAATTTTTTGAAAAAGATTCTCTATCGACTCTCAGTTTTATGTGTGCAAATTAATGACTGAAACAGGTCATTTGAAGTGAATCAGCAGCTGCTGGGGTCAGACCTTCTGATTTTAAGTTGGTACTTTTCATTATGCAGATAATGTGGATCTTCTGGCAGAGACTGAACAGGATCCTCAGTAAATATTGTGCATTGCTGGTGTAGTGAATAGCAACAAAGATGAATAAAGATAAAACTGAGATCATATCATAAAGAGAAAAGGGGATATCTGACCAGATGTCTTCCTCATTGGTTCAGTTATTTTGTCATACTAGGACAGTTATAAATATTTAGGTTCCTGCTTGCTTACAAGACATGGAGTTTTATGATCATGAAATCACAACCAGTTTGGAAAACCCGTTTTATCCAGTATGTACCTTACGCAAGTAAGATGCTGAAACTTGAGGCATCCACATGGTATGTACTTTCTAGTGAAGTAGGAGACAGAAAAATGAACAATATTTGCTTCAGCTGTTCCTTTGGGATTTTTCAAGGACATAAAAGGAGTAGATGTATTTTTAAGAATATTACTGAGCTGTAACATGGCTGAACATTCAGTCCAGCTCCTTAACTATTGAAATGATAACAGTTGAACATGAAGGATAAGCCAGTGAGCTGGGGATTTTGTTGTTTATTATGTCCAGCATGTATATTTTCCAAACACCTAACTATTGAATTAATTATTTGGTACTACTAGGTAAATGTCTATAACTCTGGGCTCATGTTCACTGCAATGTTCCCTTCTAGTGAGTAGATCTGAGTCAACACTTTACTTTCTGATTTAACTCACTGGCAATGTGATTTATACATTTACATATAAATACAAGTTGAAAACAAATTTGAACTTTTCATCTGATACTCCACACTAACACTTTTGTGACAGTCAGGCACTTGAAAAAGAGAAGCCCGAGTAAAGATAGAAGGAGGAACATTTAAGATAAAATTTTTGGCCCCAAAAAAACCCCTCCAAAAAACAGAGAAACCCCAGGTATGACACATAAAGCTGAATGTGGCAAAGACGAGAAAAGAAGCAAAAGGAGTATTAATAACCAGCATAAGAAACATGTGGGTAAGTCTCTGCTTATAATAATAATTATTATTATTATTGTAATCATCAATTCGGTTGACATCACCATAGCCACTTGTGATTTTTAAAGCTTTTACTTTGTCTAAAAAAAAAGAATGTTTGCCAACTAGTGGCCAAATGGGACTACAGAGGTTGTCAGGGACGTTAAACATCATCAGGCCAATCAGAGGTTTTCTGAAAACTTTTACTAAATCTCTATGAAGAGAAGCTTTTGTAGAAGAGGTAATTGTGCTAAATGAAGTTAGTAGTTGGAACCTTAGTGGAGGTTATGCTGAAGCCATGCGACCATGGGGAAGTTCGTTTATAGCCTAACATTAGCCTTTTTCTTCTGGCAAGTAGTAGTAGTTAGGCTGTAAAAATTAGTGTTAATTTTGAGAAGGTTATCTTGCTTTCAACACGTGTAAGTATCAAAAAACCTTTGTTTTTCACAGAGCTTATTTTCTGAGTTATTCAAAGGCCAAAGAAAAAATCCTATTATCTTTTTGTCCAGGGAACCATGAAGATGCTAACTTGTGGGTTGGCGTACAAAAATATGTCATCCCTGCACAGATTAGCAATGACACTCATCTATTATACACAGATTAGCAATGACACACATCTATTATACACAGATTAGCAGTGACACACACATGTGCACGCTTCATTCAGTGAGTGTATCCTTATAGCTCTCCTCTTTTTCAACAGTAACATTGTGTGTATCTAGAATGATACTGCGCAAAACTTTAAATGTTAGTGTAAGTGTTAGCCTATGCATATAACATCAATCTAAATAATGCCATATATCTGGATTATAGTCCAAGACCAGTGTTAATAAATCATTGTGAATATGCTGTCTTGAACACACACCAATCCTTCCTCTGACTTGAATCACTTACTCAGTGTGTGTATCTCTGCATGTTCATTTGTGACTTACTGAGAAAACAGCTGAATCGACAGAGAATGAATTGTATCAGGAAGTGATATAGTTCCCATGGTTCACCCACAAGATTCATTCTTTTGAATTAAATGTTCATAAATGACACAACACTAATACATATTTGATCAGCTCCTTCAAAATGGATGTGTAATGTCTGTTCAGTCCAGTAGTTGCTGTTATTGTCTTGCTCTTAATCAAGCGACAGCCTGATAACAGCTACAATAACAAGGGACTGTTTATGGGAAGTGGAGAAACATATGTATCCACGAATTTATGACAAGATGGAGAGAAAGTGCAGAAAGAACAAAGCCAGAAAATAATCAAGTAAAATCATTTAAATTGGTAAAAATTTCTTGCTGATCGGTTTATGAAAAGGTTTAAACTATTCCTTGGCAGCCAATTGAAATTTCAGTTTTGTCCTGTTTATTCTGACTTAAGGGGGTTTATATAAAGCATTTTTATTCTTTTTGGGCTTTTAGATCAATTTTAATCAAAATATATGAGACTCCATGTACATGTACCTATAGTTTAGGAGCAGAAACTAAACCCAGCAGACCTAGGCTGTCAAACTTTGGACCTCTCCACATAGTGATGTCATATGGTAAATGCAGACTTTAATGTACTTTGGGGAGTAGTCAGGGCCTAAGACAGGTTGCCATGTCAACAGACATTACCATAAACTAGTTGAGGCTGCTTCAGGAAGGTAAAATTAGATTTATTTTTAATAGTCTGTAACAGTGCTCTCAGCCTTTAACTGAAGGTCAGTGTTTCCCTCAAACACCAAAAAAGGTCAAAACTGTCCTTCTGATGGAAATGTTTTGTCTAGGGTTGGTATTACAGTTGTATCAGCGCCACAAACATAACTCTTACTACTCCTATTGCAACTTGTCTCAGATCCTTACTACTAACCACTTAATTAAACCTGTGTCGAACCATGAATGGATGTGATGTGGGATGAATCTGTAGTTTCAGGGTTGTTTTATATATATATATATATATGAGGTGTGTAACACAAACAGTGAAACACTGGATTGAGAGTGAGATATGACGGAAAAAATTTTGTGTTTTTTTCCAAAAATAATAGACTTAGCCTGCTATTTTTCTTTTCAAACTGGCGACTCGTTGGACACTTGAGCACAATATTTTTTTTTATATAAAGCGCATTTAGTTGTCTGATATTTTATTCTGTTTCAGTACATTGTTTTAGCAGAACCATGAGCTTTCAGTGGAGGAGAGCAGAGGACAGTTCCTAGGTGCACAGCAGACTGTGCAAATGTTAGGCAGTACTTCATTTGACAGAGACATGTGATCCTTTTACTTTCCCTAGATAAACAGAGTTGAAGAAAGTTAATGAGTGGATACAATGTGGGTAAACAGTGCTACATCAAATGGTGAAGAAGGTTCATTGTGTAGCATTTTAACCACCAATGTATTATATTATTAGACTGTAACACTGTCAGAATAATGCTAATATCTTCTTGTAATAAACATAAAAAGATAAAACTATGGTTTTAGATTGTTGTATCTTTTTGGATTACTGCCTTCATGCCAGTAATTGATCGTGTTTTCAGTCTTAGGTTTAACCGGGTGAACCCTACAAAAACTGTGATACTTTATTTAACCTTGAACATGTAGCCGTGTGTGTGTGTTTAGCATTCAGGGATTGCCTTTCTTCTCTGAGTAGCCAGTGGTTAATTATGTAATGTGTTTCCACAGAGAGTGTGGTGTTGTTTTTTTACACAGCGGCTCATTGCCATTCCAGCAACTCTCTGTGTTTATGATGAGTTGCCTATAACAACAGAGTGGTGGACCCTTTGTTGATGTTACGAACACCGGAGTGTCCTTTACCTCTGTTATATCTTCACTGTTAAGTCCAGGCTCATATAACTAGGAATGACTCATTTTGACAGAGAGAGGGAGTTGGAGGGAAAGATAGAAGGTGCATGTGATTGGTAGAACAGTAGTAGGGAGTGATAGAGTGACACAGAGAGAGAAGAAAAGAATATAGATTATCAGAGGCAGGTGAATGGGAAGTAATATACAATATGCATATAGGTAAGGCAAAGGTATTGTGAATGTACGTTTGGGCCGAAGACTTGTGTGTTTATGTGTTTCTTCACTTTGTAGGTCTGATACGAGCCTGACTCTGAGCCTCTGGTAACCATGGAGAACAACTTTGGTGAGAGACCAGATGCCAAAGCCTCCATCCCCAGCCCTCAGAGTGAAGCTGTGGCCAATGAGCTGCTGGAGTTGTCCCTGCAGCCTGCCCCCAACCTGCTGCTGGTCAGAGAGAGGGGGAGTGGTAAGTTGCATTTCTTTTTTTTTTTTCATGAGAACCAAATTAAAAATGTTTTCCCTTAAACGAATGAATGTTCGGTCGTCATGTAAAAGGGAATAAGATGAGGCGTGGTGCCATTTGATTAAATCCTTTTTTTTTTTCTTAAAAACATGACTGCTGGCTCATTCCTCCATATTTCAAGAAACTGTGAGAATATAAGTGTCAAGCAAGTGTCCCTAGAGGGAGACAAGGTGTTTGGGTGTAAAGGTTTTTCAAGTATCTGTTACGCTGCTGGTTGAGAGTTTACATTTCAGACCTACTAGGTCTCCCTTCACATTACCTCATTGTAAACAGCAAGTGCTGTCTTCTACATGCACCCGCTATACTAAGAGAAAAATAATGTACTTCCCATATTTCAGTGAAGTGCACTTCTTATAATGGTGGTTAAATAACAAAATTTTTCCTAAACTTGACTTAAAATGTGCGTGAATTTGAGGTACTTGTAGTGCTCGCAAGTATTTTCCTTACATGCCCCTTTATACCTCTACTCCATTACAGTTTAGAGGGAATTATTACACCCTTCACTTAACTACATTTATTCGACACCTTAAGTAACTACTTACTGTGTTGGTTAAAATGTTTGCCTACAAAAGATATGAAGCGTTTAGAAAATATGATGTGTTGCTACAAATGACACTATCCAACTGTAGATACAATTAGAAATATAACACTTAGTCAATTAACCTATAAGCTGATTGACAGGCTGTTAAATGTCTAAATTCCAATCTATACCGAGGATCATCCGTGGCACAGAGGAGTAGCTGCTCTTAAAGCCCGACTGGTTTGGATCAAGGAGGCCGTTCCGTGAGAGGAATCCTGAGCCTTAGATAAGAATGGAAGCAACGAAACCGGTCGATAGCTCTCAACTTGAGCAGGGTCGGCTGAAGGCTTTTTGAGCAGAGGTGTTACCCGAGCCTGTTTGAATGCGGTTGGAAATGTTCCCAAAGCTGGTGAAGCATTTATCAAATGTGTGTGATAGAGTAACCTGGGTGTCATGTTTGACGGCCAGCTATCCTTCTCTGAACATGTTGCATCTGTCCCCCGGACGCGCTGCTTCGCTCTATAGGACATAAGAACACATGAGGCCTTTTCTGAGGCAGTTTGTCCGTTTTTTGATCGGCCTAAAAGGGCAGATTTCACTCTGCTGCTCACTGACCTCCACTGACTACCCACAGCTAACTGGATTCAATTCAAATCACTAATACTTGCCTTCAGAGTGACTCCTGGGTCTACTTCTACTTCAACTCTTCATATAGGCTTATGCTCCTTCCAAATGAGTAAACATAAATTTAAATCTGAGACGCTGTACATTTCATTTTCCCAGCTTTTAGAGTATGATGGTTTTATGTTTTTCCTTCAATATTTTCAACCATTTAATATTTCATATTTAATAATTTTAAACAAGCATTTTAAAGATGTCTCTTTGGGTAAACGTTATTCGATTGTTCTCGAAAATAATCAGCAGAACTCATTGAAAACACTGGAGTCCTGCACAAAATGTGCTGAACTCGGCCGAGCTGATCCCTGTCTGGTCACAGTGAGCTCTATACGCATTAGGCTTGTGACGGCTGGTGAACAGATTGACCGTCGAAGATTGGAGAGATGATCGCTGATTGTTTCTGTTCCCGCCAATATTAAAGAACTGCATTGTTATAGAAAACAGAATCTAAAATCTGCTCTCTACTGTGCTTTTACTGGAGAAACAGTATATTGACAATTCAGCCTAGTTCACAGTATAGTTGTTCTCCTTTACATATTTTTCTGTGTCTTTTTTTAGGCGTCAGAAGTAATGTAAAATTTGTAAAAATTTTTAAATCAATACTATTAACCAGAGGTCTGCCTGGCATGATTGCTGTCAGGAAATCTTGTTGATAATTAAATGCGGAAGTAGAGTTTAATATAGACCCTAGGACGGGTATTTGTAATGGCACACTGTTCTATTATTTGAAGTCTTGCCTGACACAGGTGATCTCTGCGTGTGTTTTATTGGGGAAGTATGTTTTTGCTCACGTAACATCAGTGAACGCTCCACATGGAGACTTTTTAAACAGCTTTCTACCAGCCCTAAAGCCTGCATGGTCAGGTTTTACCTATTATTTGCAGCGTGAAGTGAAAGTAACCCCATGTGAAGTGCAAATAAACAAGTATAATGAAATAATCTTCATAGCGCTGCCTGTTTCTCCTTTGCATTTTTTTACCTTTCAGTGGAAATTTTGATGCATGAACGCCATAGAATATTTTTTGGTTTGTTTTTGAGTATCAGAGGTGCAATGTTAGTATGTCTCCTACAATAGATACAGGGCTGACACAGCATGTGGGAAAATGACTGTACCTGATAGATGAGAATACACTGAGGAGTCTTTGGTTTTTTTTTAAAGTGCATGTCCCCACCTGGTGACCAAAACAAGTACTACAACCAGCATTTTTTTGTAAGACAGAAACTAATGTGAATCAGTGGTGTGTGGTTTAACAGTCTATGAAAAGAATACCATCTGATAGACTTGAAGTTCACTTATAGTCCCCTTCACATCCCATTAATCAACCTTGAATAACCCTTCTGTAAGTGGCAGTGTGTGTGTGTGTGTGTGTGTGTGTGTGTGTGTGTGCAACCCTAGACCCACTGTGCACAGATGAGGAGGCTCTGGATATAGCGATTTGGCCAGCTGGTCCTGCTATTTAAACCAGTGGGAGCAAGTACAGAGGTTAAGAGGAAAGAGAGATGTAATATCAGAGGAGGGGCTGCTTGGGGGATGTGAGGTGAATAAAGCGTATTGGCTGTGGAGATGGGGGAAACTATGGTGGCAGGAGTAATTAAATGGAACAAAATAGAATATAAATTTGAAGGTAGAGTTTAAAAACTTCTCTGAACTAATTGCAATGTATGGTTGAAGCTTTGGAAGCTTGGTTGAAGCTTTTTTTTTTTTTTGATGCTAGCAGTAACTTAGGCCGTGCCAGGGTAACAAGAGCACAATTACAAACTAGCTCTGAAACAGTTCAAGTCTGAAGAAAATATGGAAAACAATCCTGTAAACTTTAGGTTTTTGGACCAACAGTGCAATTTTAAGGCCAAAAGCATTTGGCACATAAATTTGACAGAGATTCAATTCATGTTTTGGAGCTGACAAAATATGGTCCCATTATTTTCAATAGTTTGCAGGAAAACTGAGATGGGTCTAACTTATCTGGCTTTGGTTTTTTATACAGTCTTCAGTTTGACTCTTGTGTTTATCAATAATAACTATGTATTCAGTTCTGGGTTAATTACTCCTCAGGTGCATGTTAAACAAAAGAAAATGAGAGAAATACAGATATGAGCTGGGTAAAGTGGATATACTGAAGCCATCAGCTAATTTAAAAGCGTCACCATGTAGAATGAAGAAATAAGTGGCAAAATGATTGTTAAACAGTACGTTGCATGACAACTCCACCAGGGGGTGGAGGAGTCAGGGTTGGAGATAATTTGACACTTGTTTACAGCTTTCTCTTGTTTTAGGAAGAGCATAGGTGATGAAACTGGAGATGAGGCAGATATGTAGCAATATATAACAGAGAGAAATAGGAAAATAAAGTTTATAGCCATGGTTTAGTCATTAAAAATTCAAATATTCTCTGGATGATTTTAATTCTTTATCGGTTTAAAAAGTTATATGCGACAATTTATGAACCAGGGTAAAGCTTTCATGTCCCATGTTCCTATGAAAACATTAGAAAAAACCCTAGTAAACTTTAAAAAGAGTTTTTCTACTACATCTAAACATTAGCTTCCAGTGGCATTAGTCTATGTCTCGATAAATAATTCTCTGTGTACTGTAGCCTCAGACTGTTGCTTTAATTTAAGTATTTAGCCGGGTCATTGGGGCACGCTCTGAAGCATTGAGTCAGTTTTTTAAGAAACACACACACTTGACACATTAGTTTACAACAACTTTTTTTGGCAACAACCTTTTTCGACCTCTAGTCTTGTCATTCCCTCTTTGTGACACGACAGCGAACACCTTTAATAGATCCATGGTCTCCCTCCACACACACAATGGTGAACTCATAGCCAGACATGTTACAGGTTATTGAGGTTAAACGCAAGGGTCAGGCGGTATCTCGTCAGAAAACTATCGTGATTTTATACTGTTTTCATAGGATGCGCTTTGTACGGGGTTTGTTGACCAAAAAGAGTCCGGTCGTTGCATTCTTTTGATATCGAGGGACTTGTGGGCGTCTTAAACATCATTTTTTACAACCCGTGCAGACAGTGTGGCTCTAGAAATGGCAGGTCAGACGGATGGTCCGTCACTTTGGTTCAGACAGAAATTTCTCAACAACTGCTGGATCGTTTTTTTTTTTTTTTTTTAAGTTTTGTACAAACATTCATGGTCCCTCAAGGATGGATCCTGATGACTTTTCATTATTTGACATTTGTGCTTCAGAGTGAAATCGCTCAACAACTGTTGGATGGATTATCACATAGTTTGGTACAGACATTAATGGTATGAGATATTTGAATGTCAAGAGATATCTCTCATAGATGGGATTTGGACAAATGACTGGGAAAATTGGAAATATTATATTTGACAAGTTTGGAGTTTCCTAAAATTTTCGGTCGATTTCCTACAAAAGAACTATGTAATTATGTACTGATTTTGGAAAATTGGAACAGTGTTCAACTGGAAAAATTCCAATTAATTCGGTCCAGTTAATTCAAGCATATTATAGAGAGTCTTTTGTACTTTATCCACAGCAGTTCAGCTGAACATTCATAAATGTAAAATGTCGAAAGTTTCCAGTAATTAATGACTGATGAATGAATATGTACTTGATTATAATTACAGATTTTCTTTAAAGGAAATTCCTAATTTTCCTATTATTATTACCAAATTACATAGTTCTTATCAGGAAACATCTAAGGAAATTAACAGGAAATTGCAAACCTGTTAGATAAAGCAGTAACGGAAAATGATGATTTGGGTAACACCAGCTCAGTTATGCATGAAATGAAAGAAATGATGGAGAGCTTGGAGGATGTTTTTTTTTCATTTTGGGAGCAATAGCGTCTTCAAAAAAAGTTCAATATTAAACTTAAAAATCTTCAGTCAAAGTCCACTTATTAGCTTTTTCTAAAGCTTTCAACCACATCCAATGGGCCTCTCCACTTAATGCATCCCACTTTTGCCAGGGTACAGCCCCCAACCATGTACAAATATTCCATGCCTGGGTCATGCGGGTAGCCGGGTACACTACTACTGCAGTTCACTGCTGTAGACCACTGGATTTGGCTGAAAGGTCTGGAAGAAGCTGGTAAGCTGACCTTTGGTTACTTAAAAAAAAGCTGTATATAAGAGAGCTGTTCAGATATCTTTATATTCAACACCCCTTTCTGAAAACAGGAGATGTGAAAATCCAGCATTCGAGTATTGAATTTGGCTGATCCATAGCATTAAATGGTCAAGAAACCATCACCTCTCCAAGCCACAGTGCTGAGATCTGTTGCTGTTTATTAATAAAAAAGCAATTAAGATCTTCCTCCACCGATACAGTAAGACTCTGTAGGCGGGAGAGAGAAAGAGAGAGATGGAGCTTTACAGTTGACTTGGAGCCCTCAGCAATCTGTTGGCTTTTATCTCAACATTTAGGACTGATATGAGCATACACTTTACAGAGACTGTGACTGACGCAGATTTATACAAACAAAAATGTGCAGACACATATTTAGATACAGTTTTACTCTCACTGTTACATAAATTATAAAGGCACTTGAGTTGCACACACCTACACAAACACACACACACACACACATACGAATGCATGCAGCAAAACAGGATTATCCCTGCCAGCATTTTGGTTTGGGCCTTATCTGAAGTAATGGTGGATCAGAGTCCTGATTCGTTTTCCCCTCTCTTGTTGGACCGAGGAGTTCTTTGCCTGTGGACACCACATCTTATATCATCCTGTGATTTTATCACAATTATGCAGAATATTATTTGTGTGAATCAGCAGTTACTGATAAATGAAAGGCGCGCACTTGTGTGCTCGTCATTTCTGTCTTTTAAAGCACTGCCATTGCTACATTTTTATTTTCATCAACATAATTTGAACATGAAGAGCATCGTCGGTTTTTGATGCTAACTGACAGATGCGATGAGAGCACTTAGTTTTTTTTTCACCTTGAAAGGGGCCTTTCTCACCTTTTAATGACATGTCATATTTTCAGATGTCAGTTGGAACAGAGCCTTAATAACGGAGATGAATGAAACTAGCGATGGACGAGAACAGGTGTTTTATGCTGACATGCAGGCAGGGAGAAGAGAAGAGAGTCAAGCTGAAAGAGAGAGATAAAGGCTGCTTAAAGGCAGGTATGTACACATGACTGACCTGCAGAAAAAGACCAGATTAGCCGGTGGATGGAGTTACAATGGCTAAATGTCATTGCAAAGGGGACCTGCATTTTACTAATATTTGCAATAAGAGGTTTTTAAAGGGAATTTATACTATCAATATCCAATTACATTTTTTTCTTTTGTGTGTTCTGGTAGCAATATTGAAAAATCTTTGTTCTATTAAGATTATATAAAGGCTTAAAGAGGGTTCTTTATACATGTAGGCACGTTGCTTAATTGACAACCCACAGGTGATTGACTTGGGAACAGAAATTTGGTTGACTTATAAACTTTTTTTTTAAACTCAGAATCCGTCATGATTAATTGAGTAATCAGGCTTCGTTAGTATGCGGGTTAGAGATAACTAAAACAATACTGGAAACTTACTTTTAGAGAGTGTCTAATCCCCACCTAGGTAAAAAATACCAACAAAAATGTTGAAAAAATGCCCTGTCTTGCAAAACAATTCCTAGATCAGCCCCTTTAACCGCATTTGCATCCCATGCTGCATCCCTCCACTAAGTTTGGCGCAAATAATTTCAGTACATTTTGCATAATCCTGCTGACAAACAAACAAACAAATAACAGACACAGGTGAAAACACAACACATTATGTATTATTCTCTTCCTTTGTAGCTCAGTATGCATATGAGATTCAAGGATTTCTGTTGAAATACAGTCTGGTGCTATTTTGGATTTCACAATTTAAAATAAAATACTTAATGCTTTAAAAACATCCCTGAAAGATGTATTTTGATTATTATGACACAAAAAACATTATATTTAAAGCTGTGGATACATCTTGATTGTGTACCTTAGGAAGAATCTATCAACTGTTTGTCATTGTCCAAAAAACTCAAGGGTGCTAGCAGCTCTAAAGAAATAGATTTGGCTGAGTATAAAGGACATATCTGTGGTCCTTGTCATCACTTACCCTCTGAGGACACTTCTGACAAATGAATGTGAGCAACAGCTTAGACTGCCACCTGCACTCAGTTCATTCTTATGCTAAGCTATTCATGTATGAGCAGCTGCTGCTTATCAAATGTTAGGATATTCGGTATCTCTGTACATCCATAAAACTCCACCTTTTGGAATAATTTCTTGCTGCAGATTCAGGTTGTATCCATACTCATAATGAGCCACAAGGCAGTTTGCTTGACAAAGGGGGTCATATATTAGATTTCAGATAATCTGATCTTAATCTCCCAAGTTGTAATAGCACTATTATACGATATAAACCTGAGGTCAAATAGACGCCTTTGGACCTGCTTATAGGGAAATAAAAACACAAATGTTGGACAGGTGGGTGGAAAGACACGGGGAAAGCTGTTGTTTTATTGATAGCAGGCATTAAGATTGGCAGCAGGTGTTTTTCTGTGCTGTTCCGTTTTAGGCCTGGATATATGATGGTGAAGAGGTGCTTTCACAGGTGCCCGTCGACGACACCACACCGAGCTCTGATCGGTCGTGCCAAGTGAGAGGAATTTGTTGAGGGAAGGGCCACGGCTCCGAACCTGTGTGTCTGTAAATGTGTGCATGTGCATGTGCTCGTGTGCGCCTGTTTGTGTCTGTCAGCGGCCGCATGACTGAGTACAGCAACAGCTGTGACAGACTGCTTGATCACGGATTCACCGACATTTGACACACACATGAACACGCGCACACACGTCAGTCCTGTAGCTGCAGCAAATACAGCATAAGCTCTTTGAAAGCCGTGCAGTAGCTCTGATAGCTTTGTATTCATGGTCATTTTATTTTACTGCTGTGATACATTCGTAGAGGAAACTTAAAATATTTTTACTTTGTCTAGTTAAGGAGTTTTTCAGAAGAATTCATTGGAGGTGCCTTTTTTCGATGACAAGGAAAATCTTTTTTTAGGGTCTTTGATTTCAGAATCTTTGCAGAACCTTTGGTTTGAAGAATATTCCTTTATTTCATTTATAACAATTGTACCCAGCAACTTGGCTGTTGCCGAAGAGGATTACCTTGCTCTGTCTTGTGGATGTACGGACTTGTGACAGTTTTGGCCGACCACCCACTTTTGTCCTCATTGTAATTATTTTGTGGATGTCTCATTCAGCCCGGTAGTCTGATCGCAGTTGCCATGTTGGAACATGTGCCTTGTGTCCGCATTGACCCTGCCCCTTTCAGGCCTCAGCCAATCAGCAGCAACATGGATGAGAGAGCCATACGGTTTGAGTTAGAGCGCCAGGCCTGTCAAAGTCTCAGACAAGGTGGGATACCTGTACTTGTATATGAACATTTATACAGTCATACTTGCAACAAATTCTGGTGCTTTTAAAATGTATGTTACTTGTTGATGGTGACTACATTGGTAGATCTTTTGAAGCAAAAATGCAGTAATTTCCCAAAATGTAAATGCAGGTGATGTTTGTAGGTTTCTGTCCAGTTAAAAACAAACAAAGAAAAAATAGCATTATTAAAACATTTAAAAAAAAAAGCAAAAGCATATTACAGACGTCAGTGACTGTTTTGAGTATAAAAAATCCTGTTCAGAGTGTCATCCAGGGTTATTTTCTGGGCTGAGGTGTTAAGTGGATCAAATTCTCTACAAGTGGCTGGGTTACAGTTGGGGCTCAGCCAGCCTGGGCACAGCACGCTTTTTCTTGAGCATATGAACTCGGCAACCTGTTGGCTGTAGCACCATGGGCCACACACCAAAGTGGTTGGACATAGAGCACGTTGGACAGATTTAGGAGAGGTCAGACTCTGAGAACTCCGAGAGCCTTCCAGAGAAGTAATGGATTGAGCAAACCCCCGAAATGACGATTTCAAGAGTCTTTTTTTTTTTTTTTTAATCAAAAACTGAAAATATAGGGGTATATTTTTTTTATTTAGTATGTGTAGGTAACAATATAATGAAGAAGATGCATTTCAAACAGAATTTAGATTTTTACATGTTTTTACAGGGTGATCTTTCTCTCCTCTTTCATTAGGCTTTCATGTTTAATAGAAATGTTAGTACAGCTAAGTTTTAGACAAACCTGAAGACTGGCTGAAACCAAGACTACATGTAAAGATTATCTACACCAACTTGCACAATTTTTTTTTCTTTAACAGTCAGGAAGAGACATAAGCCTTGACTTAGTAAACACACTAGACAGCTATCTGAGCTACAGCTCATATTTTTTTGCATATTCTGCAAAATTTGCACTGAAAAGGCTGAAGAGCAAAAAAAAAAAACCCCTAGCTTTAGGATGAGGTCCAGGATGGGAAGGCATGTACATGAGTAGAGACTACGGGGGGAAATGGAGGTGACTGAACTTTGTAAAATGAAATTTACTTCACGTAAAGCTGTTTATTCACTGATAGCACTTGTGACATATGACACATAAGTGACTTCAATTGCCACCAAACATGTTTCAAAAAAATCTTTACAAGAACAACTGGAAGCATCTGGATTTGACGATTTAAGATTAGAATTTTTACATATCACAAACTCTATGATTTTATCTGCTAACTGTCAAAACCAACTGACCCAGACTGGAAAAGACCTGGTCTGCCTTGGTCCGTTCAGTCGTCACAGCCAAATCATATTCAGCAACCTTAACATTTGTCCCTCACCTTTACTGGGAAACTGAATTGGATAAATTGGTATTGTGACAGAATTTTGACCATGATGACCTGGGTTTTGTTAGATTTGTTCATATGCTATCCATCAAAAATGAGTCTCATTCTTTCTCTGAAATTTACAGTCGGAAATTTACAGTAATGGTCCTTTAAATTTATCTGGCCGTCTAGAGGGATTAGGTTCCAAGCGGTTACAACATAGACACAAATAGAAAAGTGAGTAGGAGAGAAAGGGGGTGAGAGAGAAGGACCACGGGTTGGGGGCAGAAACAGAGAGCACAGCGTACAATACATGCTGTACTACAGGACGAAAAAGAGTCGAGGACAGACACACTGGCAATCATTGCAATACAGAAAACATGCAGCAAAAGGAAACTAGTAGTGTAATTGTATAGCACATAGTAATGATTTTTTAAATGGGATTGTGGAAAAGTATAACTAACAGATACAATAAAAGCAAATGGGTCCGAAGAGTTCTAATAAATATTCGTCAATAGAAATGTGTCTAAAATCTATTTGAAGCACCTCTTTGAAAGGTGACACTTACATCATGTCTTAGCTCCTCATGTCTCTCCCAGAGGAGAAGGTGAGGGGCCAATGGTCTAAGAAGACCATTGGCCACTGAGAGATGTATACGAGAGGAAGAAATCAGTTGGAAGATGGTCAAATAGGGAGAGGTAAAAGAAAGTGATCAACATAATCGATGGACCACAACTAAAATGCTGCTTTACAGATACAGAAGGTACAGAGACACCTTACAAAGACAGAATATTAATAACAGAGTAAACCCTGATGCAGCATGTGCACCACATTACATTGCATAGCAGATAGTCAAAGTTGACAGCCCAGTATGTGCTTTATTGTATATGTTTGTAATACCCCTGTTTATTAGTTTTCAGCTTAGACTGTCTGCCCTGTGTTTATGCATATTTTCAAGGTTACTTTCATTGTCATGGATTTAAGCAATAGCAAAAGGAAGACAGACTTGTCACAACACACAACACAGTTCATAAAAAACATACCTATACTTACAGAATGCCTTCAACCAAGTAGCCAGTTGTCTGTTGGCTAAGCCCAGCCCTGCGCATGTCACTCGCTACGTACGGGGCCAGATTTGCCACTTGAAATTCATAAAATGAAATTAAAAACGAGGGTTTCTTGAATTCAGACAGAGGTAGACAAAAGCATCTTCTCATGTCATGCGAATTGCCTGCGCCTTTTGATTTCGATGGATGGATCGAGAACCATCAGAATAACGTTTGGTGATAATAACACTGTCTCAAATAACAACTTTGGCCGGGGTTATAAGTGTAGACTTTCTCAAATCCAGTGGAGCAAGACAGCCACGCACGTCAGCCTCCATTGTCACCAGTAACATCCCGGCCCGACTCCCACACTGTGGGAAAATACTACACAGTGGATGCTAGGCGTTAGCGGGGCTTTGTTTAAACATAACCTGTAATGTAACCCCCAAAAACTATGCTAGTGTTGTATGAAAAATGTCCCTTGGCCTTAGAAGTCACGCTGGGCTACTACTGTAGGTAATACGCTATGTGGTGGTTGGCATATGCTAAAATTTGCAGCCTACACTGGAGCAAATATACACACTGTTTAATCCATTCCTGGCACTTTTTCTCTTGCATTGCCTAATTTCACCCTCCTTTGTGTTAGTGACTGTAATTGTGTCTTCAGATTCTACATACTTTTTTTTACAGGGTGTTCACATTGTTTTGTTTACCTTTGGTTCTAGTAATCGAGGATTCATTTGGAACATAGCTTGTATGTTGTAGACTCCTATATAACCATTAGGACTGCTCTTAGTCTGCATTAAACTGCTGTTGAGTGAAGGTGCACTTGCTGTTGTGTAGTTTGAGCGATGAGCACACTTTCCCAGAATAGATTCAGTATCAGAACATTGCATCACTTGCCTGTCATCTCTTGTCATCTCTTGGCTTGTGTTTTGTTTGTGTGCTTGTGTGTGTTTGAGTGCACAGTGAGCACGGGCGTGTTTTAAGATTGTGTATGTATAGTCACACAAAGCGGCCGGCAGTAGAGGTAATAAATCTGTATGTTTATTTGTGCACATTCAGTGTGCAATTTTGTTTATGTTTGTGTGTGTTTTCAAATGTTATGTGTGCTTGTAAAGAGTTTCTGTCATAGTGTTTGTTTTGTTAGTGTGCCCGTGTTTGCCTGCAGGAGACGTTTAAATCTTTCCTGCTGCCAAGGCAAGAAACTGCACCATCCTGTGTCAGCCATGTCCTTATCACAGGAATCAAAGGGATATGAATGTTTTTATCTGTCTCTTATCGCTACTATAGGACACAGAGGGACTGTCTACAGGTTCTATTTGCAATAGACCACAGCAACAGAGCCTGCTCTCATTTTTACCAACTTAGCATAAAGAATGTGTAGGCAATGCTCAAACACAAATGTTTTTCTATTAAGTAGAAAAACCAGGACTGCAGTGTTGAGAGAGTATGTGGACTTGAGTGACATGGAAAAAAGGGGGACTAGAGAGGGACAGGTGCATGAGTAGCTCTTCCTGCTTTCTTTCTGAGAAAGAGAAATTTAAGGGACACTAGTTGGTTTTTAGTCAGTGTGAGAGAAACCAACAGGAGAGAAGGAAGCTATGATTTAGTCGATGAGGGATTATATCCGTTTGTGTAGAGATGGAAAGAGGATCAGTGATGTGGACCAGAGGATTGAAGGAGTAGTACGTAACAGCTTCACAAAACGGGTGGAGAGTTCTGGATTCAGTTTTTTTAGGCAAGATTTATGGAAAACCAAGAAAAAATAGATTTTTGTCCAGTCCTATAGTGCATAGTGCCTTTTATTCCATTTAATCTGATTTCAACTCTCTGGCTCACTGGGCAGTCAACTTGCATCCTTAATGTGGAGAATAAATTAACATAGGCCTCTTAGCGTAAAGGAAAGCATCACCAAGCTGTCAGTACCTAAAGTGTTTGCCAGCTTGACTCTAAAGCAGCTACAATCAATATTCATCAACCAAATGAATATGTGTATAGTAAAGTGAAAGGAGTTACTCATAGTGACAAACGCGCATGAAAATTGTTACCCAACCCTGCACTTCCGCTCAACTCCACAGAGAGTTTTAGGTTTCAAGCCTGCAACTTTACTGTTTTGGTTCACTCTCACTACTCTCATCAATATCATTTTCTGTTGCAGCCGGCAGGTGTTTTCAGCTAAAAAACTCTGGACAAACCCACACAACATTACCTCCCCTGCATCAAACAGCAGACAGATAAAGTTAGCAACTATCTGGTGAACATAGTGGAGCTTTTAACAAAACTAAAGAGCCAGGTATTTCTACCAAGTCTTAGTGGAGACAAAAACAGGGCCAGAAGGAGTGTGACGACAGCATCATGACGCCTGCTGTATGGAGAAACTAGTTGCATGCATCGCTTAGGTGTGATTTCGGCCCATTCTTCCACACACACAGTCTTCAAATCTTGAAGGTTCCCTGAGCCTCTTCTATGAACTGATCTTTAGTTCTTTCCATAGATTTTCAATTGGATTCAAGTCAGGTGATTGGCTGAGCCATTCTAGCGGTTTTATTTTCTTTCTCTGAAACCATTTGAGTTTCCTTGGCTGTGTTTGGGATCATTGTCTTGCTGAAATGTTTACCCTCATTTCACCTTCAGGATCCTGGCAGACTGTCTCGGTACATTTTTCCATTTATCCGTCCTTCAATTATATGAAGTCTGCCAGTACCGTCTGCTAAAAAACAGCCCCACACCAGGATGTTCCCTCCTCCAAACCTCACTGTTGATATGGTGTTTTAGGGGTGATGTGTATTATGGCATCCAAGGAGTTCAATTTTGGTCTCATCTCACCAGACTATATTCTCCCAGTATTTCACAGGCTTGTCCAAATGTTGTGCAGCAAACTTTAAATGAGCTTCAACATGCCTTTTCTTTAGCAATTGAGTCTTGCGTGGTGAGCGTGCAGACAAGCCATGGCGGTTAAGTGCATTACTTATTGTTATCTTTGAAACAATTGTACCTGCTAATTCCAGGTCTGTCTGAAGCCCTCCACTAGTCGTCCTTGGCTCTCGGACAACTCTTCTGATAGTTCTGTTCACTCCTCTGTCAGACATCTTGCGAGGACACCTGGTTGTGGCCAGTTTATGGTGAAATAATGTTCTTTCCACTTCCGGATTATGGCCCAACCAGGGCTCACTGGTATTTTCAAAAGTTTAGAAATTCATCTGTAACCAATGCCATCAGTATGTTTTGCAACAATAAGGTTGTGAAGGTCTTGAGAGAGCTCTTTGCTTTTACCCATCATGAGATGTTTCTTGTGTGACACCTTGGTAATGAGACACCTTTTTATAGACCATCAGCTGGGACTGAACCAGCTGATATTAATTTGCACTGACAAGGGGCAGGATTGCTTTCTAATCACTGATAGATTTCAGCTGGTGTCTTGGCTTTCCAGGCCTTTTTGCACCTTCCTTTCTTCATCTGTTCAATACTTTTCCCTGTGTCATTTCACAATATTACACATAACTTAATTTATAGACATCTATGGTTTGATTTCTTTGCATGTGGGGATTACATGGGTTGTTGCTGACATTTGGTGAAAATTTTATTACAATTGCCCAATTAGAAATATATTTACTGAGAAAAATGTTGATGTGTTCAATACTTATTTTACCCACTGTACATATATATATGGTATAATATTCTTAAACATGTCCTGGAAATTGTGTTTCATTAACTTTTACATAATAATTTAAATTATTTGCCACATTATCCAAGTCACTTACCTGGTCAGTGATGCTGCTGTTGGATGCAATTCCTGTACAAATCACATCAAATATTAGCTTGTTGGCTTTATGAACTTCACCTGACTGCTGATCAAGTGACCTGTGGGGTTTCAGCCCATGGTTGTGGGAAAAGACTAGCTGAGGATAGATGAGCCACAGTTTCAGCCCTGAAAGTACAGCAGTAAATTCTTACTTTATGGATTTGTGCTTTCGCATCAGCTTTGATCAGACATAACGACCCGCCAATCAGGGGAGGGGAGTTTTATTGTTTGGCCGGACTGAGACAGCAGGTCCACCCCTAGAAACGCAAATGTCCATGACTGAGTGAGTGAGTGAGTGATGAACTTACGCCACTGGTTCAGCTAGCCGAGTGTTGGGTTTACTCCATTGGCTGTGGGACTGCCCTTTATTTGTTTGCCTTTCTCCTACTGTTTGTGCTCACAGATATAGTATTTCAATACAGCCAAATTCTTAATGAAACAGTTCTCAATTAGAACTACATGTTAAGCAGCAGTTACATCCAGCTCACTGCTAAAATCCTGATTTTATAACTTAGCGACTTTCCATAGAAGAGAGTTGCCAGTACTGTTCTGCAAGTTTGAGGTCAGACTTTCCCTCCACAGACGCACCTCTGTGTCTCATTCCACTGACCAAACGGCAGCTGCAGCTGCCGAAATCACAGCACAGCTGTTGTCTTGTCCTTTGTGTTTGTCAGATGATGACGCGGTTATAAAATCAGGATCGTAGCAGCAGAACAGCAGCTTGGAAATGGCTTTCAAGCGATGGCTGGTTACCATGTAGGCTTAATGGGTTGTGTTTTAGTCACTATTTCATACTTCCATTGTTTGACAACAGAAACGGAAAAATGTTTAGATGAGGAGAGCTTCATTGGGAATTGTTTTTAGTTAAATTTCCGTATATGTGAGCATAGAGTAGAAGAGAAAGCAAATATAAAGAGTGGTCCAGCCACCTACTACCGTCTCACCTAGTCTTGTTTTTGGTCTGTCTATGTAAGACTTAGAAACAGTATGATTATTACATCAGAGGAGAGAAAGATTTCTGCACTCAACTGTGCATGTACAGAAAATTAGGAACTGTTTTGTAAATTAATTTTATCATGTAATAAATCATTAACTCTGTGCGTGCAGTATACCGTCCGTTTACACTCTGCAACACCGCAGCCAAAGCTCTGAGTGCTAAGTGCTAGGCTGTGAACTAAGACACTGAAGTAACTGTACATGATAAGAATGTGTGAAAAAAAAAAGCCTTCTACTCAAAATGTTTCCAGATGCTGTATTTAATGATGATGTTGTGACCCAGATAGAGCTGCAGATCTACTGAAGATTACCTGGAATTTCATATTTTTATCTTGGAAGTTCAGTCCCGAGGCTTTTTGCAGTTATGTTTTATTTCTGACAAAATGTGAGGTACACTGACGATACTTTGAGTCAGAACAAGACTGATAGCTTTTCAGAGCAGACTCACGACCCCAAAATGCAAATATCAGTTACCTGAAGGAGTTCAATGATGGTTTTTTTGCTTAACCTTGTCGGTATCTGAGCTTTCTTGGAGAAAGAAAGATGGAATCATACTTGTGGCATGGATAAGTAAATGAACAAAAAGCAGGATGATTAGAGTTGTATTCAAATTCATATTAGCATCTCTTTCCGTCTCTCTTTTTTGTCACACTTTTCATATCTTTGTATTGATGTGATGTGTGAATATAGCAGTAGTGTGTCAGCTACTACTCAAACACTTGAAACAGGAAACTGTTGGTGCCTCTGTTTCTGCGTTTGTGTTTCCCCTCTCATTGTAGCGTGCGACACAACTTTCATACATCTCCTCACAAAAGGACAACAAATTTTTTCACTGGAGCTAACAGGATACATAAAAACATCTTTGTAGAGCCTCTTCAGCGTAAGAGTATGTTTTTTTGGTCTGTTTGTTTTCAACAAAGTTATGAGCATTGTCACTACTTTTCTGTTTTTTCTGTGGCTCGGAACTGACAGAGAGATGATGTATTGTGGAATTGATGATGGTCTCCTTTCATTGTACAATAACTGAATATTTTTTCCTCTTCTTCTTGCCTGTATCTGCCTCGGTGTTCAGTTCTACAGCTGAAGCTACAACAGAGAAGAACCAGAGAAGAGTTGGTCAACCAGGGGATCATGCCACGTAAGTAGACAGGAAGATATGGAAAATGTTGGTTTGTAAAACATGTCTGATGTTACCGTTTAAAATCAGTTTTTAGTCTACCTGACCATTCATTTGTGGCGCATGTAAAATGTTCCTCGTTTTAGGACAGTGGGATAATGAAGTGAAAATAGACAAAAGATAGAAAATATGGTATAAGCCTGTCGGTAAATATTAATCTCTTTTACACTTTATATTCAACTCTGACTCAGGATATCTAGTTTATGGTTAAAATTATTTACTGTGTTTTTTTTAAATATTATTTTTTACATGATGAAGGATTAGGGTTCAACCTTGTGTGTGAATTTCACTTGTTCATCACGTTAAATCATAAACTTGGCTTTCATTAGATAAACACTCAGTCATAGTGATTAAGTTCATTGTTGAATAATCTGCCATTTTTTTGTTTTTGTTTGATGAATCAATGTACTATACTTTGTCTATAAAATGTCAATTATAGTAAAAAATGCCTTTAATTTCACACAGATCATATCCTCACATCTGAGAAAATGACTTAAACAGAGACTAGAAAATTATTTAAACATTGATTATGGGAGTAGTTGCAGATTTTCTAAAATACAACTTTATTGTTCGCCTGAATGAAAAATTGACTTTGCCTCTCCTAAACATACAAGTAGCAAAAGAATATTCTATGTATAACCCATGAAACACTTAAGTATAGAGTACACTGAAGCACACAAAAAATACAGATCAAATTTCATTACAAAATATTAAAACATAACACAATATATTCCAGAGCAAAATTTGTGGCTCAGCTTTTTCTTAGTTTTTATCTAACTGACCAGAGAAGACCAGAGAAGAACAGACTAAATATTTCAAGCCCCTCTCAGTATAATGCAGGCCAATTCAGCATTCTCCAAAATGACCATTAAGTTAAATCAACACCTCCATAAACAGTTTCAGCAAAAAACTGACCATTTGACTTTGATGAGGGGAGGATTTATTGCAGGGCTGTTGTATTTATGTGCATCAGTTTTAGCCATGTGTACCTAAATTGAGTGAGTGTTTACTGTCCTTTTCATGATTTTGTTTCATTCTGAGGTTTTTTGTTCAGTCAACTCAATCATTACCTGTGAGAGTCTACCATACACATACTACACTACAGTTTTTGAAGCTAGATTGTGGTTAAGACGACGCCATTGTCTCCTGACAGACAGCAGTTTCAGTCATCAAAGTGAGGTAAAGCAAGGTCCTACATAAACTGCCATCGCGAACATCCGTTTACTGCTTTTTATCTGATGAAAAGATTTCCCCTTTTACCATCAAATTCAAACTGTTTAAAGGCTTTAATTTACAGCTTATTCGTTGTTTGTTATATGCCGTTGGTCCAACATGACTTAACTTCTATTAGATCCATTCAATAGAACATGTTTCTGCACCAAAGTACTTCAGTCATTTTTATTAGACAGCATATCACACCAGGAACACCAGGAACATTATTTTATGTATAACAACATAGCTTAGACTAAATTACCTATAAAATCAGTGCTAGTAATACCATGGTTTCTTAAGCTTGGGGAAGCTCAGTTAAGTCCACCAGTACAGTATATTTTCACAAATACTGAAGTTCATTGTTTATCTGACAATAGTCTTCAAGTTTTAACATGTTGTTACACAGGAAGTGAAGAGCTTAGCAGTGCATTTTATCTACCATCAGAAATACATTTACACACTACTTCCCCTTTCATATATATATGGCCATTACAACACATAACCAGTTACTATTTACGCAGACAGCATTAATAACGAACATGACTCAGACCTTATCTGGTTACAATGCATTACAAAGAAAAAATGCTGTATAAATGATAGGATTGTCAACTATGAGGGAGCAAGCCACTATTGAGTTTCATATAATCTTTGTAGGGAGAATATATATGTGGGGGTAAGAGAGAGAAGGAGACTGAAAGAGCCAGAGTCTAGCTGTGATCAGGCCAAGTGTGACCAGAGGAAGAGTAACCGCAGCTTCTGTCCCCCTTGACTTTTGTTTCTTCTGTCCTGCCTCTTTGTAGAATCTGGCTTTGACGAAGACAAACATGTTTGGTTTTAAGCGCAAATATGATGAGGGTCATGTGACTGATTGAAAAAGATGAATGAAATTGGCTTTCATCAGTTAATAAGTGATATGACTTGAGGCAATTTTTCAGATTTCACACAGCTCCCTATGGATCCATTAAAGGCTTCATGCGACTTTTTTCAAATTCGTAGTAATACTCCCGAAGACCTGTAAACACCCTTTGATGAATAAGTTCCCCATTAATTGTAAATATGACTTTAATTTGGTTAAGGTCAGAGTAAGAACATGGCGGAACAATTAACCACTGACATTTCAGCTACCCTCATCTGACCTTTATCATAATGGTCCATTCGGTCTCTTATGGAGACAGAGGGCAGTTTGAGGAGCGACGACACACAGGAGAAAGGCAGTGATCTCCACTGGAGCGCAACATCTCTACAACTTCCACCCTTTTCATCGCTCTTCCCCACAGTCATTCTCATCTTTTGACTGCCCCCACTTCATTGTTCATCTTTAACCTCCAAATTAGTTACCAGAGTACTCTTCATAACACCACATCCTCTTTGTCTCTTTCATAAAACATCTGACTACACCTCAAAGGAAGTGCCCCTGAATAGCTAAGAAGTATTTATTTCTCAAGCAACCACATAACCTCCCTTGCCCTGCCTTCAACCTCTGTTCATCTGCCTGTGCTTTCTTTTATTAGCTCATAGCATGTTTGCAAACACAGGCATTTTTGGCACTGTCAACCAAATGATACTTCTTGTCAGACAACACGGTTTGAATGGCATTTGTTCATTTCCTTCACTTGCCTTGTAGTTGTATTTTTTTTAAATCATGATAATCATTCATAATGAAAACTGGCTGAATTCACTCATTATTGCCAGTCACCCAATATGCAAGAGTGTGTGTCTGTAGTTGCATTTTTGGTCTCTTGAGACTGTGGTGTGTGGTGAAGCATGTTTACTTCAAACAATGCTATACTAAGTCCAGTACAATACCACACTTAGCATTAATTTAGACACTTCTCAGAAAAAAAAATATTTAAAGAAATCATTTAAAATCATTTTAAATTTCATTTAAACCTTATATTTATATACATGTGATTATCAGGTTAGCTAAGCGAACTTTGATGCACTGGTGCATTTCCACAGTCTCGTTTGAATGAGCAATAAAAAAGAGCTAAGAGTCATGTTCAGTGGGAGTCACTTGGTTAATTTCAGTGAAGTGTGTTTAAAGTATAAAATACAAAACAACCAATAAGAGTGAAAGTATGAAACTTAGGTCACACATTTGTTTAAGGCTCATAAGCTCATAAAAATACAACTACAAGGCAGGTGAAGGAAATGAACAAATGCCATTCAAACCATGTTGTCTGACAAGAAGTATTATTGGTTCATAGTGCCAAACAATGCCTGTGTTTGCAAACATGCTATGAGCTAATAAAAGAAAAAGTCCCCATAAAGCAGGAATTGAAAGATGGTGGGATAGAGAAGAGAAAAAAAAATCAATAAGTAGAAAAGAAAGAAAGCACAGGCAGATGAAAAGAGGTTGAGGTGTAGTCAGATGTTTTATGAAAGAGACAAAGAGGATGTGGTGTCATGAGGAGTACTCTGGTGGCTAAAGGGGAATTTAAAGATGCACAATGAAGTGGGGGCATTAGTTTAAGGCTCATAAGCTGATGACTGGTAAACCTTCACCATTTCCTCTGACAAGTGGAGTGGCAGTTTTTGGCTTTGCAAGTGATATTCTACAGTAAATAAGGTCTACATTTATGTAAGTACTGATTTACAAATACTGGTAGACGTGGAATAGCTCTCACAAAGTTTGCATATGTGAAATATGTTGTCTGTATGTATTGACAACAAACAACAAACACAAGATAGTAATGATAATTTAGTCACTAAGAGGCTTAAGGAGCTGATTTTGTGAGGTAGACAAAGACATAATCCAGTTTAAAGAGCTGAAAGTACAATACAGAGGAGAGTGTCTTGTGCGCAAGCAGGTCAGTTCACACAATAACACAGCACTAGGCAGCACAGGACTAACCTTAAAAAGACAACCACTGATAGAGGAGGTGATGGTTTTCTCAGAGTTTAAAGACCAGGAATACTGGTTAGCTTTAGCAGGATTGCAAGAAGCAATGATGGAGCCAGCTGTGCACCTAATGTGGTCTTTTCTCTCTGACCTCATTCTCTTGTTCCATTTTTTTCCAGCTGCCTCTCTCCATTTATCTCCTCTCCCCATCTTCCCTCAATCATTTTCGTATTCTCTGTCCTCCTATCTATTTCTATCCCTTTCGTGTTTGCGATGCCTTCCCAAACCTTACTCTGCGCTCATCCATCCTTCCCAACATACCGCTGCTCATTTCCCATGTGGCTGACTGACAGACAGGTTCATACACCCTCAAGTAGGCCACATAACCCCCTTGTGGACTAGTGAGAGGTCTAAGAGGGTTGATGTCCCCAGGGTGCTCAACGGTGAGTGTGTACCAGCAGTGTGACAGTGCTCAGCGACGTGAACTGAGGCTTGAGCAGGTACCAGTAATCTTGTCTCATGGTTGCTAATCCAGTCACACCACTGGTGTGTATGCACAACCTATGTGTTTGTGTGTATGTGTACTTGCAGTGTAGTCAGAAAGTAATAAGACAGCATCACATTTTCGGTTGCTTTAGCTTTGGCACATTGGAGCTAACATGAAACTGTGATTATGGAATTAAAGTGAAGAATCTCGCCTTTAATTTGAGAGTGTTTACTTCCATAAAAGTGGTATCTTCACTAGTCAGGCTTCCACTGCAGCCGTCGTCACTTGTTTGTTTGATTGTTGATCTGGTCTTTGGCAAATTAAGATATGCACCCAGTTTGTCGTTCAGTGATTGACTTGGTCAGACACAAATAGCCCATTGTTTGTGTGTTTCTTTTAGATGATTATAATGTCCTAAGGCTGTGGTACAAGGAAGATGGACACTAGGCTTGTGTGGTATCTATGTTTTTATACCATAATACCTTGACTTCATTTCACCAGGGTATTTATATGATGGAATCTAAGAACCGAAAAATAGTTGTCATGCCTGTATTGTATTTTAGTAGCCTACAGTGCAGTCAAATACCAATTACAAAAAGTATGTTGTGGCACTTAGAATAAAGTTAGGAGTGCAAACTAACCAATTTGCTGAATATTTGTTCACGTGCACTTGAAGCACACATGCTGGGGTATTATTGGGCCACCCTGGACAATAATGTTTTTAAATGTTACCTCCTTTTGCCACATGCAGAAAACAGTAACACTGCAGACATCATGTTAACAGTGCATCTCGTTGTCACTTTGATAGGAAAAGAAGCCAGAAGACATACTTTGGGGGTTTCTAAATAACTTGGTATACTTAATTACCATAACTAGAGGACAACTACGTCATCCATTTAAAGCAGTAGCAGCAAAACCTGGCAACAAGGCATTTGTTAACACATTCGAACATCTAAATTGTATATTGGAAGTTTGATTTATGCCCAAAGGCAGTAAACAATTGCAGTCGTTCACCATCTAGTTCACTCCCTTGTGCAAAAAGGGAGTAAAATTTTGAAGTAGACATTTACACCAATGTCTTATATAATTTTACTAACTCAGCACCCTTTTATTTTGTTTAACTGCCTCACGTATTGGGACTTGGTCAACAAATGAATGACCACAATGCATGAAAAGTACAATGTACAGCTCCCCAATGGATAGTTACTCTGTCTGTAAAGAGTCACTGAGCAGACTAAATATAAAATAGTGTTTACAAAAGGCAGGTTTTGAAAAGTAAATTCATTCATTAACATTATATTTAAATCTTCTACAAGTGTCACTCTGGGACTGAACAATGAAGGGTTCTTGAGTAAGCTAATTCTCAATAACCTCCCTGAATATGCATTCGTACATGTAATGTTATTTAATAGTTTGAGATTCTTTTGTTTTCAGCCATAATGTCTTTGAAGCAAAACCATAATGCCTGTACTGATATGCTGAATTTAACTCAGTATGTTGGTGTCATCACAACCCTTTAGGCTTTTAGGTTTCCAGTACCACTAATCCCTGGGTTTTATATAATCATAGGCCTACAGGAAGTCATGCTTGAGTCATTTGTGAATGCTGAAGAAATTTCATAAATTTCATTTCTTTAGAGACGCTCATTGGACTGGAGTCCTTCTCACTAGATTCCTTCAGTGATGTTGTGATTTCTAGCCTCTCACAGTGCCTGCTAATGGGGCCATTGCCCAGGTTATTATGGATTTTACTCTATGGCTTATAAGTATGTGAGCCCATACACTGATAGTTACTACACTGGCATGGCACTCAAATGTGAGAGAGGAAAAGCTTTGGCAATATAAGAGCAATAATCCTCACCATCAGTAAACCTATTCAAACTGACCTGAAACTGAAATGGAGAAGCAGAGAGCCATTCAAAGCCATTTTGCTCTCCATTTCCCCTCAGTGGCATGAATGCACACACTGCCATGTTAATGCTCTCTCTCTCTCTCTCTCCTTCTTTTTCTCCACTTTTACTCTGCTTTCTCTCTTTCTTCCTCAAGCACTGAAAAGTTCAGCTGTCTTCCATGAACAGAGACGGAGCCTGGAACGAGCCCGGGTGGGTATTCAGCCCTAAAATCAACCATGGAGTTAAAACTGGATGGTTTCAAGTGAAACAGCGTATAATTCTCTTTCTAGGCTTTGTAAAATTTCACACCATTAAAGTGACTCTTGAATAATCATGTAATAGAGAAAGGCTAGAAAAGAGAAATAAGAGCTGAGATAAGGAAAGTATTAGCCTTATTTGACCGTAAGGTTCAGTGTATAAAAGTATCCACGTAATCTCAACAATGGCTACTGGTTTTTCAGGGGGTTTGACCGCATTGATGGATAAATGGTTGAAAATAGTCGTCCAAAAAAAAAAGGATAAATAAATCAGATAGCTAAACATTAAGGATAAATATTAGCTTAAAGTAATGGTTCATTTGAATGGTTTGAAAAATTAGCTAGTGATGGATAAACAGTTAAAATATATAGCTAAAAGTAATAAAGGAATTGTTAAATAAGATTCTATAATGGACAAATAGTTTACTATAAGTAATATATAAATTTAGGAATACTTGAGTTCATATGTAGGGACACCTGATAAAAAAGTTTGGGAACCACTGCATTTAAATGGTATATGATGTAGCACAGATGCTCATGACTGCAAACGAGGGAAACAAGGTATGAACTTAAAAAGAGGTCATAGGAAGATGAATGATGTTAGTGAGAAAAGAAAAAATGGGGAAAAATGACAAAAAAAATGGATGTAATCATTGTTTCTGTCTCTCTCTCCAGACTGAGGACTATCTCAAAAGGAAGATCAGGACTCGACCGGAGCGGAAGGAACTGATCAGGATGCACATCCTGGAGGGTAAGTGCTACACAGCGCCTCCTGCTTGTCAATAGTTAAAGCCAGTTTGACGATAAAATTTCCACAGACCCTAGCACAGTGGTCCATCATTCGCTTCTCGCGTGCTTCCAGAGACTTCAGCAGAGCCGTCGCTGCAGGCCAAGCAGCTGCAGCTGAAGAGAGCTCGCCTCGCTGATGATTTGAACGATAAGATCTCCCACCGGCCGGGGCCCATGGAGCTGATCCACAAAAACATCCTACCTGTTCACTCCAGTATTAAACAGGCCATCATAGGTAAGTGCTGCCATTGTCAGCACCTAGCCAGGTTTCAGAATGTGGTCCCAGGGAAAAAAAAAAAAAAAAAGTTAAGTTAATCCAGTGTTTCTACATTTTTGACAAAGTGAACTGTTTTTTTGTTCTGTTGCTGCCTTCAGCTGGACTGTAATTAACTCCTCTCACAATGACTTTTGACTGGTGGTGCCAATCATAAGCATAACATAAGTGTTAAATTATTTATGATTCATTACAATATGCTAACGACAGGCCTCTTCATCAATTGTGCAGAAACAAGCCAGAGCAGCTGTAAGTGCACAGATAGTAATGAAAGCTAGCTCCAGCCTCCATCTGTTTTTGATAATACTTTGCCTTGTTAATCCTATCTTGTCATATTAAAGAATTAGACCTTAAAGTCATCATTGAGCCATTTGTTTAATGCTGGGTCAAATGAGGTCAAACTGAGCTCAGAGAAGGGTGCATTTATCTCTCACTTTCATTAGGTCACAGAAAAACAAGTTTTCAAATAAAGACCAATGTTTTACCATATACACAGACAATAGTTTCCTGACATATTGGTTAGAACAACTTTCTAAACCTTGACTTAATCGTTTATCTTCCCTCTGGTGGCCAAGAATTTCTCAATGCAGCTATAAATAAAATATCCCCTGTACATATTATATATCCAGGAGGGAGTAGTAATATAAATACAAATGTGTAATATATCACAACACACCCACACATTGAAGCTCTTGACAGGATGTCCCTCCTGGCCCCCTCCTCCAGCTATTATGAACGTACTAATGTTCTCTCTGAAGTAAAGACACCTCTTCCTTCTCTTGTGTCAGCTTTAAATAGCCACAGAGTCTGTTAATAAAACCCATAATCCTATATTAGGAGAATTACATACTAATTGAAAAATTGAGACTCTAAATGAATAAATGGGAATTCAGTCTGTTGTAATGTGGGTATTGTGACAGATATAATGACCCCAATTTCATTCTTTTCCATTACAACATGAACAATAAAAGAAACACAGGAACGACGCTATCTAACTTTTATTGTATTTCCATAGTCCAGTGCCAGTGTTGTCAGACATTTGAGGAGGACATCAGAGACACTGCGTCCTGCTGCTTGATTGATGTGTTGAGGAAAGATTGCTGAAATTCAATAAGACATAATGTCACTGGATTATCTATCTCTGTCACCATGTCACAATAAACACACCTGCATCACAGCCACTTAATGTAGGATACACATGAGTTACACAGAGTTGACATGCATAGATGCAAACATTACAAAGCACGACACAAAGACACACACTGGCTCAGCAGCAGTATTGAAGTCATCACACTATTGGATCAGAGGATGTTAAAACAGCCCCATGTTGTCTTTTCATCATCACCTGCTGATGGTAAATTAATGGCAAGCGCTGTATTTTACATCGCTGTCGGCTTCGGCCCACAGCAGCTCCTGAAATTAAATAACACACATTCATCAGCAAAAGTGGAGTCTCTAATCTAGTCCATTGGATCTGAGCAGATACCTTTATTTCCTTAAACCCCTACAAAGACACATAAGTCTGCATAATCATGGGATGATTATATGATATCCAAGAGGGAAAAATAGCTTGAGGACCAAAGCGCTGATTCACTGCTATGCATTTTTAGTTGTTTTTTTTTTTACATACTTTTCCTGATATACATTTTTCTCTCATTGAAAACAATTTGTAAGGAGAATATGATTTGTGGCACAGAAGGCCAACATGAGCATGAGGAACCAGGGCATAATAAACAGTTAATGCATTCCTGGCATAAATTACATAACTGATCCTTCAGAATTCTCAGTATAACATTATTATTCCTTAGAGAGATGCCTTCTGTCACATAAAACTGGTATGAATCAGGTGCCTGGATTTATTTGTCTGTACTGAAAGTGAATGTAGATAAATGCAAGCTATCACTGGGATAAAGCTTAGCTCATCCTGGCCACATAATGGAAAAAAGGGAAGATATCATCTTATCTCACAAAAGTGGCTTTCATGCGCATGATGTGCACGCAGACAAGTTTTAAGGTTGTTCGGCAGCTGCCATCACACTCTCCATCGGGATAAATGTATAGATTTAAACCATCTTTTTGATTAATTTTCTTTTCAATTTAAATGATGAATTTTTTTGTTGCATTTGACACAGTCAGAGAAGCCTAACACACAAATGCAGTGATTCTGGGGGCAGCTCACAGGGTGTTAGGTCATTTAGTGCAGTAAGTTTGGATTTTGGCTCAGCACTTGTAAGTGCTGGTGACAAACGCTTTCTGTGCAGCCTGTCCTTGTGGCGATGTACGCTAGCAAGACGGGCACACACTGAGGCAAAGAGAATGTTTTTTAAAGTTTTTGTTCATATAGATATCAGTTCTTCACCTTCTTCCCCTCCCCACAATCCCTCCTCCCTCTCAGAGACACAGTTTCTAAAGGGTTCAGGGGGTAACTCATCATGTGATGAGGACAGTAATGACAGTCTGTCTTCAGAACAGCCAGTAGGCCAGGAGTCACCTCTGGACCTGGGACCTTTGTCCTCTCCACCGGAGACACTGGCTGGGAGCTCCCTCCCATCTCCAACACAGGTATGATAACCCTGGAGAGGAGGCTGCACAGTCTGACTGACATGTTGTGTGCCATGGATGCAAGATTGTAAAATTGTAGATGAGAGGGTAGATTGGGAATTCAGTCTGTAATCATACTGCTAGTGTCTGTTAAGTTAAATTTTCATCTTGTAATTATAGAAGGGTTAATTGCTCTAATTGTAAGGCTATTGTGAAGCCATCAGTCGTTAGTGAAGATCCGTCAGAATATGTTCTCAATCTTCTCAATCAGGTCCCTCCTTCAGCTCCACCTCTCCCAATGCTCTCTGGATCTTCCCCATCATTGAAGCTGACCAATGGGACGGCAACACCATCTCCCCAGGGGATGGGTGCTAGCTGTCAGATCCAGGTAAGTGAAGTGTCTCTAGGAAAACCATACAATAAAGGTTCGAATTGGTATTATCATATACTCTAGGGAATAACTTCTGTTTGAACTGGGCTTAGATTGACCACTTTTTTAACAGTTGGTGCTCTGTCAGTGCTCAGATTTAGAAGTGCTGTAATCAATATTTTGGATTACTAATGGAACGAATGTCAAAGTGTAATGTGACAGGCGGTGCCCAAAAAGATGCATAGATCCCGAAACATACAAAGAGATGCAGAAGCAGAGAATGAAACATTTGCACTGATTACAGAACATGAACAGCTGCGGCTCTCATCACCTCAATGGAGCATTTTACATTTTTCAGCCCGTTGTTTTGGTTTTATTGTCAACCCCTTTTCAGCCATGGCAGTCATCCCTGTTAAACCCATTTTTAACTATTTAAGTTCTTTGTTATCCTGACTTTGTTTTTAAAAATTTGAGATACAATTTGTATAATTACTCTGTCTCTGTCTCTGTCTGTCTCTGTCTGTCTCTCTCCCTGTCTCTCTCTCTCTCTCTCTGTCTGTCTGTCTCTCTCTATATATATATATATATATATATATATATATATATATATATATATATATATATATATGTACACATTGCTTCTCATTTTTTAGTCCCAGCCTAAACCAAACTCTGATCGCTCTGCCCAAAGACACAAGAAACCTAAGGACAACAAGCCAAAGGTAGATTTTTGTTTCTGTGTTTCGACTTGAAAAAAATTTCGTTGCTAATACTCGAGGAGGTCGTAAATACTAACAGTAGTACCTTGATGAACAAGTACATTTAAATCAAAGAGGACTCAATTATTAACGATAGAAACAGCAATCTAGTTCTAAAATAATGTTTTGTTATATTGTTAATGTGTTGGATTATAGATAAAGAAGTTAAAGTACCATCAGTACATCCCTCCTGACCAGAAGGGAGATAAAGAGCCTCTTCCCCATCTGGACTCATCTTACGCCAAAATCCTCCAGCAGCAGCAGCTTTTCTTGCAGCTACAGATCCTCAGTCAGCAGCAACAGCACTATAACTACCACGCCATCCTTCCTGCACCACCCAAGTGAGTGGGGAGTTTGTCTGGAAGCACGTACCCTTAATGTGACACACAGAAAAATAGCCAATGTTCTTCTTACTGTGCTTTGAGGTTGGAGGAGTTTAATATCAGCTAGATCTAGAGGGAACAGGGGAACAGTTTGACAACTCAGAATTCATGGTGGCGCTCAAAATCGAGGAGCTGATATCTTGTGTAAAGGTTTTAATTGCATTTACTGTAACTCTTGAAAGACTGTAGAGATCACTGTTTCATTTTCCTCTCCTTGTCTTTCTTCCTCACAGAATGGAAACAAATCAGCAGCCATCTTCCTCCTCCTCCTCAAATTCTACGACCACCTCCTCCCCACCTCGACCTCTTGCTGCCCCCCCAACTGCCCCCTCTACCCAGAGTAGCCACAGCCATCAAAGCTCTGCTCCTTTAGTTGGGACCAAACCAGTGTCTCTACCTCCAAATCTGGATGAAATGAAGGTCAGATTGATATCTCCCATCATTCCTTATGTCTCATTCTCATGCTGTGGTCAACACTGGTGATGGTCGCACGCTGTACATCACTCATACTGTATTACATTTTCAGTCTGGAATCAGTACATAGTGAGTCACCAGCTCCCGCTGATGTCTAGAAGCTGTCGAGTAACTGGTGGATAGAACTTGATGTATATAAAAGTTCCTCTGTTAGCAAAATTTTGTCATTGCAAAGTGGTCTGTCGACTCAGAGCTGACATAGAGAGGGACAGTGATTGATTACTCTGTACATTTGTTTTTTCTCCTCTTTTTCCTTTGATCCTTTTCAATTTTCCTCTCACATTTATCCTCATGTTTTTGCTTTTCCTTGCTCTTGTCCTTCAGTCTCAATTTCTCTTTTACTTCGTCTTCTGTCAGGTCGTGGAATTGAAGTCCCTGTTGAAGCTGCACAGCTTGCCAGTCTCTGGCACCAAAAACGACCTCATCGAGAGGCTGAGAACCTACCAGGAGCTGAATGGAAGCAGTGCCACTACCTCCTCTCCAACAACGGGAGGTACCACAGGGCCAGGGGCTGAAGGAGCAGGAAGACCCTCCAGAACTGCTGCAGCCACAACCAACAACATATCTCGACAACAGCAACACTTTCAGTTTCAGTGCCATCAGAAATCCTCTCTGAAAAGTCAGTCAGGTGATTGCAGCTTGTCGAGCCCCACTTACAGACATTGACTGTTTTCGTGTGTAATTAAATGCAATGACAGAATTATGTATTAGTCAAGGAGGGTCCTTCACTTATTACTTATAGAAGAGCCCGACTTTAGTGTGAATTGCTGATGAAGAACTTGCTTGCTCAGATGACTTTCCATAGAAAAACTGATTCTTAGAAAAATTATTAAAATGTGGGAAACAATATAGATAGTGTATGAAATTTGTGTTGTCTGCCTAATGTCAAATCACCCATTCTTGATCTCTGTATAGCTGATGCAGGTAGCAGCACCACCCGACCTATAGCCACTCCTCAGCCGCTCATGACCTGTGGTGGCACTGTCTCACCAACACCCGTCTCCCTCACCCTCTCTGACCATCCACCAGCTGCTATGAGTCCAGAAGATACCAGCTTTAACAGTGACCCTTTGGGGGAAATGGTGGGAATTTTTCATTAATTATTAATTAATCTTATTTAACCCCAGAAGCACTGACATTCCTTGCTCATCACGTCTTACATTCTCTATCAAGATTCGCTAAAACCATAACATAAAGCCCAAATAAAGGGTACATGTAGTTGTTCTGAATTGTAGTATAATAATACAATGTAATGAAAAAGTCTGGGGACCCCTGGCTGCTGTGAATAGTGAAGTGAAAAGAAGTGGAAAAAGAGAAAAGAAGATGAACAGATCTCCAAAAGGAATGGAGTTAAAGATGAAACACTTCCCAACATTTTAAGCAAGATATATTTTATATATTTTATTTTGTACTCTGTGTCTGTGAAGTACCCTCATGAAGTTGTTACTTTCAAACAAGCGGAATAGGTGCGATGCTGAACCAAGACAAGCTTATATTTTATTTTTGGGATTTGTCCATGTGGAGACACCATTATGTTTGAATATCATAGGAGAAATGCTGGATGAAATGTAGCAGTAGGTCAAGAATGGCAAAAGTTTGCAACTTAAATGTGGAGAATCCTCTAGTATGAGAAAAAGGTAAAAATGCTCCCTGAAACCAGCCTAACCTTAGGGAAGGTTTAGTACACCCAAGGGAATACCCACCTAGGTGTATAAGGTGAGAGGGGTTTGACTCAGATTCAGTTTCTATGTTCATGAACCACACTTGGTTTACTGTATTTGTATGCATTTTTCTGTAAACCTGTAGAATCACAACAAACTCTACCTGTTTTCGTGTTTTATTCTGTATAATCAGTTATGATTGCTAATTGCTAATTACCCGTTAGTCATTAGAAAGTAAGTGTTGTGGTAGTTTTTCCACAACAGGAGATCTCGGCTAAATTTAAACCAAGGTCAGTCTCAGAACTTAATAAGCTTGTTAGACATATGGCTTGTTAGCAGTCATCATTAGGAAAGGCTATGTGATGCAAAATTTCAAAACTTTATAAATACTCTGGCTTTACAAACCTTGTCCAAAGAGTCAGCAGCCATGGGCTCCTCTAATCAGCTGAATCTCACAGAACTAGAAGCCTTTTGCAAGGAAGAATGGACAAAAATCCCCAAAACGAGGACTGAAAGGCCCTTAGCTGCTACAAAAGTGTGTGCAAACTATAAATCTTACCAAAAGATATGTAACTGACCATGTGCTGACCAAACTTTTTGTTTCGGACACTTTTTTTGACACTTATTTTGAAACTGTAAAAGATGGAGATTAAAAAAATAATGTTACTTAAAATATTTTAAAAAATGTTTCATCTTTAACCTTATGCCTTTAGGAAATCAGTTTATCTTCAATGCACTTAACTATTCATAGTAACAGAAATTTTAACCAGGGGTGCCCAAACCTTTTCATGCTGCTGTACACAAAGTATAAAACTAGTATGTTGAAGTTTAAGCACAGAAATCCCAGCACACTTTAGAGAACAATAAAAACCAGCCCATTTTAGCCATGCTAGCACCATGGCTCTAGGGAGGCAATGCCAGCCTTTCGGTCAGTCCTCCTATTTGGTCCAGACAGAAATATCTCAGCAACTATTGGATGTATTACCAAGCTCAATCAGGCACTTGCGCTTAATGTATGTTTATTTTCTTTCAGGGTTGCCTATGATTACCTGTTTTTATTTTCTCTCTTTCTGTCTAGATGAGTTCACCTCTCACCCAACTGAATCTTCAGCCATGTTCAGCTGCTCGGCTTCCAAAAAATATTAAAGAAGACACCCCATGTTCCACTCCAGCTCCTTGCCAGTTCTTAAAGCCAGCCACTCTAAAGAAACACTGCCTGGTCTCATCAGCTGCCCCCGCCACTACAACTGCTCCAGTACTGACTATTGACAAGGACAAGATGCTGCAGGAAAAAGATAAGCAGATAGAGGAGTTGACGAGGATGCTGAGGCAGAAACAGAGGCTAGTGGAGGTGCTGAGGATGCAGTTGGAGCATGGGAAGAGAGGAGGACGAGTTTCAGAGCCACTTGTTCTCGTAAGAGTAAAACAAGAACCTCCCGATAAGCCCAGTGCCCCACTCTCAACTTGCCATCATCCATTCCCACCACAAACATCATCTGTTTCATGTAATGTGGATGTCACTAAAGTTACAATCAAACAGGAGGCCATTGAGACACAGGAAGCTTTTTGTGAGACAACAATGCAATCGCTGGAGTCTCACAGGTTACCACAGTCTTACTCCGAAACTCGAGAGGCACAGGAGCCGTTACAGTTGCACATCAAACCACAGAAAAAACAAGAAGAACATGTTTGTCTCCAGCAGACCGCTCTGCAGCTGGCCCAGCAGCAGGCAATACAGAAACTCTTGCTACAGCAGCAGCAAAACATTCAGAACCAGCAGCAGACCGGTCAGAACTGCAATCTGAAGCTGGAGAGCCAACAGAACTTGCAGAAACTTTCACAGCAGAGAAAGAAGAAATCTCACAGACAGCAGCTCAAACTGCAGCAGCAGAAGCAACTGTTGCAGTCACAACATCAGCATAAACAGTCAAAACAACATCAACAGCAGATGCAGCTGAAGCAACAGATTCTAATGAAACAACAAAAGACGCTGTTTCAGCAGCAAACAAAGCAGCAGCAGCAGACTAAACAACCACCACAAATCCAGATACAGACAAAGATACATCTGAAGCAACAACAGGTGCTAATACAACAGAAACAACAGGTGCAGCAGCAGTCACCACAGGTAAGGAATGGGTTCTAGGATATCTACAGCACCTAGAGATGGTGTCAGATTTTCTCATTTATCCAATTTCGGAACCTCCTCATAAAGGTCCTGAACTCCGGGGAGAGGATTCTATTTAACAATGCAATAATCTCTTATATGAAGGATGATATAAAGGTAAAAAAGATCAGGTTGGGTGTTGTTTTATTGACAGTTGACATCCAAATGAATCAGTATGTACCATTTTGTCATGGTTGTAAGGTCATATGAATAAGTATCACATGCACAAATCGAGATTCTTACTCTAAAAGTTTCTGTCGGTTTTGTACAGGCCTCGCAAGAGTACATCAACCAGCAGTCAGGCTCAGCCACCTCTTTCCCACTCAATCTGCTTAAGAGTGACTCCACCCCCACCCTGGTCACAGACAGCAATGGTAACCACTTCCTGATTGCACTGACCAATCACATCACTGAGAACCAAAGAACTGACACACCTGAGGGAAAAGCAACCAATCACGTCACTCTTCAGGTATATAAACTCACTTTCAGCAGACGAGTTGTTTGTTTTTACTTGTATCAAGGCACATTTTAAAATCATTTCTTGTACGTCAGAGAGTGTGTATTGCACTTCTTTCTGTGCATGATGATAGAGTCAGTATAATCACAGTTTAAACAATTATCACATTAGATGTCCACAGTCTCCAGCATTAAAGCAAACCGTGGTAGAATTTTGGATAGGAAGTTTATTTTTGTTTGAAATTATTGGCACCCCTAATTTTAAAGACAGAATTTAAAATATCTTTAGAAATAAATGCAGATTAGCCAATGTTGTAAAATCATCATATTCAATAAAATGTTCAAAGTTATTTAACAACAGTAACAATAGCAAAAGCCAAGTAGGACACCTCTATTTAAAGAACTAATGCAAAACTAATGTTTGCAAAAGCTTTCATAGATAAGCTGCAGTCTTTCTGGGATAATGTTGACAGATATAAATGACAGATCAAACCAAAGTAGAGCTCTTTGGGAATGTAGTGCATCAGTTTGTTTATAGGGAACGAGCCCTTAAGGAAAAGAACACTCTACCTAGAGTAAAGCATGGTGAAGTTTCTACCAGGCTGTGAGGCTGCTTTGCTGCCTCTGTTACTGGAGACATTGAATGTGTCAAAGGAAAAATGAAACCAGAAGATTACTGAGGCATTTTAGAGCGAAATGTTTTGCCCAGTGTCAGAAAACTAGGTGGTTTGAAGTGAAGGTCTTGGGTCTTTCACCAGGACAATGACCCAAAGCACATATCAAGCAGTACAAATGATCAGTTCAAAAGAAAAAGATGGTCTTTTTAGAAATGGCCAGTAATGGGTCAGGACCTAAATCCCATTGAAACCCTTGGGGAGAGCTGAAATCTGCTTTTGCCAAAAGGACACCTGCAAACTTCAAAGAACTTGAACTCAGAACAATGGAAGAGTCACAGAAACTACCAGCAGACAGTTGCAAGAAGCTTCTAGATGGCTACAAGAAACGTTTAGAGGCTGACATTGATGTGAAAGGTTCTCCAACCAAATATTACTATAGGGTGCCAATAATTTTGCGTGAGTTACATTTTGTATTATTTCACTATAATGCAAGTTTTCTTTCTTAATTTATGATTTATTTTCACTTATTTCTGAAGATATTTCAAAATATGTGATTTTTTTTTTCTTCCACCAGCGACTACATTCTACTCCGGCCAAGCTCCCAGGCCATAACCACGTCCAGATTCTCAAAGCTGACAATCAGTCCAAACAGCACATAGATGTCGGATATCAGAAACAACAAAACACAAAGGTGAGGTTTAAATCAAGGTATTGATGGTTGGACTTTGCAGCCAGATTAAAACTAGCTGGATTAGCATTATGCAACATGAGGTACTGGGAAGAAATATTACTAACAGTATGACAGTATGATCGTATGAAAGTATGCGCTTCCACTCTGTGCAGATCATAACCTTTAGAAGTGCTTTTACATTCTTAACATACTGTACAAAGGTTTAAGAAATGGTCATGCTACAGATCTTGGAGGGGTTTTTGTGATTTAGGTGAACAGACTCTTTGAAATGTCTAGACAGGGCATTTCTGCTACCACCTGCTATTTCTTTTACACATTGCACAGACACTTCATTCTCAACCAAACCACAGAGCCTCTTTTTCCATCACAAGTGCAATAACAAAGCAGTCTGTTGGTGCTGCATAAAGAGAAAGAAACATGATAGTGAAAGAGAACTGCAAAAGCGAGTCCGTGGAAATTAATGATGTATGCTGTTTGAAACAATGACAGTAGTCTTTAATAAGAGCATCTCATGCTAGCCTGATGCTGATTATTACTGCTTTGCTAATTACTCTAACGACATCCCCCATTACTTTGATTTATGTTGTCAGTAGTGGAGGAACAGAGACTCCATTGCATATTGGATAATTGAGATGTACAGTATCTCTCATGGAGTGCAGGTGTTCTGGTGCTCTCGGCCTAAAGGGCAAAGCCCACTTCCAAAAATATCAAGATATAGCGTAACAGTATGTGCTGATTGCACATACTGCGATTATCAGCAGTCTTTTCTTATTTCTTTACCCCTCTTATGGCATTTTAAATACCGGGCTGGCAGTGGGTTAAAGTTTAGAGGAAGTTAGAGAAATTCTTGGCGGTAGAGAGTGTATTCGTGTGTTAGAGGGTGTGATTCCCAACCAGGGCTATTTATATCCCAGGGGGCAAATCTCCAGCTTGGAGGTATTTGGAAGTAGCTCACCTGACCTTGAAAAAAGAAATGTATTGATTTATATAAAAAAAAATTGTATAAACATATTGAATCATCCATAAAACCAGAATGCCAGTTGTTGAGTGGATGGATATGGATAATGGATACTTATCAGTGATTAATAAATAGCAAAATTGAATGGATAAAGACAAATCAATTAAAAAATTATTGATAATGTTGGCTAAAAAAATAGGAAATACTAGTTCATCTGGGGCTACACCTGACCAAAAAGGTTGGGAGCCACTGTTTTGGGGCATTAATAAAAACGCATGGTCTGCAAAGAGAGTCCATTGTGTAGAAGTGCTTAATTAGTAATAAGAAATTATTTTTTTATAAAAATTGCAACTATGCCTTTGAATACTGTTCACCTTTAAAGGTACTTATATCTCCACCTTTTTAATAACTAATAAAAGGAACAGAATCTGGGACTTCAGTTATCTCTAGATCAACCAGAGCAAGGAGCTGCTCAGTGTTTGTCTGCACCACCCAGTCTGCAGCCCTTCTTCAAGGACCAGGAGACTGCTCACTCAGGGAAAAACGCCTCATCACCCTCCTCTCAAAATGTAAGTAATCCCTGGATGAGATGGATGATCCTTCAAGGTGACTTGTATCATTCGTCCACATTTCACTAAAGCTTTGGATGAACAAAAATACAACTTCTCGTATATCTGACTTTGATAAGCGAATGAAAACTTTATTTCCTTTTCTGTTCCCCTTAATTTCCTCTAGGAGCTCTGCTCTAATCTGGATGTCTTGTTTAGTCCTCTGTCTCAAGCTTCTATTAAGACGGCTGCCTCATCGACTGAAAACAAAGTAGGATTCAGTGCATATCTGATTGTGTCATTGCACAAGCAATTTCCTTAAGACCTTTACACACCTTGTGGCAAAATGAATCAAATGCTCATAATCCAAAATGTATGTTTCTTTTTCTATAGTACCCGTTGTATTAAGCATTGCATCATATATCACATGCAATGTATTTAGAGTATGTGTTATGTGAATTAACAAGAAGGGTAATTTGTTGCTTTTCTCAATGTGTGTGTGTTTGTGTGTGTCCTAAGGATTCTGAGCATGAAGATGATTTTATTGACGTCATTTTGCAGACAGGAGGTAAGATGCAATGACACTGTTTGGTCTGTTTGTTCTCATAATGATTTGTTACGCTCAGAGTGGGTCGTCACCATAATGTTGAAATTTTAAGATTATATGTGTTGTTGCTCACAGAAATGTCAACCGCCTTCACACCAGCCCCAGACCTGTGTCTGGACCGTCTCAATCCAAACTCCTCCGCCTCTTCCCCTCCTTCTTCACCGCTCCAGCTCTTGCTATCTCCCCCCACCCAACCCAGCTGTGACACCCCACCGCCTGCGCCCTCAGTGCAGTCTGAGCTTCGGACTCTGGTTGACACCACAGAGGAGAAACAGCACCTCCATAACGCTGGAGGTGGACGCCTGGAGGACTTTCTCGAAAGCACCACTGGAAAGCCTCTCCTGGGGGTGGAGCCTGGAGGCCTGTTGACTTTGATCGATGACCTCCACAGCCAAATGCTCTGCACCCCCAGCATCCTGGACCATCCCCCCTCTCCTATGGATACCTTCAACATGGCAACTGAGGGGGAGCAAGAGCTGGACAGTATGGATTGGTTGGACCTCACCATGGGAGGGGAGAGGGGAGAGGAAACACCAACAATGGCTCCACTGGGTCCCCAAACACCTCCTAGTGTCTTTTCCACAGACTTCCTGGACAGTTCTGACCTGCAGATACAGTGGGACTCTGGCCTATAGCCTACAACGGTTACACACACACACACAAAAACACAAAATTGATTGCTGAGGCTTCCAGTATTTGATTAGAGCACTCTCTCGGTACAATCTCCCACACTGATATATTGAATCTTGAAGCACTTTGACCTTTATTTATTTTATTTACACACTGAAGTATTGATTTTTGTGCGTACACTTATTAGGCAGGTCCTATATCTGTTCTTGCTTCTTTAGTAACATTTTTGTCGACACATGAGAGGGACCTTTGTAGATTCGGATCCAATAGGTGCTGAGGTATTTTTAACTGGGCCATGTACCTGTTGCTTACGTACAAATTAATCTTTCCTTTGTTGCCATGTTACCGCGGGAAAGCATATTTATTTGACCTTTGTCTAATTAGAATGTAAACACCTTCATGTTTGCCTTTTGTAGTAAAAATTATCTATAGTTTACCGCTACAGGACAAAGATATAGGTAATCAATAACCAAAGTTTAGGTAAAGGACAGTGATTTTCTAGCAACATAACTGGGTGGAGTAGAGATGGTTTTGTTTTGCATACAAGCTGCCTTCCAATACTACGTGGCCATAATTTTAAAATACATTGTAATTTGAAGTGATGCTTTACTGAGTCATGTGTTTTTGTATCAGTTATGTAACACTGTGACAGTTACAATGTACATCCCAATGTTTATATGAAGTATTTGCCGTTGAGCAGGCACTGAGAGTTACTACATACAGTATCCCACTGTATTTAGTAATGAAGAAACTGACATGACATATCCAAACTATTGCTTTGGAACGGGTCAAGAAAATAAAAAAGAAATGATTGAAATTACTTAAAAAAAAAAAAATTAAAATCAATGTTTTCACCTACTAATTGAAAATTAAGACACTGTTACTCAAAATGATGTTAAATTAAATCAAATCTTGATGCAGGGACATGAAATAGATTGTGATGTAAGTGATGTATAAAAACCCCTGGGTCCATTGCAAAAAAAAAACCAAAAACCTCCTCAGTATTCAGGCTTCAGCTTAACTGAACGTCTTAGTTTTCACATATTTAGGAAATTCCTGAAGAAAAATCTTGCAGTGTTACTTTATAAAAAGAAATATTGAGCCATTTTTTTACTACAGAAAAGAAACATAAATGCTAGTAACAGTGGAAAAACTGCACTGCATTGTCCTGTGTTTGAATGTATAAAAGGTGATTAATTTGTCAGATTTTGAATGAAATAATGAATAATGACTTACAGAGGAAAACATTTTGAGAATATGCTCTAAGTCGAGTCCTTGATGATTTCATTCAAAACCCAACTTTTTCTAAACAAATCCTAACTTAAAATGCTTTGTGCAGCTGACAGCTGACCGGTTTGAATGTATGAGATACCTTCTGTTACTCTGTAAAATGGTTTCAAAGAGAAAATTAAACTTATGTTCAATGTTTTGGCCTTTCTTGGAATATTTCAATTTTTATTATTATTATTATTATTTTTTTTTTTAGGATTGCACTTTGATTATGTCATAAAAAATGTAATACTTAAATTACATGTGTGATTTGCTTTAGTTTGAAGTCTTCTGAATGTACACGTGGGATATATATTTATGCATTATTGCGCCTTATATGAACTACAAAGCGTACATACCAGGTTTTTGTGGTCAATTGGGCACTTTAGTCTTGAAAACTGCCAAATTGCTGTTTCACTCTCTTTTTGTTTGCAATTAAAGGATAAATGCACACTTAATATAAAAGGGAAGGGAAACTGCTACAACTTTATAAAATCTAGATGCATGATTTGTTGGATGAAATGCCCTCATAATAAGGATTTTTGTTGTAAATTCTAATGGTGATAATTGGCTGTCCTGTACTGTATCAGTACTTTAGCCAGTGCAGAAAATGGAAATTTTATTCTCATCTTCATGTATTTACATTACTGTAATGCAATGGTCTAGACACTGAAAATATAGTATGAGATGCATTTGTTTGTATAGTTTTTCCTTTTTTGGCTTTCTAACACTCTATTAGTAAAGGTTTGCGTGTACTGTGAATTATTAAAAATTTCTGACAAAAGTCTGTATTGTGAATCCAAAATACACATGTTCATTTTTTATCCACACCATCTTCTAAATTTATCATTTTTACATTTTTCTCCCCCATCTATTCAAGATGAATTTCAGTTGAGTTTGTTATTAAGATTATAATTGGTGTAAATATTTCATCAGCCATTTCAGGTTTTACTGGTATTTTCAAAATGTGACAGGGATGCAAAATGATGAAACTTAAAGTCCAGGCCTTTTGCAGTATTGTTCTGTAGTAGTTTGTGTGGTTTACTATGTGAAATAGTGCTTACTTTAGGTTTTATGGTTTGTACAGTGCGACATTCTTGATTCTCAAACTTCGCTCTTACACTCTGGCTGCTTTAAGGGCCGAACTGTTACTACTTTGTAACAAAATTCTCAGCGGAAACTGCTGTCCTTCATTTGATTTTAGGAGAAATAATAATGTTCAAAAGGGTTAATCAATACATGCATGACAAATTCAGTTATTTTAGGTAGTTAAAATCACACGTGCTGGAATTGACTCACCTCTCAACCTGGTTTATATTGATGTGGCTGTCAGGATGTATTTAATACCCTACAACTCTGTCAAACTGAAAAGGCCTTTTGAAATAAGAAGCTAGTGTTTTATTTGCTGCTTTATTAGACTGTGTGAGATAATGGGAAGTTTTGAGCAAAAATCTTTATTCTTTTCTGTACTTTTAATGTATGTTTTTCTTTTCTAAAAAAAAAAAGAAGCAAAAAAAAAACCCAAAAAGGGGATTCATTAATAAAAGAAAATACAAGAGAAGTGAGATGTGGTGTCATAGTATCAGTCTGAGTATGGATATTGCTGATTAATGCCCATTTATAACTTATACATAACAAATCTGCTCGAAACCAAATTTTACAGTCTCACCCTGCCCCAGTCTATAAACTGAAACTTTACAACTATATAATGAAAACACTGTTGGTCGTCAGTTTCGTGTGGTATCCTCTGCTTCAATGCATAAGTAAAAGCCCTGCAAGGTAACTGGCCACAGGGAAACAAGTATGTTTGTATAGACACAGCAGATATTAGAAGGTTAATAGTACCACTTTCTGATTGCACAACATTTATAAAGGGTTTATAAGCTGTACAATGTCTTTATTACTGCTTTATAAATCAATTACTATTGCTTCTGTTATAAGATATTTTAAAAAAGCTTTTCACCAGCTTTTTAGTGAGCTGTTCAATTCATTAGGGAGATCCCTCTAATGTACTCTAGGACTGCTCACCTTCTGGAAAAGGGCTGCAGGAGGTCTGGACCAAAATCGATTTAAAACTATTCATAAAAATTTATACCTACAGACTTGATGGATTAATGTAGAACCCATTAAAATGATTCATTAGCATTTATAGGTGACTGACTAACTTTTGTTGATTGCCTATTACAAACTGGGGATGCCATTAGCCTTTATTAATGAATTGTAATTAATATTCATCACTGCAGACTTAATGACTTGGAGGGTTATTCCTGAATAATGAATGAATTGAAGTCCTAGCAAAGAGTTATTTTCAACAATCTGGCTACCAAAATTGTTGTTATTAATGTTTTATAGCCAATCTTTAAAGCATTAGTAAATGATGTATTAATCATCACTTAAAGCTTATAAAGCCTTTATAAATGGTGCCTTATTTTCAAGTGGTATGATTGAATATTGTAAATGAATTGTAATTAAACTCTACAGAATTTTCGACCCCTTTTGCTATTTTAGGTTATTTCCTGGTAAGAAGAAATGTTTTTATCTACTTTCATATTTAACATTAACTTGGAAATTTTGTGAACATTATCTGTGCTAGGTGGCCTTTTTTTCAGATGCAGATCTACTTGTTGAAATAATCATGGGACACCGACATCTCGGAACTGACAATTAAGATGGAAGCTGTGATTTAAGAAAACCAGGACAAAATAATTTCTCCACAAGGCCTGTGTTTGCATTCTGTGATAAGGGAAACTAATGGCATTGAACTACAAAGCTGAACATAACTGCATGGAGTGGGTAGTTGTGTTTATCTTCACACCCACAATCTCGCTGCTTATCTCTCAAGATTCATAAAAGATCACAGACATAAAAACAAGAAGGCTAAAACCTCTATAAGCCTGCAAGAGAGCAAGTAGGTCAGCATTGTCACACACACACTGTCTTGTTTCTATCACTTCGGAAGACACTGATTTACAGTAACTTCCTGGAGACTTACCCTAAACCTATCCCTAACTTAAACCCAACCTTGCCCTAACCTTAAACCAAGCTTCACTTAAGAATCTAATGATTTAGGTTATGAGGACTTGCTTTTTGGTTCCCAAAAAAATAAACACATACACACGCACACACACACACAAAAAACCACACACTTGGGTGGCTAAAATTTGCTTTAAGCAGGAGGATGACAGAACTGTAAAGTTGTAAAAAATAAAAAAGTCACAAGAGGGCGGAATGATGACTGCATGGTTAGAGCTCTGGGGGAGGAGGGGAAGTACACACGCACAGATGCAACATGCACACATAGAAATAGACACAACCAAGTTCCTGCATATGAAAAGTAACACACACACACACACACGCACATCATTGCTAGATCAAGATATGAGTGGGCATGAGTGGGAGACGGATGATTGGTGGATAACAACCTACTAGTTTCTGATGGGAGGGTGCAGAGGATGCCAGGCTGCCAGCTACTCCACAGTGGGCATCTGCAGCCTGCCACTGAAGGCTAACACAAGAGAGAGAGAGAGAGAGCAAGAGAAAGAGGGAGAGAGAGGGAGAGGAGAGACAGAGAGAGAGAGAGAGAGAGAGAGAGAGAGAGTTTTGCACGATCATGACCAGTGTTGTATGATATTCTTGTATGAACTAAAAGCCTTACACATCCTGATTTCACTCCAAAGGCAGACATGTACATAGCTGCTGGTCATGACAGCTGTTTTTCACTTTCATTGCTCCTTCTTTTCCCCACTTCTTTCTTTGATTATCCTTTATTTCATCCATCTTCAGCCCTACATTGAAATAGGGCGGGACTTTAGCTTTTGATGTCATTCAGGAGGACGGAAGATTGGTAATCTGAAGTAATCTTACAGATTATCACAAGGTATTTTAAGCAAACTAGAGTTCATTCGGTATCTAGGGATGATGTTTTGTTCAAGCCAGTGATATCTCATCTACTTATAAACTTCTATGGCTTAATCAGCTGTTTTGAAATGCACCTCAGGCAAAGCATTGTTAAGTATTACTTCAAGTTTTCATCTATTTTGATTGGCATCAGTGCAATTTAGCAGCTTGCGTTTTCGTATAACAGGTAAAAAAAAAACAGACCAGAACCCGGAGCTCAGGGCTACAAAGAACACGCATGCACACACACACACACACACACACACACACACACACACACACACACACGCACAAAAAATAAATCCAGTGCTCTAATTTCCAACTGGGTTTAGAGAGAGTTTTGTTATCAGGCAGCCTGAAGTAATTCTGCAGATACTTTGATGCATCTGAGCACCACAGTGGAGGTTCTGCCCGTGGTGTGGAAGCACGTTAGCATTCGCAAACACACATGGACACAGAGAAACACATGTATACAAAAATTAACATGGAAGTAAATGTTTTTGTTTTTTTTTTTTTAACAAAGGAATGCACATATGCACACATATATATTATAAATCCCGCAAGGGAAAAACTATTAAATCTAAAGCTAACATTTATGGTGAAATCATACACATTAAGTACACACACTCTGAGGGGAATTTTGCAATTTTAAACAAACACACCTAATTGGTTTGTTTTAGAGAGCTGAGAGCTTTCATTCAGAATCTACTAAGAAGACTTAGTCCACCTTAAGACACACTACAACTGCACTTTCCGTCTTTGGTGATGACAAAGCCAACCAAACCACTGATGTGAAAAAACCCAGAGTCAAAGCACCTGGTTTATGAAGCCGGATGAGGAGCCGCTGTTGGTCTTGATTAGATGTGGCAATCCTTTGAAAGCTCGGGATATTTCAGACTGAACGTCGTGACATCTCCATGGTGGATGAGAAAGTGAAATTAATTCATGTTTAGCAAGGGAGGTAAGAACATTTACATCCTGATGGACTGTTTTTTTCAAGCTATAAAAAGAAACACATAGAGGTAGAATAAAAAGCTGACTGACTGTGAAATGGAAGGATGGAAGAAGGAGAACAGGAGGAACAGGAGTGTAGAACACTGTACAACGTGTATTCTTAGGAAGATCCTCAAGGTCAAAGCAGTATCTCTCCAGATGACAGATGATATGCTAAATGTGGATCGTTCTAATGGAAACCTGCTGTGATGAAATGTTCTTATGGACACATACACAAACACACACTTACACACACACACACACACACATACACGAACACACACACACGCACACACACTGAAGTGGCAGACTTCAGCTCCAGCTGAACATTCACACAAAAATGCTGACAGTTGCTGTCAGATACACATGCCAATGAGAAAAAACATGCATGCAAGTAAACGGACACACACTCTCTCACACACACACACACACACACGCATGCACACACACTTGCACACATTGAACAGACAAACTACAAGATACACAAGACTACTGGCAATGAATATGAGTAAGGTTCCTAAAGCACCAGTCAAGGTCTCAAGGTGACATCGCCATGTTCAAGGGCAGAAGGAATGTGATGGGGTCATAAAGATTAATGGCTGATTCACTGTATTTTCATGAATCAGTCATTACAAGGAGCTGGATTCACCGACTGACTCACATCTCTCACTTATTACAAAAGAGCTATGTGGATACAGTTATGTGATGAAGGAATCACATGAATGCGACACCTATTCTGCCCTACCCTTATAAAAACTCATCTAAGTCAAATGGCCGTATGTGGATTTGATGACCTGCAGAGATAAATAAAAAGATAAAAACTAAGTCATAAGTATAAAGAGTGACAAGTAAAATCACATCACCCCTAATTCATATCAATATGAGTTCAAGTGCATCCATTACAATTAGCCCTGGCTGTTTCTTTCTAATTAACTTAATTAGCTAATTAGAAAAAACACATCCAACTGCAGGCCTCATTTGGTCTGAGTGACAAATATTTGACAATTAATATTCTTATATGAACATTGATCAAATGTGTAAAGTGGAAATGGTCGCTCGTAATGACAAATCCAAAGGGGATTACCACTCCACAATGCAGTTTCTCTCAGCTGTAAAGAACTTTTCAGCATCTTTAAAACAAATTTTTTGGTTTTTAGCCCAAAACTTTATCATTCTGGTTCATTTTCACCACTCTCTTAGGTTTCAGTGTAGCGAAAAGACTCTAAAAATACCCATTACAAATGCATTATCCGCCCAACACCGAACGACAGACAAAGTGGGTCAGCAAAGAGTTTCCTCAAATGAAATGATCTTGCGTGAAACAAAGTACTTCGGCAGTCAATATCTTTACGGCAATACGGGGAGAAAGGCAATAAATCCTAGGGTGTAACCTCTCCGCAAACCCCATACAGGCAATTAATGTTTTTAACTAGTGTCTAATGTCTCCCCTCGGCAAAATAGCAGAACTGACTGAAAAATGTAAAAGCGTCGATTTAACACACAAAGGGAACAAAGAAAATGCAGTTGAGAACAGTGAGATGGTGAGAGATTGATTCACCGGAGCATTCAGGAGGAGGTGAAAGGGGAAGAAGGGAAGAGAGCCGAGGGCGTGCGTGAGAAGCAATGTGTTGCAGCGTGTACGTGTATGTGTATGTGTACGTGTGTTCACGTGTGCGATTAGGTTTGACCCGGACCACAGTTGGGTCATCCGAGAGTGAGAAAATATGTGGGCAGGAGAGAGAGTGAGGAAGACGACAGAGAGGTGAAGAGTGAGGGAGTGGAGCGCAGAAATAGCTGTGCCCCTGTCACACCTCTAATTACTGCTGCCACATTGCTGCGAATGGCACACAATGAGAGAGGTGCTTGTGTGTACGTGACTGTGTCTGTCCTCGTGTAGATGTATTTGTGTATAGTATATATTCATGTAAAGAGCCCCCCCCACCCCCCTACGTTTTTGCGCCTTTGCAAAACTGTTGCTGCACTTTGAGTTGCTATGTTTTGGTGCCTGTAATTCTTTTTGTGCTCTTGTCACTATGTGTGTATATGTGTGTGTGTGTGTGTGTGTGTGTGTGTGTGTGTATGGGTGTGGGGATTATACCTCTTCTGTTAACCACCTGGAGAGAGGCAGCCTGGTGAGAGAAGCTTAAGGAGAATCTAATCCTTGCCTTAATGTGACAGCAGCATTTTCCATGAAACTACCATCATTACTAAACTGTTGAGCTTTGGTGGGTGTGTTTAAACAAACTAAACACACACACAAACACACACAAACACACACCCACACCTTTGAAAACAGACAATTTCTTTGGTAAGATAGAGTAAGTGTGACTTCATGTGTCGTCTTAGCAGCCGATGTAGGTCAGGCGTCTTGCAAACTGAGTCTCTGACTGTTCCCCGACTTATGCTTGAAACCAAATGCTACCAGGAGGATTATACAGAGACAGTGGCAAGCCACCCCCCCCACACACACACACACACACACAGGAACACGCACAGAAATGTGCACAACCTCAGAAAAACACATAAAGGGCCTTTTGAATCTAGGTCAGCAAAGTGGTTGAGACGGTACTGAACCTCAATGAATAGCAACACACCTTACCTGACAAGAACAACAGGTATGAAGAAGGAACACATGGAGGTTAGAAATGAGTCGATGTGAGTTTCACTTCCATTCAGCGTCCTCTGGGAGAACTCTTTATGTCTACATGTCCTTGCCACCAATCTCCCTTTCTGTCTGTGTGTGTAAACTGCAGAGGCAGCATCATAAGGCCCCTGACAGCTTCCATACTTTCTCTCTACTCAACAAAACTGCTGAACCCTTGCCAGAGAGAGAGAGAGAGAGAGACAGAGACAGAGACAGAGACAGAGAGAGACAGAGACAGAGACAGAGACAGAGACAGAGAGAGACAGAGACAGAGACAGAGAGAGAGAGAGAGAGAGAGAGACAGAGACAGACAGGCAGCTTCGCATCCACAGTTCCCATCTGTTCACCATAACACATAGTTTTTCTTATCGGGCTCTTTGTCAGGTTTTATGTGTTTGGTCTCCTAAGGCCACTGGTCCTTTGGCTGTGGAGTGAGTGGCTTCAGCAATGTGTATCTCACTGTATCGTAACAAGCGTTGAATAATGTTGTCAGATAATTTATCTAAGTGAAAGTACCAATACATTAATATAAAAATACTCCATCACAAATCAAAGTCCTGCCTTCAAAATCTCGATACAGAAGTATTATCGGCAAAACGTGACAGGACTGATACACTAATATACCGTATATAACATTATTAGATTATAACACCAATGTGTCATTGTGTTAGCTGCTGTAGCTGTTTGAGCTGAAGACACTGTAGTTTTAACTAATTTATATACAGCTAGCTAGTTTAGGCCAGTGGTTCCCAGCCCAGGGGAACAGTAAGAACCCAGGTTATTGGGCCTTGGGCAGTTTTTTAAAGTGAAATCATCTGAGATGTTTAGAAGCCGAATCACTCTTTGGTGGAAGTGCCAACCCAGACATCAGAAATGTGAGTGACATTCCCTTTTTTTTTAAGGGGTCATAAGCCAAGAAGTTTGTACGCCACCAATTTAATCATCAAAAAGATTTTTTTCATTATACATTTTTTCATTATAATCATTATAGATTCTTGGTATATATTGGTATATATGGTATATATATATTGGTATATTCTTGTAATATAATATCTTGGTTTGATATATAAATAGTAACAATAAATATCAGATTATATTTACCTCTAAAATCTAGTGGAGCAGAAGTATTTACCTTAAAACTGCAAATAAGTATAGAATTTCAGGAAATGTACTTGCTATTACTAATTTTAACTGTCCTAATATCCTATGTACAGTTTATAGTTATGATGTATAACTACAGTTTGTCTCTTGTTTGTAATTTGTGTACATTTGAATATTTTAGGGTTTTGATTTACAGTAATGCAATATTTTCAGTGTTGGTGTCATTGAATGGAAGACAGAGGTAACTGTTTGAATTTCACTTCAACTCACAGAGGTCTCATCTGACTTGTGTAAAATGCGCTAACTCTCCATGCAACCTAATGAAACGACCAACAAGCCACTGCCATTCCACATTTCTCCTGTAAAAGCAGAGACACCTGGCCCGTGCGTGAGCAGCTGCCAAGCTGAACCACAGCTGGACGTTTTGCAGTCTTCTCACCAGTCATTACCTGGATTGACTCTCTAAACATACGTGGCGAATTAAATTTGGTTGTAACCACTTAAAGCTTCTCAGTTAAAATGCGAGGGAAATGCGAGCTGTTACACAGCCTCCATAGACAGCTTGATTGATTAAAAAAGAAATGTATCTGTTCTGTCAGACATGCTTGAGGCAACATCTCCTGTTGGCATACTGTACAAGTGCTGGAACATTTGGGGGATGGGGTGTTCTTCTTCAGGGGAGCACCATTTTGTGATTTATTTATATTTTTAAACAGAAGCATTTCTACATAGAAATCCTGTCTAGAGCAGCTTTAAAGTTTACATTAAAAAAAGGGTTAATCCCAAACTTTATTACATTATGCAGATAAACAATCTTCCTGCTCCCTGTCTCCATTTTATCCACGCCAGAGCCACTGTATTCCCTCAACCCTATATGTCAATTTGCGAAAGTTCGGAGATGTAAGATGTACGACTCTGATGCAGGTGTTAACCTGACCTGACTTGTTTAGAGGAACACGTGGCCCCAAAAGTTCATAGAAGCAGGAGGACAGATGAAGAAAATACTGGAAAGTAATATCACCTGAACTGAAGCAGACTGCTTTTCAATGACATATTTGACAGATAAGAAAACTGAGTATTAGCATTGTTAATGTGTGATGAAAGTAAAAATATGTCAAGTGCAAAAACATGCCTCATAGGTTTGTAGTAGCTACGTACACAAACCTGTTGCCCTAAGCCTTAAGATTGATACTTTTGATATCCTGCTGACAACATCCTTCCTTTCTCCTGCCCCAACACCTTCACTGGTACTCAAGAGGGCTTGCTCTCAAATTATCAGAGAAGCCAGACCAATCTGCCCACGCTGCTTGAAAACCCTCCGGCATGATCAAGGAGTCAGTTACTTTCCCCCCTGTATTCTCCGTCAAGCACATTAGGAGGCGTTTGTGATATTCCCAAAGTCTGAAGATCAAGGCAGAGAGCTTATCCTCCTCCTGTTCAGCAACCTCTCATTTCCCATGACAAAAGATGTTCGGTGGAGTTCAAATCTTACTATTCTCTCCGATCTCTTCTTTCCCCTCCAGGCCAAAGTTTTATGTCCTACCGACAGTACTGCTAGCTGAACAGGTACTATGATTGTTTGTACCTGACAATAACACGCTTTACAATTAGTGAATTCAACATCTCGGGTCAAACAAACCCTTTATATCTGTCTTCTGTTACATCCCCCGAACTCGTGCCTCACTCTTTCATTCGTTCTCTCCTCTGTACTCTTATCCGTCACTTTCGTCTGTCTCGCTCTGTCCCTACGTCTCACTCATTTCAGACATCTCACACGTTTTCTCTTCCTCATCCTTTACTCCATATTTAAACTTGTTTTCACAAGGAGACCAAGGACGCTCCTCTTACAGGTGGTGCTTCTAAAAGATTAGAAGCTGTGACTGAAACAATCACAACCACACATTACGCTCGTCACCACTGCTTGGTCCTCAGCTCTTAATTTTAATACCAGATCTTCTTTTATTTCCTTTGTTGTGAGGTGAATAGTATTACACTGTCTTCCCAATGTAATTGCCTTTTATATTTTGCAGACTCCCAGACTTCAAGACTATATTCTACCTGTAAGTAAAATTTGTAGTCGTGTGCAAAAGCAGTTTTACAATGAAATGGATAATTGCAGGTAGGTAGAGAGATTTGTACCACTGTCCATCTTTGTAGTGTGAGGCTGCAGTATGACAATCTTTCATGTATTCTCTGGGGAGACTTTTGTTCCCCGACCCAATGGACTTTTCCCTATTAAAAAAAAAAGTACTGCACAGATTTAGCATTCTACGCCTGTAAAACTGTTGGACTCATGAGGGAGAGCTAAAAAACACAGAAAAATTCAAGCAACAGAACAAAAGATGTTGTGCGTTTATTCCATGCATTCTTCCACCTTGTTAAAAACCTAGCACCCTACATTACCAACTGTGCACCTCAACCATGACAGTTGGGTGACTTATGCTAGTTGTGGCTAATGTGGCCTCGAGCTACAAGCCTCATATAGAGTTGAGGAGCGCAAAGTTAATTTCCAAACCCCCAGATTTTTTTAATTTTCAGACTCGTAATCTCCAGACCTAACTGACACTGACTGAAATTAAGCAATTAATCAGAATCAGGCTCTTGGTGAGGCCACAGAAGACTTTATACAACTTTAATCAGATACGCAGTGGTAAGTTACTACCTTGGACCTCTGAACAGACGATGATGTGTATTATTGGTGTTTTTCCAATTTCATGGCCAATTATTGGTTGCTGCATCCACGTGGCTATGAGGGTCTGTGTGACATAAGTGAATCATCTGCATTTCTATGCAGATTTCCACATGCAGCCCAGCACTGGAAACTCAGCGCCCATTTCGTGCAGCCATAATACAACAAACAAATGTGCTCTTCTTGATGTGGGGAGGTTGCCATTGTGTTCTCTAGTGGGCTTGTATGGAATACGTCAACATACATTACAAAGGTGCGTTCCTGTCTGTCTTGGAGTGTGATCAAGGTTTAAAGACAGAAAACATACTTTAAATATGCTCTAAAAAAGCACAATGTCTGGGGAGAAGTGTTGTCATTCACATAGAAGTCCCTCCTTTTCTCTATAGACTGATTGGAAATGGATACGTAATGTTAACACTAGTATTTGGTTAATTGTGTGCACAAAACTATAAATATAAAGTGAACATGTAGTATTTGATATATGACATAGGTTACTTCTCTCACAGTCCTGGAATGTATGTAGGAGAGATCCCTATTCCTGGGAGTTGCAGAGACTGGTGACCCTCATGGACATTGACCTACACAAACCTATATAAGTGAGTTTTGAGCTGTGATTCAGAGAGAGATTCATTCTGGCTCCGAGTCGTCTCCCAGGCAAACCATGGTGCCTGATCGACACTGGTCTTCCTTGTAATAAACCTATTTAATGCAATCAAGCCGGTGTCAGCGAAATATCCTTCAACATCTGCACATCATCGATGTCTGAGAAACAACAAACACACTAAAGCACAAAATTGAACTTTGTCAAAAAGAAGTATTCCTTATTCAGAAATAAGTCCCCTGCAAGTCTTATACTATATGATTATTCCTGATGCATTAACCTCCAAGCAGCAGTGTACTGTCATAACAGGTCCAAGTGAAGTTAATTTGAACTATTTAATATGCAGTTTGGTAGATTAACTGATAACAATTCATCACATTTTATCATTACAGATCATCACATTTTCTGTAAATATCTATCAAATAAATGTGGAATAAAAGATTGTGCAGTACCAAGAAAGCATTATGCCATATTGACCTGAATCTTAGATGCATTCACCTTTGTTATATGTCTGTCATTATTCATCTCTATAAACTGATGGATTACTTTGTTGTGTGCTGCCTGAGCCAGTTTAATGTTTCTGTACAGCGGCTTTGTCATCATCTGGCTACAAGAGGACACAAATCAAACAAGAGGACACAAATCAAACTGGACCATTGTGTGAATCCTAACTGGGCTTAAACTTCCTTTAAAAATAAAAGAACAAAAAAAATTATATGTTACTTTCCTTATTTTATAATATAAAATCTTTATCTTTACAGGTATGTACTCTCCATCTCCCTACATATTTTCCTGATCACAACCTCTATTGTCAAAGTTCCCCTCTTTCATTTTCTCCATACCCAGCATCTATTTCTGTTTTTATTTGTAAAAACACCCCTTACACACGGTTAACTCCTGTAAGTTCCAACTCCTCCAAAACAAGACACTTAGAGAATTTTATAAAAAGGTGAAACAATACAAGGAGATGGGGTATAAGTTGCATCAATGAGAGAGATGAGAAGTGGAGAGAAAGGAAAGAAAATTACATTATAGTGGTTACATCTGTATAGCCTGCTGCAAGAAATGGGGATTTTTCTTTTGTATGACATGATAGTCAATATTTTGTTGAAGCTCCTTTTTTAGCGTAATTTTATATTATCAAAAGTAATGTTAATAGATAAGGTGTCATCAAAACCCTGTTCAGTGTAGCTTAGTTAAATCCTTTTGTTGGCGATAAGACAGAATACTGTTGGCACTGGGGTTTGAGGAAGGAGAGAGCATTAGAAAATCAAACTAACCAGGGTCAGTGTCATTGCTCTGGTCCATGTCGGTTGGAGCACGATGAAATTACTTATCAGGAAACTGCATTATTGTTGAGAGGGTGAACTGAGTGAGAGTCATCTAATTAAAGGCTGGGAGAGTTTGAGGTTATTCTCTGCATACAGAGGCCTTTTGTATACACACAGACAGTAACTGCCCTTTTGTGCTTTGTCAGCTCTTCTTTAATAAGATGCCTGGCAGGTTGATGTGCGCTGCATGTATCATATCATGTCATTCTAGGACAAGCAGCCTTTCTGAGGTAAGGCTCAATGGGACTGATACTTTGGCCAGAAGCCTGAAAACAGACTCCCTATTCTCATTGTCAACAATTTCTATTACCTAGTACATTCAGTACCAGTGGCTCACTGACATGAACAGAACTTTAAGTCCAAATGCATGATAGGGTACTGCAACCCTTTGTTTGCAGAAAGTGGCCCTTTTGTTCCAACTTTATTTCCTAGATATGTATTTTTGAAACAATAAATGCATTTTGTACGAAATGGGATGCCAACAAGATTATGTTTTGTGTTGTTAATTACCGTAATTGACGTGTCACAAATATGTTGATCCCGCGCTTATCAGTGAAATGTTCACTGACAACTTATTCCATTTTTTTTCTACCAAAATATCTGGTCTTGCAGTCCAATATCCATTTTGGCAACTGTTTCATGGTCATTTTTAGGCACTGGCTGCAGATGGTTAAGGTTGTGGGAGAAAGGTTTTAGTCTGGTATAATATGGAAGTTAGTCTGCAGTGACTTGAAGCATGAGGCACAAATGGTTTATCAACATTTGTTAAACCCTTTGTTGATCTTTCCCAGACCTTAACCAAAGTCTTGCCTTAACCTTATTACAAAGATTCACAGAGGAGGCAATAGATTTTGCCATGAAAGAATGAGGCTGAACATGTTTCTTTTTTTTTCTTTCCTATCGACAGGTCCCATGACAAAACAAAACCAATAATACAAAGATTAGTTGTTGCCAAAGCCTCATATAACACACTTCTCTATGCCATACAGCTCCAGTGTTGTCCAAAAACCATTAAAAAGAATAAGGGTTTACAGCCAAGCTAGCAGCTCTGTGAGACTCTACTTAAGGTTTCAAAGGTTTTCAAAGTCTGAACCAGAATGGTGGATTGACCATCCGACTCGGTGACGTTTCCTTGTTACAATGAAAATGGGCGCCGTTGTGTAGTTTGAGTCAATCTCCCACACATCACCTTGCTGCTACATATACTCGCTAGTGTGTCATAATGATGGCTGAAAAAACAGTTCACTGTCATGCTCTCTAGCAGCACTTCCTCCTCCTATTTTGTTTTGCCCCCTCCACAGGAACCGGAATGTGTATCTGCTGCGGTGTGCCTGAGACATCACGCTTCCTCTTCCTGGTTCGTGTTCCCGCCACAAATACCTGTTTCCTGGCCCTGCATGCCAATTAGCCTAAATCACCCTGCACCTGACCTAATTTCCCCAGTTACTTCTGGCTTTAAAAGGGACCATGTTTGTTTGCTTCTCTGCCAGAATTTTCAGTGTGTTTAAGCTGCTTTTGCAGAACTTTGCCTCTGCCTGTCCAGTTCTTTTATGTTGTTAACCCAGCCTTTTTTTTTTTGGGGGGGGGGGTGGCCTGTACCTCAGAGACTTTCTGTATTTTTGCATTTTTACCCTGAATGATTTTTGTTTTTGTAGCCTTGTCTCCTATTAAAACCTTACTTTGAGTTAATCTCTGGTCTGTCATATCTGAACCTGAGTTCTCCCTTAGTTTTCTGTTCCCAGCCACAATCAATTATTTACCATTTCAGTAATCTTTGCTTACAGTGCCCAGCTGTTTTAGAAAATGACCAGAACTATATTCTAATGCTTAATGCTGTGTTCTCTAGCCCCAGTGTTGATTCAAACAGATAAACAGTTCAAAGGTTTTTACAGCATTCTGTGCTTTATCTTGATGGCTTCATTGCTGAAAAGCCATATTCAGAAAATGAATGAGATTGAAATTTGTACACTCAGGGTCTCTGACAGATTTAGCTGATCATCTGTAATGATCCCATCAGTTTAATCTTTTTAGCTGCATTCTATAACTTTTGAAGGAGGGTTAAGCAGAGCAATTAGAGATTCCATCGCTTTACAAGATTCATTTTTGCATTTTGGAGAGAAAGTAATACCCTCCAAGAGGAAATGTGCTCTCTTACTATGTATTTCCTGAAATAAGTCATTTTGGTCTATTGATAATTACAGAAATTAGAATTACAGTAATGATGGATATGGACTCTCCAGTACTGTAGCAATGTTTACCACTTTAACACAAAAGGCACAATAGGGACACTGGAAAGCCCCACTGCAGTGCTGTCTGTGTAGATTGCCTGCCCAGAATTGATTTCCAATACATGCGTCAGCAGAGAGAGAGGGATCCGTGCCAGGCAGCATGCTGTTTAACTAGCGAGCACTGTGTCAGGCGGACCAAACATACACATCGTAAGACCATGTGCAAACAGAGCTGGCAATGATGCTGAAAATTACCACACCGCAGTGTTTTGATTTCTGTGGGGAAATGTAGTGTCGTATGTAGCTGCATACAATATGTTTCAGTGTGTTTAAACTGATTTAGACAATAATAATGAATGATAGCAAAAAATTTGTGGGTTAATCAGTACCGTGGATTGGCATTAGTTGTCACAGCGCTCATTTGTGCAGTAGAGCAAATGTTTCCTAAGATACTATACTATTTCCCACTTCCATGGCTTTGTGCTGATATATGAAACCAACAGTTTTGCCTAAGATTCATTTTCCCCTCTCTCTCTCTTTGTCTTTCCTCCCTCTCATTACCCTGATTACCAGCACAGGATCCAAATATTGCAAATGCTAACTTAAAAACTGCTGCCATTATGTTATAAATTAGGGAGGTTTATGTCTGCGAGGAAAGAGAGGACACTGAATGTAGAAACATGGCCCATCAATATTCCAGTGCTGGTTTTACCCCTTCCTCATATACGTGAAAATAGAGACAAGAGAGTCCAATGAACACATGATAAGAAAATGTCTCTGTGGAGCCTCTTTTCTCTGTTAACTGTCATCCTCACTTTCTGTTATATGCTGTTGATGACATGAATTGCATTTAAAGCCTCTTGACAGCAAAGTAAAAGACAATCTTTCATACCCTTGTATGTTTTCCAAACAAAATATAACATTTTAATGGAGTAGTCAAACAGAATGTAATCTTTCCTCATTTCGTAGCACACACTCCTCGGTAATGGTTTTTTGTTCTCGTCAACAGAAAATTACATTGTTGAGGCTGCGTACTGACATATGGTAATTGCCTTACAGACAGAGATGCTGTTATTCTAGAGGAATCTGTGCTAAGGAGATAAAGCGGTGATGGGATGCTAACACCCATTCTCCTGTTAAAGTGTGTACAATATGAAGAAAAGTTGCTCCCATACAAGAAACTTACAAAATGATTTAGGCTTGACAGGCGGCATCTTTATGCCCCCCCAAAGCAGAACAAAAATCAAGCCATTACATCTAACCGCATTACTATCATAATAGTAAAACTCTAAAAATGAATAACGATGCTGTGGGCTTGAGACCTCAGTGAATTGTGTGGCACCCTCTAATGTTATCCTCTTGAGGGCAAAACAGGATCTTGAATCTGTGATAAGAGACACAGTCTTGTCAGTGATCTTGGGCCTGCTACATATTTTTCTCCTTTCCATCATCAAACATGTTCAGCCTTCTCATGAAAACCATCTCCTCCACAGATATAATCCTCTTCTCACTAGAAGTAGATACGTGAAGTATAGCAGTGACTCTTTAATTCCCAGACCTGTAAGTCAAGTTTTATGTTTAGGGGAACTAAGTGATGAGAAGTTCATCTGTCTACAGCAGTAAGGTTTCACTAATCAGTGATGAGTCACGACTGTCTAATAATTAGGTTTCTAGAGCCATATTCATTTTTATTACAGTATTATAGGCCAGGTCTTTAAAAACATTCACTAACCTTTTCAGAATATAGAAAGATTAGGGCTGAGCATGTAAAAGGTTAACCACAAAGAGACACAAAGCAGCCACAAAGAGACAATAAACGACCACAGTGAGCAATAAAACAAGCACAAAGAGACACAAAACGGCCACAAGACCTTCAAACAACCACAAAGAGACATAAAATGGCTGAAAATGACGTTTGCATTGAGTCTGGATGTCTGGCTCCTATGTAGGAGGTCAGGGGCTTTAATGTCTGTGTCAAGGGGCCCATTGCCTCACAATCTGTCTATAGCTGTAGACTATTTGGGGTTGCAAATAGCAGTTATTTATTTCATATCGGAATCTTTAAGGTCGTTTATTTTTTTCATGTATTATAGTGAATGCACAAAACAGAACTAGGTCCTTCAATTTGAGTCCTTACATATTTTTACTGGTTTTACAAATGTGCTCCCCGTCTTTAAATCTGCAACCCAGTTGGCCGTTCAACTCACCACTGTTCTTTGTTCGAAGAAATACTCAATCATTGCATAACGACCAGCTTATTTCAAAATCGCAAAGCGTTATGAACATTTATTTCTGTGGTACAGATTTAAAGGAGGCTATAAAAGTCATTTTAAAACCTAATCTGCTTGAGTTAATAGTCTGGGGTTTGAGGGAAAAGGGACACTGAGTGGGCCGCTGCCTTGAATGCCTTGTAGTTAATATCATCTTATTGTCTAATCTTCAAATGTAAAAAGAGAAAGCTGTTAGAAAAAAACAAAAAAACAAAACTATTTTTAATTGGTTGCCCTTAATATTTGTATGTCTCATGTTCAGTACACAGCACTGAGTCTAACATAAAAGACACAGATTCAACAGACACAAAGCAAAATGCAAATGGCATGCGGCTGAATCAATGCAAAACTGAGCACACATTCCCCCAAGCGTGCACAGACACACAGACAGACAAACACAGACACACACACACACACATAGACAGACACACACACACAGACACACACGCACACACACACACACACACACACACACACACACACACACACACACACACACACACACACACACACACACAGCTTTCTCCTGTATATGCCAATGCGGCATACAGGCTGAGAAAAATGCTGACACAGTGTGTGGTGGGAGGGAAGCGTGGTAATGGGGGAGTGGGGCTGAGCGTAGAGCTACGAGAAAACACTCATCAAAGCTATTAGCATCAGTGTGACCCCATTGGCTGCTATGACGACAAGCTGAGCTTGCAACGATCGCGGCCCCACAACAGCGGGAGAGGGATGGGAAGAACCAGGAGAATGTGACAACAACCGTAACATGTCAACTTGCTAAAAGTATCATCGTGCTTGCACGGCTGCAGCATAGTTGTCGTGGTCCACACATGATGATCCAGTAGCTCATCCAGCTAATATACAGTGGACGAGCAAACAAGTTTAGCATGAAAAGTTAAGTGATGTGGGGTAATTTATCAGTCACCTATTAAATGACATTAAAAAGAAAATATCTATCTATTCTTCTGACCGGCAATCCATAGCTCAAAGGCATTAAATTTAAAACTGAAAACTGATACAAAAACAGGAATTACAGCCTCATATTTGAGAATTTTGGAACCAAAAATGACTTAAAGATTAAATGATCATAAATACTTGGTGCTAATTAATATTCACCACTACAGCTGACACTAGCTAAGAGGTAGTTTTTGAGATATGTTGTCATTAACTAAAGCAATGGATACATCCAGAAGATAAGTCAATGAATCTCCGAAGCCATTAGGATTTATCCTGCTGTGATCACAGAAGTCCACACAAATCTCAAGGCAACCCAAAGGCTAAAGATTAAAGTGTTGAATTCACAGACTAACTGCCCCTTGAGCTGTGGAGATGAGACACCGCAAGGAAAAACAGGGAGAGTGAGGAATAATTGTGTAATATGTTATTGAGAGAGGTGGGACTGAGTGAGAAAGCAGGCTGAGGTGCAGACGGTCTATAATTAGCAGAGGCGGTATTGTTTTCTGGCTGAGGGGGGAGAGGTGGGCAGGCCGGCTTTGCCAGACGGAGCTTTCTCAGTAAACCTATCTAAAATGCACAGTTGCTCAGCGATACAAATCCACATACAGATGCACCAGACCCACCAGTATATATACAGTGTAAGTGTTCCACAGGATGTTTGTGTGAGTTCCCCTCTAACCATTTTATGGCCGAGAAATGTCCGCCAGCTCTGTCTTGTGGCTGGGATTCATCACATTATTATGATCATTATTCAGGAGCTGACCTTATCAGTCTGTGATTTATTGCTGAGTCCAGTACAGTATTATTAACATCCACTCCAATCTCCCAGATTTGGTGGCCTGGCACCTCTTCATCTCTTCAGTTTTATTTAATGAGGATTTTGAGACTGCAAATAAACAACATTATAGAAGAAAACTGCAGAAGCTTTGTGTGTGTTGATGGCATGTAAATTTATACATATTACAAGCTGTTGCTACTATACATTCGTTTAATATTGGAGCCCTAAAGAGGTTTCACTGTAAACAAAGAGAATTGTTTGTCACGAAAGGCAGATTTTTGCGTGTTTTTTTTAAACCTGTCCACTAACAATAATTTTTAATTTAAAAAATAAATGTAAATTTATAATTTATAATAACCCATTTTTATTTTCTCATATGACACTGCTATCTTGGCAGGATGACATTCATCATTTCTTACAAAGATGTAACGACTCTAACAAACATATAGTACAAAAAACACAAAAAAGCTACTTGGCTGGGGTTAGGAAAAAGCTGTGGTTTTTGTTGGAGGTAAGGAACATTGTTGTAGCAAACCAGAGCTGACTGGAGGTAATTACAGCAATAAATGGAGACCTTTTGTGTCAAAGTCCAACCAAATAGACCTTCTCTCTCTGCAGACTTTGTCAGTCAACAAAGGCGCAGTGTCCCTGACAGATGTGCATCATAACTCCTGAGGACCACTGAAAGGCTTCGTCACTTGAACATAAATTATATGTCATTGTTGCTGTCATTTTTCCTCTGGAGGACAGTATCTACAGGTGGTCATGGCAAATGTAGAGCATTCAAAGTAAAGCATGGGATGTAGTTCCTCAGTCCCGCATGCGGTTAGCTTTGTGCGATTTCTTTGGCAAAAAATTCTGGTTTTGGTTATATCTTTGCAAAGTTAACACTAAACTAAACTAACTGTTAGACAGTACCAAAGTGAGGTTTTAGTTTAAGGTCAAAATGCTTCCATTTCAGATGGTGATGTATAAAAGTCGAACAGACAGGAAACAAGGCCACGGGTGGGTATTGTTGGAAAAAAAGGGAAATACTTTGTCAATTGCAATTCCTTATAATGGTGTTAGAAACTATAATGTAGGCGGCATCGCGTTTCTCTCAAAACATATTCTTTTTTTGTTGGACTACCTTTGCTGTATTGAGCGATAGTGCAGCAGTTTGCCACTGAGTGTAGTCCCCCCTGACCCTTGAAGTGTTTAACAACATTAGTCTGTGTGCGGTCTCGGAGCTATAAGCACCGTAACCGCCCACAGTGTAACAACATCCCCGGATCAGGAAACATCTAGGATCGATTTCCTAGTTTTCCCCTGATGGGTGTTAGTGCTACATGAGCAAAATGTGGAAGTTGTGGGAAAGTTGTAGTGATGTTGCACATGTGGTTTCGTTAGCATTGATTACAGGCTGCTGTAGTCAATGGCTGCGTGGCAACTCTGTGAGGGTCAGCAAAATGCATGACCCCATGCAGTCAGCCCCGGCCTGATCGTCACAAAAGAGAGGGATGACTCAAAGGAAGCCCTCTGAGCTGCTACTGAGGGGTTTTTACTTTATCTGTGTCATGTGTAAAAGGAGAAGCCCTGAGCTGGCTGTTGAGGGAATGAATGTCAACTGAAGCTCATTAACACTGGTGTGTTTGTATTCCCTCTTAGAATTTATAGATGCAAGGAGAGACTGCTTAGCTGACAGGATGCATAAATGTATGGGAGGGGGCCTGTTGAGTTCGTACAAACTACCCGTGATCCGGGAGAGTAAAACTTCACAAAAACTGCCTACGTTTCATTTTCTCAGCAGAGAGTTTCCAAACCAGGAATTAAAAGCTACGATAATGAAGTTTTATACCTAGAGGCAGGAAGTGTATTGTTAGTCCTGACTCTGGGTTCGGTTAGTTCCCAACCCAACACTGCAGCCCAGGGCTGAGGTAAGCTCCACGCGAAGAAGTTGTTGGTGAATTTAAAATAAAACAAGACTAGACTAAGTTGTATCAAATGGCTGGATTGAGAAGAATCAGTGTGTGAAAATGAGGATGTAGTTAAAAACTGTTGTAGAAATGCTGTACAGGTTCATTCAAACTGCTTTGAATGAAAAGTTTGCTAAAGCCTGATCGAAATGTTGCCCAGCGTTGCCCGATAACTTAATTTGTAATACATGCATTATAATAAGCATATTCTTCACATCAGCGTGTCATTCTGCGTAGTGTCAGCGGGTTTCATCCTTTTATCCGTTTTTCTTCTCCCATCATCTGTGCACACATATTCAGTAATTTCACACAGCTGAATTCTCGATAAAGCTGTTCTCATATACAGGCTTTCTGTTTCTGTTGTCTGGCAATGGAACAAGTATGAAATAGTGACTAAAACGTGGCCCATTAGGACAACATGTTATCCAGAAGTTAATTCCAAGCCATTTTCAAGCTGCTGCTCCGCACTGTTAAGGGCTGGAAAAGTTGTTAAGTCTTGAGACAAAGGTATTAAAATGGCAACACTGCCTGTAAACACCCCTTTGTGGACATTCAAACAAAAAATTACAATTACAACAATTACAAAGTACTTTGAATGGGTGACTTTTCGTCATTTGCTCACTTATTTCAGTCAATTTGTTTAATTTAGATATATAATTCTATTTATAAATAGATAAATCACAAAAATAAAAGAACAGAACATATTCAAGGGAAATAAAACTTCAAATTTAAGAAAAAAAAGATGGTGACAGTAGTTTCATGGTTCAAATTGTTTCATCTCTGTAATCCGGGTGCATCATCCCCTTCCCCTATACTGTCTTGGTTTCCAAGGAGATGACTGTATCATGTCCCTGCATGAAGGGCAGAGGGTGCACAGCTTCCTCAGGTTGAGTCGGGAAGAGGAAAACAAAACATGATGCTCCCTCACATGGATGATGTTTCAACCACTTCCTTTTTATTTTTATTGTTCTGTTTTGTTTTGTTTTTTTAGGTAAATTGACCTTGAAATGACCTACAAAATGCTGGAACATAAAATTACGTACATGCTGTAACAAATATCACAACTGACCATAACTGTACTGGAGAGCAAATCGGTGGAGAAGCACTGTATTAACTTGCAACTGAATTATTTCTCTAACATCAACTTCCTCCAGCAAGATTTCTGACTGATGGCAGAAAATCAATCTCCACCCACAGAGAATGAAAATGAAACTTGGTATTTCGATTGTGAATTAGACATCCTAGCCACTGAGGTCAACTGATGACAAAAACTTCCCTCAGTCCTTCAAAAGAATTAAAGCAGCGCTTCAACATTTTTAAAATATACAAGCCATATATAATATTATTATTCCACATTCAGCAGATGGACATCTTTGAGGCAATTGAGTCAATTATATAGTATGAATTTAAAACATTTTAGTTTAATGTTTAGTGAAAAAAATCAAACAATTTCAGCATTTGCCACGGGTGAAAGTAGTTTTAAATTCTTGTCCGTCTGGTACGTGACTGTACATACTTAGTTGCGTACCTGAAAGGCATCTGGGCTCCGTCCAGCACGGTTCAAGACACAGCATGAACATTTCAGAAGCAATTTGGAGAGACTTAGGAGCAGTTAATAAGGAGACAAAGTGTTGCTTAAGATTACATGATGTCAGCAGATGTGATTTCTTGCGGAAAGTTCGACCGTGACTGGTTCTGAATGTGGGTTTTGGCAGGCAGCTCCTCTCCTTTCATTCCAGTACTGTGTACTGCCACTTAATCTTTTAGTGTTACGCAGTACCGGACCTCTGGAACCCCCACTGGTTGTCACTTCCACTTTCCTGCGATATCAGAGTCCCTGCATCCGCAATTCAGACGTCACCAGATGTGTCAAACGATTGATCCTTGCATGTTTTCTTTAGTGCTGAATATGTTGGTTGTTCCAACAGGGTCCAAACTGATATATCTCAACAGCTATTGGATTGACTGGCTCAAAGTTTTGCATGTGCATTCATATTCCCCAGACGTTGACGTCTGCTGACCTTTCCTATAGTGCAACCGTGAGCTCGAAATATGTGGTTGCGTGAAATTAATGGATTGGCATGAACTTCCTCAGTTCAAGAGAAGCTTTTCTGTCTTTCACTTCTTTGTTTGATTTTAGGCATCCAACAGCATCTCGTAACAACAAACATGCCTGCAAATCTAATGGCATTCCTATCAGCTTAAGCTATACTATGTGATTTTTGCTAATTAGGATCCTTTACTAGTTTCTGTGTTCACGAAGAGGCTTTGCATTAATGGGATTAAATAAATATGGTTATACACATCCATTTGATGTCTCCCTATTGAACTTTGCATTGAAATTACTTGTCTAGTCAAATCCACAGTTTCATTTTTTCAAGAGGGGACTGATAAAGTGGCAAAGAAGTCATAATTTTTTTTTTACAACAGAAGAAGAAACCCCATGATGCTCATTGTTTCCAACCACATAAAGTAACTGCATTGAGTCTATAACATCGATACCACCAACAGCGGGGTCCTTAATTTCTTTGTTTGTGTGTGTGTGTGAAAACAGAAGCACAGACCACGTTCTGAACCAGCAAGTCTCCTGTTCAATGACCCATTCACTCACGCCAACTTGGTTATGTTGGCTGTAAAGCAGCCAGGAGAAAGTACTGGAAGTGAGAGCATGGGAAATGAGATGGCTTTTAAAAATCAATGAGAATATTAAATCGTGCTCAATTTCTTCCTCCCATGTGCACTCTGATCCAAAGAAAGAAACCCTGAAAAATCCTTGAATCTAATGATACTGTGGAAGCTTTTTATTGGTGGAAAAAAAAAAGGAGCCTTAGGGTAACAGTTTTCAGCGCTGCATGGATGAACAGAAAAGAGCAAACAACATAAGAACAAAATTAGCAAGTCGCGCAAATGTATAATACAAAAGTCCAAAGACCAAGTTCACTGTAAATATCGGCAGGGAAGTTGGAGATGTGGTAGAGTCAATACAGCGATAGAAAGAATCGATATAGAAGACAAAAAACAGAGAGCGAGATTGAGAGAACAGGGAATTCAAGAAGCATTTAATTGCTAATTAATAGGATAATGTTTGGGCTGCAACAAACTGTAAAGCCTTATGGGACCTCTACAGTGGCTCCTTATGGCACTGTCTTTAAACTGCCTTCGGAACACTAATTAATTCACATCCTGCTGCTAATTAATTTGCCACCACTAATTAAACTGAAAGGCACCTTCTTTTCACCCAGTCCTCTTCGTCCCTCAGCTCCTTTCCTCTTTACAATTTCCTCATCTTTGTGTTCCTGCCTCCCTTGATTCAACAGCTCATCCAAGCAGCCGAATGCTTGCATTCCCCACAGTGTCTTCACGGCTGACAGCTGATGCTATTATTATGTTATATGCCCCCAGCTACAAGTGAAACATCTTGCTATTTGTACCTTTAAATGGTTTCACCAGCAGGGGGATTGTTAGCGGGATGTCAAATATAATCACTCTCTAAATCCCAACACCACACTCAGCTGATAACATTCACCTCGCATCTCCCACACAGACAATCAATATGTTTGTGGCAAGTGGCTCCTACAATTATATGTTACGCAATGCATTTTTAAAAAATTATTTACCCTCCGTGATGAAAAATACTGCTAATCTCTACCCTTAAAATGCACAGATGTCCCCAGATGACTCATGACTTTCATGACAACCATAATGTGCTTTACTTTCATGCCTGTAATTATTTCTTCGGTCATCATTACTGGGTATCTCGCTTTGAAATGCATCAGAAGCGCTGCACTGTGGTTGAACTGCGGGGTTTGAAAAAAAGAACGAAAGAGAGAAAGATCCATTTAGGAACCTTGCACTGGAACCTTGAAGCACAGCTGCTGATTTGTGACCGTGCCATGCATTGACTGATGAGTCAGAAAGCAGATGTATGGGGATGCTGTGTGAGTCTGTCCTCACTCGGATGAGCTCAGTATGAGTTTGGTTCCCCGTGTGCGCAGGCTGGCCTCATGACCCTTCCACAGTAACTCTGTCATGGTAAATGTATTGCATGGCAATTCGACCAAGGCCCTGTATCCCCCGCATCTATACGGGAACTAATGTGCATGACAGTTCAATCTCATGTGAACTCATGTGAACTCATGTGAACTCATATGAACTCACACCAAGTGAATGAACGGCTTTTCAAACCAGACTCTTCCATAGAATTGAATTTAGAAGAAGTTATACACAGCAAGACGTGTTGTTTTTTTTTTATAGCCACTCCGGAGTCATTGATATATAATGAGCCATCGTAGAGCTTTTCCACGAGTACATACATAAGTGGCCCAGGATTATCTCAACCCTGGGATAATGGCTGACACACTGACATTAACCCGTGGTTATCCATCATCTCTGGCTAAACAATTCATCAGGATATGTGCACTAATTATTGCACCAAATGCAATAATTAATATAATTTTCTCATGACAGTTTCTACTCTTCATGTGGCTGAGACACATTTAACAAAGAAATGGTATAAGACACAACACTTCCAGTTTGTTCACCCAATTAATTTGAAGACTAATACAGATCTTCGTAGTAAATTATCCTCCAGAGGTGAGCGTGGTGCTTCTCTGTGCTTTAAATATCCATCCACTTGCATCAATAACAATTATGATGATGATTATGATGATAAAGATTGTGCTACAGTTCTCTCAGGCTATGATGTGATTATATTGCCAATGACAAAGATAATGAAAGTCATACACTATTGATTACAGCTGAGATAAACCTTTACGGCAGTGGTGTAAAGTTTAAGGCCACACTGTGTCAGAGAGATAGGAAGTGTGTGTTTGTATGTGTGTGTGTGTGTGTGTGTCAGATTTTGTCACATGACCTTGTGAGGGTCATCAATGATATGACTCAAAGGGTTAACTCTGAGTTGACTAAAGAGAGACCAAGTGTGTATGTGTGTGTGTGGGTGTGTGTGTATGTAGTATGTGTTTGTGTTTGTGTTTGTGTGTGTGTTTGTGTGTGTGGGTGGGTATAATACATGTACCTATGTGTTAATGAGTTCACCACAGACACTAGCCTTCAGATTTCAGTAAAACCTGACATACACCGTATTAAACATTCAGAGCATCGAAGCACCCTCACATACTGTATATAGAAATTTTATCTGGTGTCTCTGTGTGCGTCTGTGTGTGAGTGTGAAAAGTGAGAGAAGTTATATGTGTGAGCAGATAATGAGATCTGGTATTTAAAGATGTGTCAAGTACATCTTGTTAAGTCAAGGACAATCTTATTGTAAAGCTTATTATATGTTGTTTTTGTGTTTTTCAATTTCTATTTCATTTTTGTAATTTCTTGCATCTTGAAGCGAGGGATATAATCCGCTTTATCTGAAGATGTTCTTTCATTCATGGAATTCATCCACAGCATTGGTAGCAAGTGAAAAAATGAAATCCTGCCACCTGGACATTTTATTTTAAGGTCTTTAGTTTCCGTCTTAGTTTTCTCAAACATTCAGTTGCATCTTTCTTTAAAATAATCTAGAACGCAATAAATTTCTCCTGACTAGTCTGATTGAAATCACGTTTCACTGTTTGCTTCTGCTTTAGGACCACTATGAGTGGTGGATGTGGCCTGTGGAATATAGTTTGTCACTGTCTTCATTTGAATGTAAACCTTTGGAGGGACCTCAATAGTAATTATAACGTTAAACAGACTTATTCATTGTAGTTTCTACCCCTTTACGATTTTTTTTTTTTTTTTTAAATCTGGAAGACCAATAAATATTAAGCTAACAAAGATGATCTAAATGTTATCAGGGACTCAACATGTTCCCAAGGAAAGGGATCAATGGAAGGAGCTCTGTCCCATGTGGGATTAAAATGATTAAGTAGGAGATAGTTATGTACCCACGGCAGCTACGTGTATGGAAGGTGGAGACAGTTTTCTGAAATGATCATGTGTACCACCTACTGAGAGACAGGTTGTGGACATAAAAAATCGGAATGCGTATCCGTATTGGCCTGAACTACCGCGAGGCCCCATTGATATAACTAGGCCGACTCCCCCACAATCACCCTTGTGATAGCAACAGGAGAAATCAAATGTTGAACTATTTATCAAATTCTGTCTACAGCCGGACCCCTGTTAACCCCTGGCAATGATCGTAAATCCATCTTTACTTTCTATGAGTTATTTGATGAGGAGCTTTGATGCCCCAGTAACTGCTGCTAGAATAATGGAACCTGATATGTTTTTGTCCTGGATAAATGGACTGGTGCATTGCAACTTTATACAACCGCAGGGGAGCGATAACAGCCAGCGGGGGTCAGATTGAAATGTCTAGGTTCAGGTGAATTGTAAAGCACCTCAATTACAGCCACTCATTGAAGGTTCAATGTCATGGTGATGCTCTGAAAAATGTATCCAGTCTCACAGTCGGCCTTAGAAATAATCATAACTATATCTTTCATTTCTTAAAGCTGAAAAATCATAATAAGATGACTGATCAAGATTTATTGTGGCAAGTAAGAGACCCCGTCTCTCAGCTCTTATTCAGATAGATACTATTGTGTGCACTGTAAATGACTGTAAATTAAACCTAATATTAGTGAACATCTATTTTTCTCTCCTAACTGCAATAGGGATATTCTCATTTTGATTTAGATTATATGTGATTGGAGGAGACGGTTCTTGTGATGAACTCATTTCAGAAGAGCTCTGAAATTTGAAATGGATAATGAGGTCGCTGCATCTGGCTTTGATGATGGTGAGGAAAACATTTTCTGTCGCTGTTCCGAGCTTTTTTTTTTTTACAAAGTGAGCTCTGAAGGTTGAATAGTTTGGAATATGAAAGAGGGATGGAGACTTTGGAGGAGTTTAATCCAGTTAGACCCAAGATATTTTTTTTTCAAAAATGACTCCTCTTTTGAAAGCTTACTGTCTGTGAGAAAATATAGGGGAAAAGGTTCCTTTGTTGTCCACATCAGGGATTCTACCAGGATCACAAAATCACCTGTGGTTTCAACAAATCTCTGATGTACACAATGTGCCGTGATGCTGGACTGTTATTTTTAGGAGTATCCTGGGTAAATGCTTCTTTTAAGGGTATAAAAATCTCTTGGTAAAATAACTGAATTTGTTAGACTGGAAGAGTTATAGTTCTCTAATAGCACAGAGACTACAAGGGGTCTTTATCATTTCTGAACAATAAAAAAACATGCATGCTTCAACTACCACCACTCACTGACATTAGATGCATGCAGTATGTAGACAAATAATTGCTAATTATGGACATATGGTGACTAAGTCATAGCTGTCTGAGTTATGAATGTGGGACCTCTTAAAATAAATATTTGAATGCTGCTGTAAATTATTTTGGCTAATTTTCAATATTTCAGTGTTCAAATTATAAACTTGGTCATTAAATATTCTCACATTTCCTTCCTCATAAAAAAAAGAGGATTCAGTAACTCAGGCATTGCCATAAGCCTCCTTGGCTTGACTTTTCCTTTGAAGGGGTTTAAAGAATCAAATTAAAGAGGAAGCCCTGACTTTGATACTGCCATCTCAGCATGAACATTTTAGATTAGATCAGGAAAAAAAATCCTCCCGGAAGCTATTTGCTTTCCAATATATGTCATGTATTTATACGCTATGAAATATATGAGAAATTCTCTAGTTTACAGCCTTTCAAGAAAACTAAAAGGTGCTCCTGGGTTCTTCGTGCCATGTAGGTAATCAACTGCACAAGTTAGAATATGGCTATGTAGGTGTGATGAGATGATAAATATAGAGTTGGATAAATAGCTCTGGGCAGAAGCACTGTGAGATGTATGGTGATGTCATCAACGGAGCTGGACCAAATATGAGTCATCCACAAGTTTAGGAGCCTCGGTGATGAAAACATCAGCCCTAAACTAGGCTAATCCACCTAAATCCACAAATTCAGAACTGTGCGCGCACACTTACACAAGCACAGATGCATATTTAAACCGAGTGAGCAGATCACTTAAAAATGAGCATGAGATTAATTATGAAATACTGCATGTACTAATACATGTGTGAATTACAGACCTTACACTGTGTAGCTTATCAAACATGCTAATTTAAGGGCTTTACACCTCCATGCACATGTGCGAAAGCACAGATCACAGAACTGCAATAAAAGTCTACTGGATTTTACAAATCCTCTTTGTGTCACAAAACTTTAGCAGAGGGAGAGAGAGGGAGCAGATGAGAGCAAGTTAGAGACCGTTTCTGAATCAACACGATCCTCATAGTGCAACTATATCCTACTCTTATTTTCTTAATGTCTTTTATCATTCTGTCAATTTCTTTCTCTCAAGTGTATCCAGACATCATGGATGGATTACTGATCGGGCCTACCTGGTGCAGGCCAAGGTGCCGAATGGGTCAGTGGCACAAAATGACACTAAATGAGATGCAAAACAACTATAAAGAAAGATAAACCAGAAGAAGTCACAGAAACAATACTCAAAACAAATACAAAGACATGCAAAATGAATACAAAGACATTCAGACAACCCCAAAAAGATGCAAAATAAACATAAATTGAGGTAAAATGAGACTAAAAAGATTATAAAGACAGCAAAATAACAACAAAGTCAAGCAAATCAAATCAAAATACCTTATCAGTCCTTTAAGATACAATTTATCAAGGTTGCAAACAAAAGCAAGCACAGACAATTCACTTGCACACAATGACTATAAAGACACATGACAACAAAGACACAGGAAAAACTTACAAAATGATGTGAGAGACTAAAATCGAAAATAAAAAGAGAGTACAGAGAGCAACAAAGAGACATGTAAGACATGTAAAATGTCCACACAAAGACCCAAGAAGACACAAAATAATAAAAGACACAAAATAGCAATAAAAAGAGTGACTACGAGTAGACATCAAATGACAACCAAGACAATCTGAAACATGGCTCAAATTACTACAACAACACAAAATGACCGTAAAGAGATGCAAAACGAGACACCAAACAACCACACAGACAAAAAGACTACAAAAAATGTAAACCAGAACCACGATACACGACGACCAAAATAAAAAATCCATGATAATAATGTGTGGGTCCTGGATGTGTTTCATTTTTTTTAACCTATCTGTGCCGAGGTAGCCCACTGTCTCATTATCCATCCGAGCCTGAAATGTGTGCACCTCCTTTTTTTATTCCTCTTTCTTTCGGCCCCACACCACCTCTTCTCTCTGTTCACCTTTGGGTGACCCTTCTGTCTACCTTCCTCCTACACCTTTCTTCGCTTTCCCCCTCTTTCCGAGGCACAAGTGGGGACAGATCTCATTTCTGACTGGCTTATTGAGTTACCGCGGCTGTCCCTGTTGACACGTACACACAAACAAACAGATACACACAGTGGCCTGCTCTGCAGGGGACTGAGACTACATTAGGAGGAAACAGAGATAGACAGTTGATAAAATAAAAGACCTCCCAACAGGGAGGCAGTCGGATAAACTTCTATTCATGTCCACTGGCTCACTTCAAGACCAGTTAGGTTTCTGGCGGATCCTCTGATTGTTTGGGGTCTGGTTAGCCGATTGGTCGCTCTCTCCTAAGATCTTTACGCTATCTGCAACCAGCATTTCTGTAGCTACAATACCAACAAGCACATTTCTGTGGGAGTAGTTGCTCACCTAGGAATTAGCTAGGCTTCACTAAGTACGTTACAATCACCTGCACATTCAGCCCGATATGAAGGCACCGGCACTGAAATGGCGAAGTAAAAGCTGACTGCTAGTAACAAATTTAAATTCATACAAGTCACAAATCAAGCCAAGAAAATGAGACGATCTTTATATGAGGAGTTCTTATCATAAAGCCACTGGCGAGAGAGCCACTGGTGTCTTCATTACCGAATGTTACATAGCTAAGAAATTAATTCCTCCATCGGCTTCCCAACTCCTTATGTTCTTTGGGCAACTTTCATGTCTCCTCACTTCAGAATGGCATATTTTACTTTGTTCATTATGTATATTCATGTCTTAGTGATAGGTGTCTTTTGGGTTCTGCTCCATTGGGTTAATTGCACGCCTCACTGAATCATTTTCCAGATTCAAGTTAGGATGTTATTTTTTTTTTTAACACTAATTTGCTGTCCCCCAACCCCTACCCCATTTCCAAAATCGACATGGAAAATGAAATCAAGAGGAAAGTGCATGCTAAGCCAAGTTGTAGTTCTCACCGAGGCCAAAAACCTCCACACAAGTGCTGCCTGGCAGCATTTCACAGGCAGTGCAGCTCCCACCAAGGTGATCCGTAAAGTGTACCAAAGTAAATTCAGATGTTAGCAAAGATGTTACACATCTGCAACATCTGCAATGCACAACCACTTGCATTTGAAGCATCTACCCAATATCCCGCAAGTACCACACCGACAAGACCAACACTCCCTATCCCTGCAAGTCACTCCTCTATGTTTATTACTGGGTTTATGAAACCATAAACCATTACTAAGTTTAAATGTTCATAATTATTATATCAGTGTACTGAAGAAAACTTATATTAACACTTTAATACCCTAAAATTAGACGTGTAATATAAACAGAACCAGATTTTTACATCTATTTCACTTTTATTCAAATGCAAATGAGAAGGGGAGTTGAAGTAGAGGGAATGGGGGAGATGGAGAAGATGGGAGCTGTGTTGATGGACATCAGAGAGAGGATGTGGTCTAGAAGCACACTGACCTGTTCAAGTGGCACAACAGTCTTGATTTCTCCAAAGAGCAGGACAGAAGGGCTGGTTTGCTCTGCCACACAGTGAGGGGCTTCTTTCAAGTTACTTGTCTTTAAATATTGATCAATTACAGCCTCAGAAAAGGTCTCCATGTCCTCCTCTTTGAGCGATGGTTTAATGGGAGAGCAAATGGGATCAGTCTCTTCTTTCATCAGTTGTAGCTTCAGCTGTAGCTGGTCACTTTCATCATTCTTGTCAAGAGTCAGCTGTACCTTTTCATTCACAGTGAGCTCAGGCTGGGCAGCAGAGCCTGACACTGTATCCTCAGTCCGCATCCTCATGGCTGAGGATTGGCACTCAGTAGTTTCACTATTCACCTGATTCAGTTTGTTCTCAGGAGCCCAGTTCATCCCTCTCAAGTCCACCCTGTCCTTCAGCACGAGGGAAAACCCTGGACGATGTTTTCGCTTCCTTTCTGATCCCATCCATTCTGTCAAAGTACAAATCCATGACCCGCTTTGACTTGACCATCTCGAGATCCTTGCTGATAATCCGCAAGAGCTCACAGAGGCACTCCAGAGACTCCTCATTCCGGTTCGGTAGGAGTCTCCTGATACAGCTGTGCATCACAGCTGTGCTGAGAATCTTGCATTTAAAAAGCTCCCCAATAAACCTGATGTTATTCATTGAGTGACGAGATGCTTTGACATCATCCAGCAATTTCTTCCTATGACATATGACAAGGAAACATATGTTTAACTTTGCTCTTTGTCCAGATCAGATAAATGCACACACACACACACACACACACACACACACACACACACACACACACACACACACACACAAACCAAAAGCACACACAAACACAGACACACACACACAAATAGAAATGCACTTTTAGAAAAAACTTTGATATTTGTGATAATTCAACAAAAAGAGGATATTTCTTACATCCTTGGTAGTCTCCAGCCATCTCTGCCTCCTCTCAGAAATGTTGTCTCTGTCATAGTTTTGTTCAAACTCAGCATGGCAGCGTCTGATGAGTAAAGTTTGGAAGCTGACAAGAGCTGTTGAGTCAGCTGTGGATGGGACTTGGACCTAAAGAGGATAAAACCCTATGGAAGCCTTGTTAAGACACCTTCAACCCTTTTAAAAAAAAAAAAAAAAAAATATAAACAGTTAAAGAAACCCTTTTTAGAACAAACACAAAATGCAGGTAACATTGATTGGTGTGTGCTGTGTTCACCTTCTCTTGTCATGAGTATTGGAGACGTAATGAACTCATAATTGGAGCAAACAAAGTAAAAAAAAAGGGGGGGGAGAAACTTGAGGAAAAATAAGTTAAGAGATAAGAAAAAAACTAAATTCTGTTTGAGCCCTTTCTTCATCCTCCTCTTGTTGGTCTGACATCTGGGTGCCTCTTGTATAGCAGCCTCACACTGTTGTTGGTTTGTCTTCCTCCTCTTGGTGGATGAAAATCCGAAGGCAAAGGTAACTTGTGGTTGCTCTTTGAAGAGGGCAGAATCCAGGAAAACCACAGGCTCAGTTTGAACGAATCCCGTCGGTTTACCTCTCAGGTTAGATGAACTTTCAATCCTTTTTCTTCCTTGAGGAGGCTGAAGGTTCAACAAAAACAACTGGCTCCCTTTCACTGAGCCTCCTATAGATGCTTCTCTTCTTTCCTGCTGTCATAGGAACTGTGTGATGTTCCTGACTGGGCTCCAGAATGAAGTGAGGGCCTTTAATTTCATCAATAATCAAACAATATATTAATACTACTTGTGCAGAAAGTAGAACAATTTAATTGAAAGTATATAATATAATAACAAGGCTGTGGGATAATGTAAAGCCTTAAAGCTGATAGGTAAAGAAAAAGGCTAAAGGCAATATTATGAGTTGACAGACATAAAAAATTAAAAAAAAAAAAAAAAAACACAGGAAAACAAGGTGGTTTAAAAATAGTTCAGGGGCTTTTCTGCCAGGGTACAGTCTCCTTTAGCTACTGGTTGTGGTGAAAATCCCTGAATGAATGAAATAAAAATGAATGAAAACAGTATGACTTTTTAAAGGTTCTCGAAGGTCTTAAACTTGTGACTCGCACCACTCAAAAAGAATATAGCCACAGCCTAATAAATGTCGATGATTTTTTTACTCCCTTTTTAATTTTATATGACAGCAACAGTTAATAGTTACTGTTCAGATGAGACTTTTTTTTTTTACTTTGTGGATTTTTGTAATATTATTACCAAGCTGTTGAAACGTGATAATTCTATTTTGGTGAAGATGATCACTGGGGACGGTTAGAAAATGGTTAATGCAGAACATGTACTGATGCTTTTAACACAAGACATTTTTCTGTGCTGCAGGACTCAGATTAATTATGAAATTTTGGTAATAGGTCTGAGTTATAATTAACCCTGAGTGTACTGATGAATGTCTTCTTATACTTCAAGTCACTTATACTTCAAGTGATCCATACCACTCCAGCTGGTTCTGCAGACACTTCTCGCACCTCTACAGACCTGAATACATCATCATCATCATCATCATCATCACCACCAGAAAAAAGAGTTGTCACTGGGCAGTCATGGCGCTCACATGTTTCTAGTGCAGTTTTTGAGGGAAAATGTCATACTACACCTGATTATTATCTCTTTATTTAGTTGTAACTGATACTGGTGTTTTAATGATTAAAATGGGTAGTTAATTCGTGGTCATCAGGGCCGTCTCCACCTTAGGTGAGAGTCTTGCCAGTGCCGCTGAGGGGTCTTACTTTTGTCATTAGAATGTTGTGCGACATTTATGATCATTTTAAAATACTTTATTAATTTGAATCGAACTTTATTCAGCTTCTATTCTATGTTGTGCAAGCAGCATCATCCTTCAGTATCCTTACATGCACACGAATCCCTGTTATGCTTAATCCGTAACCACATTCGGGACAGGATACAGACCATAATCTAGTTACTTTTATCTCTGTATGATTCTAACATTATCAGGTTACTGTTAATCTATGTCTCTAAAACATCTACATTACAGACAGGCTCTTTCATTTTTGTACTCAGGAGAGGCTGTTATTAAGATGAGACTCTAACTAATGGCTGTCCTGACTACATTTTACAGTATAATATTTTTTTAGCTCTATTTTTTTCCTTTAATACACAGCTTTCAGTGCACACTAAGCTCACTGACACTGAACCCCTAAACCGTGGGGATGCCCCAAATCTACCAAATAAATATGTACAATTGTAAAATGTTATTTGTCATTTTGATTGGCAGATGGAGGGTTCAAAATGGAAGGTTTTATGTTGACTTCTACCTGAAAACTCGGCTTGGATCAAGAGCTTTGAATACAGTACATATTAATATGTCATCAGGTTTGTTGATGGCTTGACTCAATGGCTGATGGGTCAAGCTTTAAATTTTGGCACATGAATTAAATTTCTTGTTGCTCATCAAACTAAATGGTTGTTTGGATAGCTGACTGACAATACTGGATAGGCTGTTAATGGATAAAAAGAATCATCAATACTTAAATACATTAGCAGCAGTCATTGATCTGCCCATGTTAGGGCATTTGAGGTAGATTTTATTTGTGGGGTAAATTTAAATAAACACGGGCAAAAGAAAGACATAATATGCACCATATCATACATTAGATACACAAACAGTACACAAACAGAGTATAACACCACCCCAAAGTTATCCAAAATAAAAAGACATACAACAGATTTTTTTTCCTTCTTTATCAAACTGACCCACATTGTCTTACAGCGAGGTTAGAGCAGGGCTCTCCTTTCATGGCCCTTTTCTTTTTTGGTCTGACATGAGGAATAGATAGGTTGAGCTCTGTGTACTCTCTTTTGATTGAAGAGGGAAAGCTGAGAGGGTTACAGACAAAGAGGAATCACAGTACAAAAAGTGCTACAGCTGGGATTTAGACCGAGCTGTGTGTGTGTGTGTGTGTGTGTGTGTGTGTGTGTGTGTGTGTGTGTGTGTGTGTGTGTGTGTGTGTGTGTGTGTGTGTGTGTGTGTGTGTGCATGGCTGAGGGAGGGTGTCATTCGCAGATGAAAATTTTATTTAAAGAGAGCTGCAATGATGCGAGCTTGGGGGACGTCTTTAAACCTCCAGTGAGACATTGTTGCCTCCTGGAATTTTTTTAAATATTTATTTATATCTTTAAACTTTGAGATAACATCAGACAGAAATCTGTACTTACACTGCCAGACATTGTTGACCCATTCTATTTTGGTTCAGTGGCATTTTAAAGCATTTCAGTATATGCAATATAGGCTTATTAGCTTTCTTGCCAATATGAGAAGCCTGATACCACTGTTACATCAGTACAGTAAATATGAAGCTACAGCTTTCGAATCATTAGCATAGCTTAGCATAAAGATTGGAAACAGGGGAAAGAGCTGGCCTGATTTTCTGAAGGTGACAAAATCCACATACTCTACCTCTAAAGCTCGCTAATTAACATGTCGGAGTTTCTGACTTACTGTTCTCTTAGTGAACTTCAGGCTCTTTACCTTTAGACTCAGTCTAGCTACCTCTAAGTTTACCTCTAAATATTCAAGTATGATACATAGGAACGAGAGTCATCAGTGGGTTTTGATGAATTTTTATTCTGTGCGTTGGTCTTTGCACTGAAAAACTGTATAGAAATGTCATGGTCAGACATTAACAGCAATGAAATAAACACCTGTCCCAGCAAACACACACAGAAACACACACAGCACAAACATTTAATTGTAAGGACACAAACATTAAAGTCCGCCTTGTTAAACTTTGTCCTCATCAGCTGCTAAAGGACAAGATATGTGTTTGTGTGTGTCATGTACGGCAGTGGCCAGGTGTGTGTGTATGTGTGTGTGTGTGTGTGTGTGTGTGTGTGTGTGTGTGTGTGTGTGTGTGTGTGTGTATGCGTGCGTGCATGCATTGTGAGTGTGTTTGTGTGTCTGTGTGCTTTCTCCCAATCAATGGCAGGTATACGATGTCTGCCCCTTGCAGTCAAGGACGCAGTTATACGAGGGCACCGGCTCCAGATGAACAGGGCAGTGAATTAGAAAAAAACAACGAAAAAACAAAATAGAAAAACCCAAGAGATGTGATACAAGAGTTTTACTTCACTTTATCACTTGATCTTTTTCCTTCACCCCTTCTTTATTTGCCTTCGTCATTCCTCTTCATTTTTTCTATTAGTATATATTTATTCCATTGCTTTTATGCTTTTAATTTTTCCTTATCATCTTCAGTCCCTTATTTTGCATTCCTTCATCTCTCCTTCTTTCTGTATCCTGTCTTGTCTGACTTAACCTCACATAACTCCCTGTTCGTCTCCACCCTGAACTAATCTATACTGAGTGACACTCAGAGAGTACAGGGATGATGAGCAGCCATAGCGAGCGAAAGGAAGTGACACATAGTGAGAGAAAGTCTGCACTCTGATGAAGCAAAACAGGGTGGGAGTGACAGGCGTGGCGTGGTGTGGCACATACGCAGGAATCTGAGAGACGCAGAGGATAGTTTGATGAGAGGACTGGAATATGAGCAAGAAATAGAGACAGACTGAGGCGAGGATGGAGCGAAGGTAAAGAGAGGACATGGTTTGAAGTGGCAGCAGCTGCAGGTAACAGAGATGAAGACAAAGAATAAGGCTGGCTTTGAGGAAATATGTTTACCCCCTTACGTTTTTTAGTAAAATGTAATGAAGGGTGAATGGGAAAGGAAGGGAGAGGTAAGGAGAGGGTGCAAAGAAGAGGTGGAAGATGAGAAGAAAGCAGAGGAGAACGGAAGGGCATGGAGATGGGCGCCAGGGAAAAGGGACAGATGCAAGTGGAGGAGAGGATGGAACTGGATAGAAAAGATAGAGCGAGCGAGCAGGAGAGGAGAGCACAAGGGGAGACAGGACATCACATCCTTTTATTGTGCAACCGTATACCTCCATGCGAAATCAACCAAATACAGCCACCTGCTTTTAGAGGGAATACAGTAAAAGGTTAAGGAAATAAATGAATACAAGTACTATATATATATATATATATATATATATATATATATATATATATATATATATATATATATATATATATATAAACATTTGTGGTTTTGCAGTAATATTCGTCACCCAGCCCCCTTAGTCAAATAATTCAATAAAATCCAAACACAGAAATCATACACACATTGCAACAATAAACTGGATCCACATTTCACAATGGTGTCAGGATCTCCAATGTCCATTGTGGATAGATGCAAATGAATCCACTGAGAATTCAATGAAGGCCAATGCTTCTTATAACTTCAGAAGTTTTCTCATAATCATCAAAATCAGACTTTTTTCTTCAGTATCAAAGGTAATACAGGTAATTGTGGTCTGTACAATGTAAACAGGAACTACAAATAACCAAAGAAGCAGGATTTTCCATGATGCAGATGTGCCAAAATGTGAACCAGTAGGGCTAAAGGGTGAAAACACTTAACTCACTCAACATTCAGATATTCAGCATGTGTCATGCTCAATAACGTTACACATGTTCATGCCAGACTTGCTGCCAGATGCAGGATAAGGCTTGAATGACACCACCCAGATGTTAATTCCACTGTATGATCTAATGTCATAGATTGGCACCTTAGTGACTTGACAGACAGTAGACAAGAGTTATGAGCTGATATGGCGACCGCCTCAAAAGGGCAAAGAAAAAGAGGGAGATATCTTTTCAGATTTCTCTTCAATAGCCTATTTTCCCCTCTGTTAAAGCTTCCTGTCGTATTGTCATTGTTCATTTCCAGCCATACAATTTACAGTTACTCCAGCTTTATTGAAACTGAGGGGCTGGTCAGTCAAGAGAGTGATACAGCACTATCATTAACATAGATAGGTTGCTAATGGGAAATAAAGTTAACACAGTTAATTTGAAAGACGAACTTGTGCCGTCCACTGCTTTCTGATGACTGTCTGGAGAACGCTGCTCTTTTGTGAAACATTTAAGACTCACTTAAATTTACTGAAACCCCCAGAGATTCCAGTGTTTTAAATGTTGGTGGCAACAAGCCGGTTGATGTCATATTGCTTGTACTGTTATTATGAACATCTGACTGGGAAAATGTAAAGCTTAGATGGTGGTAGAAATCAACTTATGACGGAGGATATACCAATCTAGACGACTTCTAACAATTTCCGATGTAGAGCCTGCTGGAAATTGGAATGCAGATAATTTTGTGATATAAACAGATAGTAGCCCTCCCTCACAACCCTAATATTAGCATCTGAAACTACCACAAGATCTGCATGAGAAAGAAGGCAAAATGAAGACAATAGGGCAGGAGAGGAGGGAATATTTGCTGTTAGACCACAGCAAAGTAGAGAAAGAGAATGAATGAAATGATTAAAGACAAATCTTCATTTCAGTCTGTACTCTCTGGCCTCCAACTCTCCCACAAGAGTCATTCTCCCAATCCATCTTTAAGCCTCTCATTTAATGCCTCTCTCCTTTCCGTTTGACTTTCCAGCCAACACCCTTCACTCCCATGCCACACTGCCTTGCTGAGCAGTGAGAGGCATTGTCTTGTGTATTTACTGGTGGGCCTGTCTTCTTTCACTGCAACACTGGTTCCTTTTTCTAAATGAATGACCTGTTTCTCCATTGGAGAAAATGTGCTGAGGACACTGTACTGTCAGACTGGAAGAGGAGTATTAGCTGATTAGTGGTGCATCACATCACCATAGTGTAAATTGTTTACTGGGACACATGTTCATGTGTGTTTTGTAAGTGTGCATGTACTGTATGTGCTGCCTTGATATAACTTACCAGAGATTTTAAATGAATTAAGGCAAGAGGTTTCAACAGAATTCAAACACTGAGCAAAAATGAGATGCAAGCAAAACACTAACAAAAAAGATGTGTGTCTAAAACTCATACAGGTCTTTATTGAGTATGTGGAAGGTTAATAAATGAAAAATTAAAGCTTTAAACCCTTATGAAAAAATATTCTTGAATATAATGTCTGCCACTTAAAAATGGGACCAAATATTAAGCAGTAATCAATTTCCTGCTTTTATTCTGTTTTCTGATGAGAGTCTGACTATGAACGCCCGGTTTATGGTCAGAGGCACAAAGGCAATTCTCCTTAATATTATCATTATCATTTAGAATCTAAATGATTTTATCTGGGATTACTCAAAATTCATAACATTTCTTTATTTCTCTCTTCAGTCTTTTTCCTGCTAACTTTAACTCTCTCATTCTTTGTTCTCTGAATAACGTTCCCTCTGTCTTTCTCCTTGGGGCTAATATGTCACTTTCACTTGCACTAGCTTTTCTTTTTTTCATCCTACCTGTCTATACTTACTTCCTATCTATATTTTTTCCCCACTTCCTCGTACTGTCCCTCTGTCAGTTCCTATCCCACTTGCTATCCTCATGTTTCTTAATCCCCCTCCCTTCCCTAATTCCGCTCCTCTTTCCCTCCCCCTACTCCTCTCCGTCGAGCCCCTTCTCTTTCACTCCCTCTCTTTGGCAGCCGCTCCACTGCCCCCCGCCTTCCTCTTCCTCCTCTGTTTATGTCACTCTCGCTTCCTCCTTCCTTCTTCCTCTCCTTCCATCCATCACTTTGCTTTTCTCTCTCTCTCTCTCTCTCTCTCTCTCTCTCTCTCTCCCTAAATCAGCCCCAACAGACTGCAGCACCACACATGTTCCAGACCTGCTCACACAAAGACGGATGAAAGAAGAATGTGCAGAGGTATTAGCTCAGGCACAAACAGGCACAGATACAAGCCACTCACTAATGCATGCACACACAGTTACACATACAAACATGCATCAAACATGCTTGCCCGTAAAATACAACCTACCACTCAGTCAGCACTTATGCTCTCATTTGTTGGACTGACAGGCATTTTAGGAAAAGTAGCACAGAAGCAAAAGAAGCAGAGAGTAAGGGAAAGGATGAAAGGAGAGGGGATGAAAGCTCAAAAATAATGGGAGGAAGGAAAAAGGAGGAATAGGACAGGGGACGCAGCCAAAGCAAACTGAAAAGGTTAGACAGACAGAAGGTAAATGGAGATGAGCTGATAAAAAAAGAACAGGGAGCGGGGATGGAGGGAACATGAAGGAAAAAGGTTTATGAGGGGTAGTCAGGAGCCAAAAAAGAAAACACAAATGTGGGACAAAACTGAGGGGAGAGAGTGTCAGTGACACATGATGAGGGAGAGAGGAGGAGAGTGAAAGGGAGAGTCAGCAGGCGCTCATTCTCCCACAAAAGATGAGTGAGTGCTTGTGTGTGAGAAAGAGAGGGGAGGAGTGAGTTGGGAAAGGGAGGAGTGAGGGAGAGAGAAAGAGAGAGAGAGAGAGAGAGAGAGAGAGAGAGACACTGCCATCCAGTCCTGCCAGAGAGCAGCAGCAACAGCAGCAGCAGCAGCAGCAGCAGCAGCAGCAGTGCGAGCATCACCAGCGGACAGGATTCAGATGCACTGAGCAGACTGAGGCAGCGAGGAAATACGGGAATACACACTGACGAAGAGGCAGCAACAAAGGGGGAGGATGGAATAAAAAAAAAAAAAAGCATTTTATTGCTTCTCCTTGCTCTTCTCACTTCTGTTTGGAGCATCCCACAAGCAGAGCACCAGTGAAAACACATACATATGATATATATATAAAATTCCTATACATATATATCAAATTATGCCTGTTTTCAAAGAAGCTGCAGCTGGACAAGGACTGAATTGACAGCAAAGTGAATCCATTGCATGCAAAATTGGGAGATTATGTGCAGCATTTTCTCAAAAAACTGTTGCATATAATGATTTGAGAATTTTTTTGTCCATTTTTTGCTCCTTAGAGAAAAAAAAAGACAAAAAAACATTGATGCCAATGGAAAATTTTGAAAAACTGGCAACTGAGTTGTTGAGGCAACAACACTATCTACAACAACAAAGAGCGGCTGCTGCAGACAGTCCTATATTTCCAAAGGGGGGGTGCTTCTTTTGAAAACAGGATATTTTTTGATCTGCCCTCGGTGCCACACTGCTGTTTGACTGCCGCGTCTCCACTTGTCTCTGTCATCCGAATGGGCTATTATTCCAGCGAGGCTTGTGCAAGTGTGCCGCTGAAAGTGCAGAGGGCAGTCCACAGGCTCTCTGACCCCCGAGCTGATTTTTCCTCAGGGCATGAGAGGAGAGGGTGAGGTAAGTTGTGAAAGGGAGAAAAAGAGGTGGGAGTATCAGAGAGAGCAGAGACTGAGATTAAGATCAGAGTGTAAACAAAACAACATAATCAAGAACTGAGCAGAAAACAAGCCAAGAAAAGGGAAAAAGAACCATCAAAGAGCAATCCGATGCGGGGCACTCCAATCTGGTCAAGTTATTCCAGCGCGTTTCTCTTTTTTCTCAGCTTCTATTGGAAGCAGCAGCACTAAGACATTGAGATAGGAGATTCGGTCTCACAACATCCGCCCTCCCCTCTCTCTCTCTGTCTCTCTTTCCCCTTCTCCTTAGTCTTAGCACTTGTAGGGCAGGACTGAGCAGGGCTAATAGACAGCGTACCCAGCTGGTGTCCTGGGTCTGTTAGAGACCGTTGGATGCACGGGGAAAGGAGGGGTTTCAGTGGAGTGTGCACAGAGCAGCAGCAACAGGAGCCCTGCACACACCGAGCACTAAAAGCCATTGGACTCTTTGTGTGTCGCTTAAAAGCTACGGAGTGACACTGACAGAGCACTGTCACCAGGGGGATTCTAGCTGTTTGTGAGTGTGTGTGTAAGTGTGTGTGTGTGTGTGTGTGAGTGTGTGTGTGCGTGCGTGCGTGAGAGAAAACACGCCTCAGGTGCAAGAGGGACGCTTCTGGACTAAAACCACCATAGGATTTCAGCTTGACAAGAGCCTGGAGCATTTTAAAGAGTATTGAGCAGCTGTTTTTACCTGTTGGGGCTTTGGCTGGAAAAAAAGGAAGGAACTATCTTACATAATCTTTATGAAATAAAAACTTAATATCTAATACAATTCATAAAGACATCAAGGACTGAATTACTGGAGCTACACTTCTCAAGGAGGAAGTAACGTTCACCAAAGTGGACCAAGGTGGCAGTGAAAAGATGCCCACCACAAAAATAAAAAAGCTTTCTTTGAACAGTGACACTGAGAGTAGGAGGATGATAGAAGCAAGTTAAGCTGTGAGAGGGAGAAGTGGAAAACACCACACTCTGGTTAGAGTTTTTCCTGGACAGAACTTATTTGACTCCAGACTTGAGCATTAGAGTGGTTGATATCCGCTCAGGAATATGAGCCCATCTCCGGCGTGAATAGCCATTCATGTGGGAGCACGTGACTATCTGTGAGTTTGAAAGGGATCTGCTTTCCTTTTCTGCTAGCGCCGTCAGGAACCCACAGTTCTCACTTTTCATGGATTCTTCATCCACTCAGCGGGCACGCTCATTGCTAGAAATGCCAGAGGCAGGTTCGTTCGTAGGTAACACACCCTCCTAAACTGGATTCCGTCCAAGCCACCGGATTTGGATTTGTCTACGGCTGCCCCTGCTGTCTGCTCATGACATATGGCTTTGTGAAAGGTGACATTTCCTGAATTTTAGAATACTTGTTCACTTTGATATACAAACACACACACTCACACACACCTACAAATAGGAAGTAGACTTGCCAGGGACTGTGTTGTGTCTGCATGTGAGCGCCTGCTCACAAGGGATTCATTCACTCCCGTTAGGAACCATGCTGAGATGGAAGATTGAATTCTTTCACTCAATTGTTCCTCTGCCCTTTGATGACAATTTAGTTTACTGTAACCGTGTGCAGTAATAACTCCCACAACCCTAACTGAATCCTATTGTATTTATCATTCAGGTATGAATATAGGCTGAACTCCCTCTATTTGTCATAACTATTATCTCAGTGTTTTCTAATCAAAGACTGCTTCACTGACTGTAATTTCATTCCCTGGATATATTTAACCTTCTGTGTCTTTGTTGTTTTTCAAACCTAGGAGCTTTAATTTGGGCCCCTCATTAACAATTACACTTCAGCACTGAGCCATCACAAGACACTCGAGTAAGTTCAAGATGGTCACCTTCATGCATCCACTTTTGATAAGCTTCTCGCTGGCCATCCTGTTGGGTTTGACCTCTCTGGGTGGACGGAGCTCTCGGCCCTCAGGTCAGGCTTTCGCCCAGGTCTCCACCAACAACCAGACAACAGAGCCCACAATGGTGACGGAGTCTGCCCTGGCTACGCCCACACCAGACACCGAGGACCAAACAGTTCCAAGTAGCGGTAACCGATGCTGGGGTTACTATGATGTCATGGGCCAGTGGGACCCACCCTTCAACTGTAACGCAGGTATCTACATGTTCTGTTGTGGTTCCTGCTTCTACCGCTTCTGCTGCCAGTTCAAAGTTCACAGTTTGGACCAAACTTCCTGTTCCAACTATGACACACCTGTGTGGGCTAACACTGGGAGGCCGGCAGCACCTGTCACAGAGGTCCACGAGGAACCAGACCGGGATCGGACCCACATGATCGTGTATATTATCTGTGGAGTGGTCGCCATCATGGTATTGGTTGGGATTTTCACCAAGCTAGGGCTGGAGAAAAGTCAGGGAGGACAGACTGACATGACCAACTCCAGGTAGGAATTGAGAGAGGTGGATGGATGATATTAATATTGATATCAATGGGTAGATAATGGGTATGATCATGATTAGCAGTTAGCTTAGCATAAAGCCTGGAAATGGGCGAAAGTGCCTGGCTCTATCCAGAGTTAACAAAATCTGACAACAAGCACTTCACAAGTCACTAATAAACATTTTATATTTTGTCTGTTAAATCAATACAAAACCCAAAATGTTAAAACAACAAGTTTTAGTTTTACAAGCAGTTGTATTACAGACAATTTTTAAACCAGATGTCTTGCACATTTTTGAACTTTGTTAGGAAGGTTTGATAAGAATCGAAAACTGAGTTAAAACATGTTAGTTAGGGAGATTTAGAGAGAGAGCAAGGCTAGCTGTTTCCCCTCATTTCCAGTCTTTCTGCTAGGCTAAGCTCCATATCTGTCTGACAGGCATGAACGTTGTATCAATTTCCTCATCTAGGTCTCGGCAAGCGAATTGAAGTGCATTCCTTAAAATGTTGAATTATTTCCTCATGGTAAAATAAAGATGATTTCCTGTTCCCTGTTCCCTAAGAATCAATCAGCTCATTTAAAAAACATATGTATAAAGTTCTTTTGGAGCAGTTACATTTCAGATCAACTTCTAAATGATCAAGATAAAGGTCTTGAATGGGATCAAATATTAAATTTTCCTATCAGTAAGGAAAATGAAAGTTATTTGACAATTCAATTACTCAATAGCAAAAGTAATTACATTACATCACTTACTACTTAACAGCAAAGTAATTTGTTACTTTCATTATACAACCCAGCTCCATTAAAGTACTTTTAAATAACTTCAAAACCACTTCACCCAAACCTAATTTAAAAAAAACAAAAAAACAAAAAACACTATGGTTTAAAAGTAGCCAGACTATGTTTTAGAGATGTTAGCTGGCCATCAAGAGTGTGCACCTACAGTACATGTGTGAGCAAATGTCTGCACATGTACGTGTACTCATTTGTGTTTTTATGCATACGTGTGAGACCAGCTGGGACATAAACCAAGCATCTGAATCACAGTGAGGTGATAATGGGTCTGATGACTGTTTGAAACCATGAGGGAAAAAAGGACATAATGACAGAGGGGGAGAGGTGGAGCGAGGAACGGATGGAGGTCAGACGGTAGGGTGCAGACTCAAAGGGACAGATGTCAGGTGATGGCAAGGGAAAAGTTTGGGGGGGAATTACAGTGAGGTTGTATTGTGTTTTCTCTATATTGGTATAGCTGTTTCACATTGATGGGTGATTGATTGCTGTGACACAACTATGACTGTGGCAATGTGTGGCCTCCAGTGAACAATGAGAAGAGAGGGTGGTTTTTGGAGGGGTGGGATATTGAGCGGTTCTGACTGGAGTGCAGCCAACAGCTAATTCTAATACAGAGAACAGGGCGTGTGTATGTGTGTGTGTGTGTGTGTGTGTGTGTGTGTGTTAGCGTGTGTGTGTGTGTGTGTTTGTGTGTGTGTGTGTGTTAGCGTGTGTGTGTGTGTGTGTGTGTGTGTGTGTGTGTGTGTGAAGGGGAAAAGGAGTGTGTGACCAGCCAGCCTATAGGGTGATAAGAGTTGGGCCATGGGGGCTCTTTTAAAGTCCTGTCATTACTGTATCTCTTCTCAACCTTCCAGGGGAAGAGGGTAAACAGAAGAGGAGGATAGCAGTGGACATTAGCATTAATTAATGTATTAGTGCATTGAACCAACTATAACACTATGGAAGCTTGCAGCTGTAGGCACATTTTTATCCCCTGAGTGAAAAGAATATGTACATTGTAATACTTGAGTCAAGGGATTGTTTTGGAGGTATTTCTTATTTGTAGCAGCCCATCTTCACTGGATGCAGGTCATACTGTCAAAAGAAATGTTAAGCTTTTGTCTTGAAGCTTCCCAGAGGTGATGTGCATATGCCTCCAATCAGCAGGACAGATGTTGGCAAGCATCTGTCCTGCTGAAGTGTCCTGGAGCAAGACATTGAAACTCTACTCGCTTGACCATTCACTTTGACCTTACAGTTTTATTCAGTGAAATAAACAATGCAATGAGTAAGATAGAATGTCAGAATTGTTATTATCATTCTACTTTAAAAACAAGTAAAAAAATATACAGCCTATTTTGTTGTTTTGGCAGTGGTAGAAATTGCTATATTTGCAGTAAGTAAGTGACAAAGTACTTTATGCACTTTATTTATTTGACAGATATAGTTATTAGCTACTTTGGAGGTCAAGACTATATATCAAAAATATATGACCAGCTTAGAAAATAAAACATATTGTTGTAAACTGCAGCACCCAACAGTGTTCATATACTGGTTAAAATGATCATAAATAAACAGTATTCCAGTAATATAATATACAACTCCTGCAGGAGTGCTGCATAATGAATACTTCTACTTTTGGTATTTTAAGTGCTTTTTGCTGATAATGCTTAGGATCTGCACACCCACATACATGTTTGACACCTGCTCTGGCTGATTAGACCTACACTCAGGTGTTAGTTGGGTGTAGCTCACACAGTCCAGGAGGTCTAAGTAGACAACATATATGAAAACACTGGTCTGGTTGGACTACAATATGGTATAGCGACTTTTATATAGACAAAAGATCTCAATACTTTCTGCATCACTGCATTTTGAATCAGGATTTGCTGCCTGTATCTGTGTGTTCAGTCAGACGAACTTTGGTAAATCATCATGTTTCAGCATGAGCAAAAAATTCATGTGTATCCTGGGGTTTTATTAATCCGTTTCATAAATGCATAGCGAATAGATAAATCCCAGGGGAATGTGATTTTTTTTGGACCGGAAAATAGTCAGAGACAGAGTGACGACCACAAGGTAGGAGAAAAGACGAACAAAATTGAGTGTGAACAATTCAAAGAATGACATAGAACAAAGGCATGAAAGAAGGCTACACTGGGGGAAGTGAATACTGAGATGCATCCATACTCATTTTACTCCATGAGTAAAATGACAGTTACTCTTAGATATTGCATTTGTTTACACCTGTAGAGAGAGAGAGAAGAATTCAGAGCCAATGACACAGGAGCTAACAACAGCAGTGATGTGACCAGAGCCAAGTGATAAAAGAGCCAGTGAAAGGACAGACTGCTGAAGCATTAGGTTGCAGGGGGATATAAGAACAAAGGGAGAAAGTTATACAGGAGATAAGGAGGTGCCGACGAGTGAAGGGCTAGGCTGTTACAATTCTGCTGGTTTGTCACTGAGATCTGTGGATGACTAGTCAGCTCTTGGACCAGGCAGCATGGATAATGATAGCCTGTCCAAGTCTTTCATAAGGTAATAAAAAGTCTGTTTTACTCTTGAGGGTTTTTATAGAGCATCTTTGGACTTAAAATATAATAACTTTTAGTTTTTTTAGTTTTTTTTAGTTTTTTTACTCTTTTTACGATGGAGGACCAACCCAGATGAAACACATGATGCTGATGATGTGTGATGATGTAAGTAGGACTACTAAATGCATACATTGCCCTATTTAGTTGCCTAAAATGTAAATTTAAAAAATCTAAATGACCAAACAAACAGTAGTGTTTGTATTGGCTTGTGAAAGAATAAAACACAGAGGCCTCTCTCAAGCTGCATACATTTGACAGTGATACACTTTCACCCAGCTGTGCCCAAGAAAGTGTTTGTGAGTCTACATTCAGTCATGTGTGTGTTTGTGCCCTGTCTGTGCTCAACAAATAAATAAAGCCATCAAGCTGTTAAGGTGGTAATGCACTGAAACCTTGGGCCAGGCAATCAAACCAGGCAGCAGCACAATGATACACAGCGCACGTGCACATGCGTGCATGCACACACACAGTCCTCTCATTATAACCACACAGTGTCCCTCCCGTGTCTCCTCCACTACACTGATTTTTACCTCCCAAGCACCTCTTTGTGTTTTTGTTTTGCTCTCAGTATGTCGGCTGCTGCATCTGCTTTGTGGAAACTGCTGCATAGCAAAATCAAAAATTAATTATATCCTTTGACACTTGATTTAGTTGTGGGAGTTTGACATGGCAAATCAAGTTTTTCAATTGCTGACAGCTTGGCTCATGATATTATAGACTATGACCTCACGGAAGATAAAAAGGGAGGAAAAAGGAAGAGGGCATACACAAGAGCCTTCCAAGTATAGGTATAGTGCAGTTAACAGTTTAATATTACCACAAAAATTGAAAGATGACATTTTACTTGAGTGAGTATGTGGAAATGACAATCTCTAATGTATAGACCGGTGCTAAAATTCTCAGTGCTTTACCAGCGTGAGGATGAATCACTATACACACTGCAACTGTAATAATTAGAACCAGGGCAAATAAGGCGTTGCCCAATAAATACTCTGCACATACACCTTTATGAAATAAAACTGTAAAAATAGATTTTTAAAACACAGCTACTAGAGCATTAAGCAGTTTTAAAGACAGTAAAAAAAATACTTGACATCCAATAGCATTAATGATCTAAGTGCCATGCAATGCCCACGTTAGCAGGGTACAGCATGAATAAACTGGTAAAGAAAAGTCTGCTTTTGTTTGAATTGAAAATCGGTACAATCTTTGGCACAACTAAATAATAAATATTATTCAATATGTAAGATTAACACATGTCCACCCACCACATAACATGAGTGTCATCGTGGTGGGGCTTGTATTGTCATTAATGAAAACATAGTAAATCAAGAAATTAGTTTGGCATAAAGCTGCAGGTTATTGGAGAAAAGAATCTTGAAACTAGTGGAAACTCTTAAATACTAGTCCTACGAGATGCAGAAATCACAGCAATGCAACTTATGTTTTGTTATAACAGGTCTTTATGGAGACAGATTGCCAATAAAAGTATTGTATCTGTGACCTCATAAACACAACTGATAATGTTTGAAATATCAAGTGCTCAAGTGCTTTGGTTCTTTGGTCCGGTGGAACAAATGAGCACTTCGTACCAAAATCTATAAATATTTCTTCAAATACACACACGCACATACACACACATGCACACACGCACATGCACACATGCACACACACACACACACACACACGCTCGTACACAGTGTAACGTTCCTCTCATTCCCTTTAACAGCATTGTAGCACTTATCATAAGTTATTCCACTGAAGAGCCATGTGTTCAAGGGCACAGCCGATTGAATGACCCACTGGGGATCTAAACAACCATTTTCATTGGGCATTCTATTCCTTTGCTGTATTGTATTTCATCAACAGTGCTCTCTATTTCCTTTATTGTTCAGCCACAGTGGTGCTTTTCATCATCGCCTCTGACAGGTGTTTAGAGCCAAGAGATAAACATGTGCACACAGCTCTGCTTTTACTGAAACGGTTACAACAGTGGCCAGATGAATACTTCATAGTGGGCTGTGTGGTCCCAACTGTGGCTGCTCTTTTATGTGTCTGTGTTTGTGTCTTTGCATGTGTGTATGTGTGTGTGTGTGTGTGTGTGTGTGTGTGTGTGTGTGTATCTGGGGTGTCATTACTTGACAAAGGTAACTTTAGTTGCTTATCATTTTAAAGAAATATACATATCACACAGCATGAAGAAAATCCTGATTAAAATGATCAAATACAAAGTGAAGAAAATGACTAAAAAAACGATGAAGCAATTCTTCAAATTGACCTTACACATCACAAAGAAACTCATCTTTGATGTTTCTTCAGGCCTCAGTGCTGATTACACTTAGAGCTGATGCTATTCTCACCTTGCACTAACAAGAGCTTGTGTATTTTAGCAAAGCAGTGTGTCTAATTTGCCTTGTTAAGCTAACTTCCTCCCTCCATGCTCAATCTGAACCCAAAATAAACTCTTTGAAGCTGTAGCAGTATGAAAAAATAGACTCTGACCCTCCCAAAGTGCACAGTTAACTCAAGTCAGCAAGGAATTATTATTATTGTTTATGCCTTTTATAAGTCTCTGTTTAGATTTAGGGAAGGGCTGATAATTGCGAATATTTTCATCTGGTCCTAATTTTCATGCCATCATGATGTGTTGCATGTCGTCACCGACTTCACTTTGCAAGTATCTATATTCTTCAAAACACCAAAACTCCAAAAGTGATTAAAACCCGCACCGTCAGCTCTGAAACACACAACACGTTCATGCACCGACCCAAAAGTTTTCTTTCACGCAGGGTTTAAAAGTTTTAATTTAGAACAGCTGAGGTAAACAACTCTGAGGAGCTAAACTGCACTGTAGGATGTCAGATCAGAGAGTTGTCTCCTTCCTGAAGCTTGATCACAGTTTAATACTATTCACGTGTGAACTATCGTGAAATATGATTGCCTTGTGATTGTTTTCACACACAAGTAATCAAGATTTGACACACCGTAACACTCACACTTGTTTTGGATCATCCAAATCAGGTGCATCATTTATCATGTGTATGTTGTCATGTGCAGTTATGAAAGGAAACAAAAACCAAATAATTTAATCTTTTGTAAATATTTTTATTACATGTTTACAGCTAAAGAGCTTCTAGTCTCAATTTATTTTTTATAGAGAAATCTAGTCAACCGAATACGAGGTAGATAAAATTAGTTCCATCCTGTCCAGTTAATTATAAAAATATAGTCTGACAGGCACCATTCAGCTGCCTAACGAGTACTTTTACTTTTGACGCTTTTGAGTACTTTTAAGTGCCATACTTCAAATACCTCTGTAAATAAATGCAAGATTTATGTTTGTAATGGAGTGTTTTTACATTGAAATATTGCTACTTTTACCTTTATTAAAAATCCCAGCATTTCTTCAACCGCTGGATGGACTGGATGTCGTATTCAGGTGTCTCTCTACATATGTGACCCAAAGAGATGGCTGTATCAGCTACATTATGATTGTAACTCCACACCACACCTCAGTGCAGCAGAGCTCAGACAGACAGATTGCTGCAGAGTGCTGAAGTTCCTCAGCTCAACTGTTGCTGCAGTGGCTCCCCACCACAACGGCTTATCTCCATACTTTCTCTTTTCCTCACCCTGTTCCTGTGCATGATATCTATTTCTTCTTCCTTCTTCCTTCTGTCTTCCCTTGTTATATTTCTCATATTTCCTTTTTCTTCACCTTATCTTCTTCTTTCTCCCCTGTTGTGGCCAAAAATCATGCTGAAAAGTATTTATGACAGATATGACAGACAGTCAGATATAAGAACAAAATGGCCTCATATTTTGTACATTTATAGACTATTTGTATGATCTCTGTGGGAACATTACGCACATTATTAAAGCAGTGTAAATTGGATGGAGAAATAGATTATAAAATTGCTGTCTTATATTTGACAAAACATGTACTCTCATTTCTTACAACACAATCAAAACCATCAAGCTACTAATTTTTCTAAGGAATGTGTGCACCTTATCAGAAGTGCTGTGAATTGCTCTGAATCACACACATTGCATTTCAAACGCTGAACTGCCCCAATACTAGTTCCATGTACAACAGACTGATGGATACTTGTGTGAAAAAAGAAGATTCAATGTCTATTTCTCACGTTTACTTTGACTTTTGAAGTCAAAACCTAATATCATTGAATTCACTGAAGGTTTCTGAGATTATAATATATATTTATACGTACCAGTGGTTCCTGTATGCAGAGAAACGTCTAGGAAAGTGAAAGTGTAATTTTTGCTGGCCAAAGTAAAAGTATTGTGTCCTCCATCTCTCCTGTAATAATTTTTCCCCAACAAAAGCACACTGTATTCCTTAGCCCAACTGGAAGCCCATCCTACAGTTTTTTCCTCTCTTCTCAACTCTGCTCTGCTTTGATTGAGTTGAAATTAGTTTCATGCCAAACAGGCTATTTTCTGAATTATGTTTTTATCAAATTTCATCAAAACCCATACTCCAAACTATAGATACAGATATTATTAGAATGTCAAGCATAAGTAGCCAAAACATAATTTTCCACATTTTAGCTTATATTTGAAAAGAAGATAAATGAAACTATAGATAAATGACGTGTGATTACTTCATAATAAGGGGTTTATTTTTTAGCATTGCTGTGGGATGTTAACAAGGTTCTGTGTCACTTTTGACTTTGCAATTTAGAGGCACTGTAGGAGGTTTGTGGGAGGCACCATTGTTAAAGTGTGTGAATACATTCCCATCTATATTCAGTCTAACAAAGCTTTTCTAACTCCTTAGAATTGGGTAAACTCTGTTGGCTGTGGGTTACATTGTGTGTTAGTGTGTAAGCTTGATGTGTTCACTTGTGTGTTTGTGTGTAGTCTACACGGAGTTTGGGAACATGTCGTCCAACGTGGGCTCCATTTTCACTCCAGTGGTCCTGTTAATGGTCTTGTCCCAGTGTAGATTGACGCTGGCTCCAAGTTGCCCTGACAGAAAATCAACTGCTTGCATGTAGCTGTTTGCTGGAGCGCGCACAATAGCAAGCATTACCACTGTCTGTGTACTGTAGCTGGTCACCTCCCTTTCTCCTTCTCCTCTAACTCACCACTTACTCAGCTTTCAAATACTTATCTATCTATCTATCTATCTATCTATCTATCTATCTATCTATCTATCTATCTATCTATCTATCTATCTATCTATATATTTATCTGTCTGTCTGTCTGTCTATCTATCTATCTATCTATCTATCTTTCTATCTATCTATCTATCTATCTATCTATCTATCTATCTATCTATCTATCTATCTATCTGTCTATCTATCTGTCTATCTGTCTGTCTGTCTGTGTCTATCTATCTATCTATCTATCTATCTATCTATCTATCTATCTATCTATCTATCTGTCTATGTATGTATGTATGTATCTATCTATCATTCTATCTATCTGTCTGTCTGTCTGTCTGTCTGTCTGTCTGCCTGTCTGTCTGTCTGTCTGTCTGTCTATCTATCTATCTATATGTCTGTCTATCTAGCTATCAAGTCTGTTTATCTCATTCCTATTCACCATCTCACCATTCCCAGCTGATATGCATCTCTTCATTTTTTGCAATCTGCCTTTCAACCTCCTGGTTCCTGTTAATCTTTTAATATTTTTCTCTCAGTGGAGGAGAGAAGACTGAAAACATTTCACATAGTTAAAATAGCAGATATTATTTCAATATTAATAATTAATAAATGTTTAAATAATTCCTGTATAATATTTTGGTGATAATACATATTATAAGTATTATATTTATAAGTTACATGTGTTATTTATATATATTTCGAACAGCTTGGAAATACATACTATATGGGTTCATTTTCCTATTTAACAATCTAAAAGGGGCACAATACTTGATAAATCTGTGATATCCAGAGACTTGATGACATTGCAGCTATTTGCGGGATTTAGGTAAGTAAACTGCTGTAGCCGGTGAACTAACTGCTAACACACTAACTAGCCAAGGGCATACCAGTGATACCAGTAACAATAGCTACCCAAGCTTCTCTGTACTGGACTGTTTACCTCTTCCTGGCATTTTATTTCCAAGTGTTCATCATTTCATTCAACAAAGCTCCAGGCGAAAAAACAGGCTTATTGACAGCAAGCTCGTTAGCTTTGCCGCTCTGAGGACAATACTTTTGAACAGTTTGTTGAAGAGACATTTTTTTTACCATCGTGTCCTCTCACATCGGTCTGCAAATCACGTTTTGTGGAGCTGTTTATACTTCAATAGAGGAGATTTAAAAAACATTGTGTGATGCAGCTAATAAACTAGGCTCTGTCTGCAATCTCTTCCAATTTACTTTAAAATTATTACATTTACTGTGATTTTATTTGGGTGTTTGAATTCTGAGGGTGTAAATCCATACACTACATAGGACCCTCAAAATTCCTAGACAATGCAACGTTCATGACACACACACTATTTCTTAGCCACATATTATAGATGGGAAAATGACTGTTGTGCATCTATACAGTGTCAGTAATGATGCACAATGCTGCTGACGTTGATGATTAGCAGTTGCCAAAATTTTAATTTAGTACTAGCAATTGAGTGAACTGTTGAGCGCTCATTAAACAAGAAGTTGTGAATAACGTAGTGATTTCGGACCAGTGATTTATCGAGATAGCTGGATACGGCGTCTCGAATCGGCCTTGCTGCTAATGTGTCCCAGTGGCCACCTGTGGTATTGCAACAAAAGAAACTCCCTGGCAGCCCAAAAAGAATGGTCCCTATAGCCAACCATTATCAAAGAAACATCTGCAAAGCTCTTGACAAGACACATGAAACTACAAACAAGGTTGGTTTTTACTCCATCATGAATTTTTACACCATGGAGGTTTTATTTTACGTCCATTATATCCTTCCGGTGTTGTCACTGAAATGAGTGGGTGCCAAAACTGACTCTGGTATCCAGTTCTCATAATACATCCCTGAATCGGACACAGTCCTACATTCACTTCCACAATTCCTTCCAGCTCTGTGTTTCCTCAATGGCTAGCGCTGTCAGCACAGCTTTTGGTCAACGGCCCAAATTTGCATTTCAAAGGTCCCAAAAGTTGAACTTGTGTGAAAAATTTAACAAGATTTACTCTGCACCTGAGAGCAAATCCACTTCTTGCCGTTTATCCAATGGAAGGAATTGATTTTACTTTGAAATATCAGCATTGCTGGTGTGACTCGACTTTATAACCGATGTCTTTATAAAGCCTGTCTATATGATCCGTTGCGAACTGCTCTTCTTCGTGATCATCCCACACTTGTTTTAAGTGCTTTCATTAGTGTGTCTTCTGATCATGACAGCAGCATTGCACATGATGAACAACAGGGAAATACAGCTCTTGCTCACCATAGTGTACATAGTAATTTCTTATAGATTATTATTGATAATACTAAGTAATCACTTTTCCATTTTGCCTTGCAAGACTTAAACCAATTTGTTGTGTTGCCTGATGCTGCAAGTCTGTTTCTCCCTCTCTTGTTTTCTTTCCCATTCTTTTTCCATACTTCCTCTGTCTGTTGTGACTCTTTCACGTCTTAGTAATTGCCTCTCAGCTCTTGTCCCTAAACACCATCGTATCTTAAGCTTTAGACGTAGATTAAACGAGAAAAAAAAACCCATCCCCTTCGCCATTCATCTTTCTCCTTTCTCCTCCCCCCAGCTTCCACTAGCCCTCCCTATCCCTACATCTATCCCCATTCCTTCTCTCTATAGTCCAAAAATAATTACCTTCCAGCTCATATCGTCCGAACCCTTGGACATGCTCTGGACTGTGAAGGGACAGAGATGAAACAAAAGAGGAAGATGAGTGTCAATGTGGGGAAACTCCGAAGGGGGAACAGGATGACACAGCGAGGAGGAATTCATTTCTTTACTTTACTCTCTACTCTCAACCCGTGCCATTATCCTCTTTCGTTTTCTGTTTGCCCTTCCCATTCAAGTACTTTCCCATATGTTTGTGCTCATCTCATTCCACAATGGTCTCTTTCTTTGTCTCTTTTCGCTAGTGATCCGTTCTCCCATTGCGTGCTGATCGTTCTCCCACTCTGTCCCATATCTTCTCCTACCATTTTTTGGCATGATAGGAGAACATATATTGTAAAGTCTTTTAATGATCAAATTAAGGGCGGACCATAGCTTGGCAGCATGTACAGTCATGTCGCTGCATATATGTCCTGTGTCTGAGAGCAGTTGAAATATTCCCAAACTGTATTACTGTCGCCAGATGGATTTTTCACCCTCTTGTCTTTCTTTTCCTAACCAACACCATTAAGCACTTGCACACAGATACACATACTTTCTCTCACCTACACACATAATAACATACACAAACCTGCTGCAACAGGCTCCGGAGTGCAGTTCCTATGTTGAGACTATTGTCCCCAGTACTTTCTAACTGATTGCTATGGCTATAAATTAAAACATCGAGTGCATAAGATGTGGCCATGTGCATATATATGTGTGTACGCTCATGCTGAATATTGTCAGTGTAACATGCCGTGACCACTTATTAGGTCTGTCGTCACACTGGATTTTTAGAGCAAGTCTCTGGAAACTTTAAGAAAGACAGCACTGCTTGATTGTTTTTTGATCTTATAGCAGAGCAAAATGTTCCAGAGGGATTTTCCTGATTGGAAATCTGCATTTGAAAGTTTTTTTTATTTATTTAAAAAACAAATCTCTGTGCAGTGTTGGAATGTAACTCATTTCATTTATTCAAGCACTGAGGTTTTTGTACTGATTGATTGATTCTCATTTGTACTTATACCTCTACTCCACTAAATTTCACACTTTTAACTGCAGTATAGCTTTCGCCTGACAGCTTTAGTTACTTTAAAAATTTTGATGTTTGCATACAAAAGAAATGAAGAGCTTATAGAATAGAATACTATATTACAAATGAAACGGTTTATTCACATAAAGCTGAAACCATTGGTTGATGGACAGAAAAATAACTGGCTACTAGTTTGATAATGAAAAGGGATTTTTTTGTATAAATTTCCCAAATTCTGATTCTCAGTTGTGAGTCTTTGAGCTTTTCCCTTTAATTATCTTAATGATTTAAATAATTATAAATGCAATTAAATATTATTTTTGACATTTTTATACCACTGATTGAACAAAACCTAGGGTTCTGGGTTACTGTGATGGTATTTCTAACTTTTAAATCAGTTGATTAATCCCGAAAATGATCAACAGATTAATCTATAAAGAAACTCATCACTAGTTCCAGACCTATATAAAATCATAAGGAATTAGCTCCACCTCAATGCAATGCGACAGTAAAATGCTGTTTTCATATTAATACATGAATAATAACAATCTAATGATATAATAGTATAAGACTCAAACTGATACATGATAAATCTAAGTAATTTGTTTTTCTATTCAGTCAGTTTGTTGTTACAAATGGTTTTAAATAAGCACACATGACCCTCGGTGACCAGAGGAAGAAGCTAGCCGGAAACATGAATTGGATGTGAGACCAAATTTGGTCTGAAACAAAATACATTGTTGCTGAAGGCAAATTTCTAGGCATTCTATCCTTCCTTTGACAGTGACATTAGCAATACAGACAGGAAAAAAAAAAACATAATGGCAAGCTTCAGTTTGCATTTTAATCCTGGTTATGTGAATGATACAAAAGATTTGTACAAAGGGACAGCTTTTGAGTTGTTTTTCCCTCAGACCGATCCCTTTGACGGGATGAAATTGGTAAGACTTCCCAACTGACTCCAATTAGAAAGTATTTTGGAGAAAGATTTCTGTTCTTCTCGATGATAATTCAGTGATACAGAACATCAAAAGAGATAGTTTGCTGTTTTTTCATCACTGTTCCAAGGCAGCAAAACAGGGGTTTATCCTGTATGTTAGTTGTGTAACATGCCATTTGATTGATATGATGTGATTGATGAGACTCCAGGGCCCACAGTCCTTAAAATCACTAAATGATTTTATCAACTCCTTGACTCGCTTTAATTCCCCCCACTCCCACTCCTACACCCACCCCCATCCACATGCACATATACTTGTACTCACATACACACACATACTGTGTTCAACAAAGCAGCATCGACAGTAACAACAACAACACGGAGTTAATCTTACCATTTGCACATTTGCAATCTCAAAATAGACATTTTCTCTTTTACAAAAAGCAGCAGTTAGTGCAAACCAGAGTGGAAGGGTACAAGATGTTTTGAGGGAATAGATGCTTTTGCAGAATAATAAACTTGTATCTGATTAACACACACTCATCCTGCTTCTCCCCTGCTTTCCCTCTCACACACACAGAAACAAACCCGCTCTTACAATCTGCCTTAAAAATTAATTTGTTTGTGCTGGGTTTCGCTTTTCACTCAAGCAAAATATGCCTGTCCGCCATCTACCCCCATCTCCCTTTGTACGCCCCCTCTACCTACGTCACACACGCACAGACAAACACACTAACGCTACTGTAGGTTAAGCTAAAATCTGTAACTTTTTATGTTGTCTCCCACTGCAGTCTGCTATGTTCCAAACTAGTCCTATTTTATGATTGTTTGAAAACACATTCCTCAGTTTATCATTGTCAACCCAGACACAAGACTCCTGACAAAATGTGGCAGTTTAATTGTCTCATTATATGAAACATTCAGGAAGAGAGTGTTAAATTCCCCGCATGCTTGACTGACGCAGCGGCAGAATATCCTGTATCTCTACTATCTGTGTATTGAACAGGATTGCATTTGTTCTTTGCACTCAGTATTAATAACACAGTGTTTGAGCTATAATGAAAATCAATCAGGATTTAGCCCTGCAGTTACAACGCATGATGACACTATCACAGTACACAGGAGCTACTGTTTTGCAGGAACTGTGGTGTTGCAGCAGTCTGTTGAGCCAAAAGCAAATTTTAAATTTAGTATCTTACCTGCATCTTTTTTCAGTTTCCTTTGGAATCCTCCCATCATCACTGGATACATGCCTGGTTTTCTAATACTCCGACTTACAACTCTTTCCAGTTTTTATTTTTATTTTTTTACTGCTACTTTGCTGGTCAAAATGTTGCCAACGCTGTGTCAAGTGCTATCCTCAATTAATTCTTTTGTACAATAAATAAATCATGCACTTTGTTGTGTACTCATTGCAGCAATTATGTAATAACACCAGCTATAAGCATGAGAAAATATTAATGAGACACCCAAGCATTTTTATTTCTTAAGGGTAAAAAACTGGGATGTCCTTTGTGAATGCAAAGATTGCAACAAATTTAATCAAATGATGAAAAAAAAAGTCAGAGATGCTCAAAACTTTTGCAACAAGATTACTCTCAGGGTCAAAAACAGCCATTACTCTGAATGTGAATTGTAGTGCACACACACACAAGCGCACACACACACACACACACACACACACACACACACAGAAACATACGCGCATCCTCACATTTGGCAGCAGCAAAGCAGTCGATATGTGTGTTCTAATTATACTGATGTTGTATTAACGTTTCAATGTCAGCATGATGCAACACTGATGCTGGCCAAAGGAACCTTGTCCCTGCGAGAAGGGTGGAAAGAAAGAAAGAAAGAAAGAAAGAAAGAGAGAAAGAAAGAAAGAAAGTAAGATAGAAAGAAAGAAAGAAGGAACAACAGGCAAAAAGATAGACAAGAGAGCAAGTGAAGAATGAGAGAGGAAAAGAGATGTTGATGTCTTGCCCTTGAGCTGGAGTGAAAACAATATAATACTCCCCATGGGCGACTGTGAAATAACACAGAGTCAATGGAAAATGACAGGGGAACTGAAATTTCTCATCTCTACATGACAGCCATGATGGTCAAAATACAACTTACCTTATCCATTCACTCCTCCCACTCTCCAGTCATCTCTTTTTCAATCCATCACCTTCACCCCCAATTTATACTTTTACCTCTTCTTCCTTTTCCTCCTATTCCCTCCCCAGTTATCTTCCTCATAAACTCTCCAGCCCTGTCTCTCAGTACTGGTATCTAGCCCCACATTACTTGTTAACATGTCAACTCTGAAGAGCTGTGATTTTATCCAGTAATCTTTATATACATCTGCAACTGCGGATAAACCCTGTGGCTTTAAATCAGTAACCATATTGCGTCCTCATGTTTATAACACATATGTCTTGCTGAAATGCCAGTATGAAATACTTGAACCCTCTGTGTACAGCTACTTAAAGTGATGACCCTGATGATTAGAGAGACCACCATCTAACTAATCATCGACCGACTGTGTTGTCCTCAGGCTCACTGGCAGTCTGCTCTGAGCGTCACAAACGGAGATATTAATTGCTGCTTCTACTCCAGGTCCTGGCCTGAAAAGGTTCAATAGGCCAACATCAGAGGACTTGAGGGACTGTACAAGGAACAAAATGCATGTCTGGGACTTACTCTGGATGTATTGTGTTAAGCCATTTGAAAAGAACTGGCAAGTAATATCTTTACCTCAGAAAAAGTTTCTTATTGTAAAAAAAACCTCTTGTTTCCTTTTACCATCTAAATTAATCTGTTTTCTTCATTTTTTAGTATTTCTCTCCTAATCTCTGTGCATGATGAAGTAGCAGGTAACAGTACAACTGGTACATCTAAATAATTGGTAACGCCCTAAGTCCTCTCCTGTAGAGAAATGTTGATGTGGTTGTTGCATTGGAGCAGAGGTTCTCAAAGAGCCTTATCTATGTCAAAAAGTGTTTATAATGCAACATGAAAGGAAAAAAAGACAATATTAAAGGATTATTATTCTCATTACTTGATAATTTTTAAATTTTGGAACCAAATTTTCTGTAATACTTTGGGGGATTTAAACAGGAAGTTTACTGTTTCCCAGGATTCTGTGAGATACGCTGTTGCCTACAAATAAAACCCTTTTTTATTTTTAGCCTTCACTTGTTTACATTTTGGTGAAATAGCATTAGCAGTTCCGGTTTACAGTGTGCCCATGGGTGTCCAGACAACTATCACTGGATTACTTTGATAGTGAATTTATAAAAGAAAAAAGAAACATATTCTGGAGTTACAAGCTGGGGTTTTTTCTGAGGTATGACTATGAGAGGGAATAAGATTTTGAAGCAAATTGCAGCAATTAGGCAGTTAGGGTTTTAAAGTGCCTTAAATAGCTCCATGAGGTGTTTGTCATAACTGCTGTTGCTGCCACAACTGCTGTTTGTGTTGGTTAACAGGCCATATCAGTAAGCCAAACTTGAATATATAGACAAAAAATATCAATCATGCTGCTTTAAGTAATACAACAAGTATAAGTCATCATTCTCTGTGTTGCAAACTGTTGTATTATTCAATGAATTAATGGCAGTCTTTGCTTTCCCAATCTTAATTTCTATTTACTGCAAGTGAAAGCATCACTCTGTTTTTAACCATTTTAAGCTTATACCCTTGAAGATTTTCCCAGCTGGGATTATGGGAAACCTAGCAGTGGCAATCACACTGAAGAAGTACAGAGGCTGATGTAAAACAAGCATTTTTGAGTTCAGCTACTGTTCCGGGAAACAAAGTCACTTTGTGTATCCTGCTCGATCCTGCTTTCCCTCCTTTGTCCTCAGTGATGGATAAAAAACACTGGTTACCACTAGTCCCCTTAACCAACAAACCCAGCCCTTTTTCCCACTGTTCGGCTCTGTTGTTTAACCATGCAGAGTCCTAACACTCCTTACGAAAGTGGAGCATGAAGGCACAGAAACACGGTTACATAACACAGGACAAGAGAAGAGTGAGTTAGAGTGAGAGTGAGAGGGTTTGGGGAAAACAGAAACAGAGAGCTTCAGAGGGAGAACAGAGAGCACAAAGAAAAAGAAAGCAGATAGATGGGGAGAAAATGAGCAAAAGAGAGAATTGGTTAGTACAAGTGATGGACAGATAAACTCACAGACATAAAAGAGAAAGAAGGAAAGCTGAACAGCGACAACAGAGAGAGTACAGACATAGAAGAAGGTTTTTTATTTTTGATTTCGTATTGATGTAGTCTTTAGTATTATGATTAAACAGAGAAAAGGACAGGGCAGTTAAGGCTTCGCCTTTATTTAGATTCGAAACAGAAGGTAGCAATGCTGGCAAAATTAGAAATATTTTTGGTTTGTTTGTTTTTTAGGGTAAATCTGTGTTCATATAGGTTTTAATTAATTCAATTAGATTATTAGAAAACAAAAAATAGGTCATTTGTCACTGCCTTTCAGAATGACCGACATGAGTGTTTTCTAATCTGACACTCCTCCCAGAAGGACAACCACAAAACTGGCTGTTGGCTATGACAAGTACTATGACAAAGGCAGGGTACATCACCCGCTTGTATAAGTGGTAATAATGATAAATTAAAGTAAAATACTTTTTCTGTCACCATTTGAACATACTGCACATCTTTTTAGAATAGAAAGTCAAACCAAGTGGACCGCTTTAAATTCTTGAAGATGTGTAACCTCTCATCCAAAAGGCTTTTTCAGTACTGAACACTGTTCGTTTTGTGTTAATGAAAACTATGATGAAAAATATCTAAAGCTGAATTCAAGTCACATTTGAAAACAAGAACTATGACAAAATGTATTACATATTTCTTCATTTAACAAAAATTAAAAGATAAAAAAGAACAAAAATGGCTGAATGGACAATTGAAGCACCTACAGTTTTAAGAAGAAATGACTAGCCTGCATCGGTGGAATCACACACTGTAGCAGAGCTTCTTCAGTAACAGTATTCTATTGAACAACTGAGTGAATGCAGCTTCTGAATCATTTGCTGAACAGCCACCGTGGCTAAGTGAGCAGGAACAACAGAGAGAAAGTTTTTGTGCTCAAACAGGTAGAGTTTGGAAACGATAGCTGGATTTACTGAGTAGAGTCAGGCGGTGATATTACTGCAGAACACGTTAGAGAACAAGTAAAATGTCTTTTCCACTAACCTCACCAAACCTGACAAAACCTGTAACCACATTAACTACACAGCAAAGATGGTGGCAACTGTAGCCTCAAAACATGTTTAGAGGACATTAAAGCTAAAAAATGTAATTGAGAAAAACGATTCTAAAATGTACTTCGTTTCTGTTACTAAAACTGGAAAAAATTAACTAGAACTAATATAGTTCTCATCAAAAAATAAAGGCTAAAGATTAGATGCCAAAATTAACACTGGTTCTGAAGAACAAGTAAATCATCATCACTGTAAATAAATAAGCAACCGATAATGAAAGGGGGTCAAAGCTGAGATTATGTTTTCTGTTATGTTTGGTAACCAGTCGGATCAGTGTTTTCTTCAAGGGATTGAACCAATGTATTCTTTCTGTGCAGATTTAAATACATAAGAAGAAATGAAAACAATTATAGATGCACCCATCCCAGAAACTTTAACCTATCACAAATGCTAAGCTGTTGACATACAATATGTAATTTAGTTCTTACAGGAGCTTCAATTTTTGTAAAGCAAATATCAGAAAGAAAGGAATAAATCGGGTATGAACGAGCAGCCTTCACATGACCTTTGCATTTGCCCTCTGCAGTCCTCACCATCTCGATGCCTCCCTTTCTTTCTTACTCTCTCCCTCGTTTCCTCTTTAATCGCTTCATTTTCTCCTCCTCTCGTCCACTCTTTCTCTTTTTCTCTCATTCATCAGTCTCTTCTTCATCTCTCCTCCATTTGGTGTCTTCATCAGTGTGAAATGTATAGAGAGATCTACATTCTAGCCACATGCTTCCTCGCCTCCCTACTTTTGTACAAATGAGTGTGATAAATCTTAAGAGTGAGAAGGGCCGCTATATGTGCTGCATACATATTGTGGTAGAAAGACAGAGGACGGCAAACCAAATGTTCACAACATTTGGTGACAAGAGTTTAATATTCTGTCAATGCATGACAAGTACAGACACTGGAGGCTGAAAAATGTAATGACACTGGAGCACTTTACATTCTGTTAACGAAAAACACTTTTACTTGATAAATTATCAGGAGTCTGTGGTCTTGTCACTTCATGTAAAAAATGGAACCGATTTTGGATAAAATCATATAAGTGGGGAATGCTGTCGAAAAGCATCAGGGAAAATGTACGGAATGGATACCTGAAGTCTGGGGGAAAAAGATGGAGCCCGGTCTGTTTTGTTTTCAAAAGCATTATATTAAACCACTTCATCTGAGATGTTTAATAGTCCATAGTGAATTTGACATGTTTAAAACGTTGGTGTTGAAGAAGTCTTTGTCATTTTATAAATTAATTGAAATACAACTAGTTGGTATACTTTGAGTAGCTGACTATCTCCTCCTGTCTATCTTGACATTGATGCATTTGCATTGATTGTTATGGATCTGTTGATCCACGATGTAAAGTGACCCCGCAGTGTTAATCCGCAGGCTACTGAGAGTTCAACAGTCTCTGCATATGTACCTTAATACTGTTCCAATAAGATGCTGTGTGTTGACATGGGAAGCTAATGCCAATTGCAGTTAGTGTATTAGCGTGCCATCAATATTAGAACATATTTCAAATGTATTTCAGATATGCATCGCCATTGTGTGTTGATGTCAACTATTGTAAAGCTAAAAAAAAGGCTACTTCAGCTTTCTTGTTTTTTCTTTATTGTTTTTTTTATGGATGATATTTCATTCTAAGTACAGAGCAAGTGTTTGTGTGAGAGTGAGTGTGGGCCCTTTCGTGAATAGCTCTGAATTTTCTGCGATAACTACTTACTGTATAAAGCATTTTAAACACGTGTTTTCACTTAACTAAACTTATTTAAACTTTCAGTGCTGTGCATGTGTCACATTCATAATCATTAAGGATTATTAAAACAGGTTAACAGAGTGAAATAGACAAAAATGGTTATTAAATCATAAATGAACACGTAATTTGGGGGGGAATTAAAAACAGTGAGTTGTTTACTCCTGACTATTGAGTGAGCAGGTTGATGTTTCAGTTTTAAAAAAGCTTTTGATTAAGTCGTCTGGTAACGTATATTAGCTCAGTGAGCCTCAGGTCAAAGCACCCACGTCCCTGCCCATAGTACTACAGTACCATTGAAACTGTAACTAACAATTAGCTACATGGGTCACGTTCTGCAATATACCACTTTTTTTGTTTAGGTCGGCCATGATAATTGATGCCTTACCTGTGTTCAGTTACAGTCGGTATCATTAGATATTTTCAAATGAAATAAAGAAACGAATATTATTTTAGGTTATCATTTACTGTATAGTCTATCGGTATGCATTAAATATTGAGTCTCTTGTTGTAATTTATCACTGTGGCAATGGACCATAGCTGTTTGTCATTGCAGAGCAGTGACATCCCACAATGGGAACTAAAAATGTTTTTTAGGCTGAACAATCTGTCCTCTGTCTCCATCTTGCTCATTGACTTGTCTTTTCCCTTCACTCTTCCTTTTTCTATCTACAGCAACAGAAGATGCCTTAAAAAAACGCTTAAAAACAGACCTCCACCACTTCTGAGAGAAGAAAAAACAAAGCAGAGCAACTAGTACACTGTCAAAACAGTACACGGTGTCAACAGGAAGTAGCTGTTATGGCATGATGGCACAGGGATCTGTAGTTTTCCACCACGATTTACTGAACATTAACATGATGCTTCTGCCTTTTAATGTAGTACAGCCCCAAAATTGATCTCTCTTTCCTTCTCTTCAGAGCGCATGTGGTGTGTGTGTGTGTGTGTGTGTGTGTGTGTGTGTGTGTGTGTGTGCGTGTGTTTGTTTGTTCACTGTGAGCACACATGCATGTGTTTTTTTATATCCTGCTGGGGACTTTAACCTAAATGCACACTAACCCATGGGGACACATGTCCCCATGGGGATAAAATCTGCGATCACCAGAGGCAGAGAGTTTTTGAGGTGCTAAGACTTGGTTATAGGGTTCAGGTTTGATCAGGCTTAGGTTTAGGTAAGGTTTTAGGTAAGGTTTAAGCATAGGTATTTAGGTGTGATGATTAAGGTTAGAGTAAGGGGCTAGGGAATGCATTATGTCAACAAGTGTCCCCTTTGGGATAGTGGAACAAAGGTGACCTACTGTGTGTGTGGAATCTATACATCCATGTTTGCATGTGTGTACATGTGCGTACATGTGTGGCTCTAAATTAAAGACCCAATCAGTTGTATCTGATCATTTAAATTGTCAAAATCATATCATCATAGATTTGGACTTACTTTTGGAAGATCATTTAGCATATTGCTCAATGATTATTTATTAAATTAACATGCCTTTTTTAATTCAGCCTTCATTTCATGTATCAGGAAACAAACACCCGCCCATGTAGATGCATTCTGCCTCTTCATCTGTATGTGTGCAGGGCTTAATTTACATGTGCACCTAAGCACTCAACATATAATAAACCACGTCCTGTTGGTGATATCCCCTCTGTCTATGTGTCTATCTGTCTCCCTCCATCCATCTCTAAGTGATGAGCATCCCAGCTGCTTAGCTCATGCTAATATCTCCAGTCATTAAGTAGATTTATGGCCCTTTCTTCTCTCGGAGCTATAGGAACCTTTCGAAGACTACCAATCAATGTCCTATCTCCCTACATATGTCTGCTCCACCTGTTTTCTTTTCTTTGTGGGGCAGTGAGCAGAGCACACACATGTATAATGGCAGAGAAAAATAAACATTGTGAGAAATAATCTTAGTTAATATTTAGTTAATAAAGTAAATAAAAAATTAAAATAAATAATATTTATATATTATTTCTTTAATCAAATTTATGAAAGAGATGAAGCTGTTCAACCCAGTTCCACCACAGACCAAATGCAGGTTATAAAGAGTTGAGTAATACAGTAGTTTAGTCACTCTGCATATTGGACATTTTGTCTGTTCTGCAGTGAATAAGTAAACGAAAAACAAAAGAGAAAATTCCACATAATTTTCCACAGTTCACAATATTTTCTGGCCACCTTTAACTAATAAAAAGTTGACCATTTGTGAGAAGTTCTCAGTTTTGAAATAAAAAACAAGTGGCCTACTGTCTTTACTTAATTTGAAGACATACTTCATATTAAAAAGATCATACTACTGCTGATATGTGTAATTTTTTCATCAGCCAGTAGCAAAGAATGACCTTAGGACACCATGGATGTGTTAGCATAAGACATTCGGACAACACCATATATGCACACACATACACACAATGCCACATATCACACTCGTCAAGAACCGAAGGCAACGCCTATAATATTATTAAATGTATTGTGTCTAAGCCCTTGCTAAACGTGAATAACATGCATGCTTCATAGAATACAATGAAAGTTGTTAATGGTCTTCATTGTCATCAGCGAAGTAGCAATAAAAAACTAGAAGATTAGTCCAGTATGTAGCCTGGCTTAGTTTTGAGCCCATTTCTGGGTTGCAGCAATATAATACACTGTTGTCACTCTGACAAATTAGCTTTGCACTTACAATTAGTTAGGGGACATTGGGAGAGACAAATTAAAAAGAGTGATGCAGCAGAGGCTGAGATATTCGGTCTTTTAGTGGATAGTATGGGTCAGTCTCCAAAAGTCTGAGTAAGACTGAGTCCTACATTTCCCATAATGCAACTGGATAAAATCTTTTATGCAATCCTTCTTTCCTGGTAAACATGTCAAACTCTGCCTACCCATAGTTTTAATATCAATCTATGAATATAATTCTGATGACATCATAATCCTGATGACATCAGGACTATATTTTCCAATTTTAAAAGGACATGACACAAGACATGATGAAGCTGTTTTTACAGGTTGAATAGTGCTCTTTGTGAGAAATAAACTGATTTTCATGGGTCTAAATTGGTAGAGTGCCCCTGTAATTCCTGTCTAAACAGGAACTCCAGTCCCTTGTACTTGCATCCAACAACCTATGTTATCTTCTATCTTTATTAAAAAGTTTGCATCATAAATCACAATAGTGTGACTTTCACCCCCAAAACCATGCACAATTAGCCACATATTATCTGAGTCAATTTACTGCTCAACAATATTGCTACATTATTTATGGAGTCCCACATTTATTTATTTATATTGTGTGCACAGACGTAATCAGTACATTAACAAATAAATGATATTTTCACATCATAAGATATAGTTAAATTGACCATTAGGCCAGTTGGCAAAAGAAACACAGTGTTCCTTTAAAATGTTTGTATGAAGACAGGCCTGCAGGTAACTGCAAGCTAAAGCTACGCATGTGCATCAACAAAAAGCAATAAGCCAGAGGGAGTAAGGTGGGGGGTCGGTGGTAGTTGGGGGATTCTGAGAAGACGCTACAAGTGTGTGCGCTTATATGTCTGTGTGTGTGAGTAAGTGAATCAGAGGGCAGTTTGTCATGTTGCTGCTCCACAGCCCTGATCCAAGCTGACAGGTGAAGCTAAGCGCAGCTAAACAGCACACGTAACAGAGAGGACGCGTGAGAGAGGCAGGGAGAGAGGGGCAGTCGGGAGGCAGTGGAGATAAGGAGAGCCCAATAGCCTTAAAAAGACAGAGAATGGGAGATGAGAAAAGAAGGATGAACATAAAGTAAGTGTGAGAAATAGAGGAAAGGGAAGATAGTCATTTAAAACAGAAACAGGCAGACCGGAGAAAACAAGCAGGAGGCAGGACGGAGAGAGAGTGTGAATTTGAGCAAAATGGAAAGCTTGGGGAAGGCAGGAATTTAGATTAAGTGGTGAAAGCGATTGATTAATTGGCATTTTATCAAAAGAGAAAGTTAATTTTTTATACCCTCACTCCATTAACCTATCCGTCGCTCCCTTCTGCCTCTTTTTATGTCTCTCGCTTTTCCTCTCCACTTCCCCTGGATTGGTCGTTTGTCAGCATGCGCCACTGAGGACATGTGTGGGAACTGATTCAATGTTTAATTGTGATTTTTATGAGAAAGATCTCATTTGAGAACATGGCAGTGAAAAATATTCATGGTTATTGTCTGCTGAGAGTATATATTAAGTTGTTGGGGAAAGACTGGAAAATGCACATGTGCCATAACAGAAAAAAATATATGTTGCAAATAGACAAGTAAAATAAGTAAATCAAAGTGATATAATAGCATAAAGAATCTAAAACAGTGTTTAGCAAGCGACTCTTGAAATTGAATTTTTGCTTTCTTTGTGTTTTCTTCATACCTCTTGGAAACCATTTTTAAAACCAGGAAAAGCGAGGTAAAGTGATTGTAAAGAAGAAAGAAAAGGGCAAATAAAACTCTTGTGAAAATGATATCTAATCTTTCAGGATATCATGGGGAGCAAAAAGACGAGGGGAACCTGCCATGTCTAAGGAGAGAATGAATAGTTTAGAGGATGAATGCAGACAGATCAAAAGTGAAATGGCACCGGTGAAACGGACAACACATCTGAGGAAAAAAATGGATGTATAAAAGATGATGTGGAAGAAGAGAGAGGTTGAGAGAATGAAAAGGTAGAGGGTACAGAGACAGAGGGAAAGAGGGAAAGAGAAAGAGAGAGAGACGTGTACGTGTGGATGGAATTAAAAGTAGTCAATGCCGGACAGGTTAATAGATTAGAGTCGCTGATGTGACCCAACCTGTAGCTACACCCTCACTCATTTGAAGGGAAAAGGCAAGCTCAGTCTTACTGTGTGTGAGTGCACATGTGTGTATTCGATTTCATGACAAACAAGTAGCAATAATTGACTGAGAGGTGCTTTTCCTTTAGTACATTATTCCACATTGTCAGAGTGTCCTTGCACTCTGTGTGTATCTGTGTATAAACCCTGTGACACAACACATATTGCACGTAGCTTTGATGTCTGCGTACAAGGCTGCACTCTGAACTGAATGCAGTGTGAAGGGAATATCTATGCATGTGTGTATATGTGTCATGAGACAAACACAGGTTGACTCCTGGCTTCCACTTCTGTTGTGCTGCATTTCAATGCTTTTTTTTTTCAGTGTTGCTTTCCGTTATGTTACATTGCATTGAATCAAATTTCTAGTGCTGCATCAAATAGAGTAGCGCTGAGTGCTTTTGTTTTATCTGCATGAGCAATACAACTACTGTGATCAAACAAGGTTACTTTCATATGTGGAGATTAAATGCGACAAGTGAGAAAAAATAAGAAATATAGGCAAAATGGCATATATGCTCTTAGCAGTTGAGTCGCATTGAAAAATACCATAAGACTGTTGGTCAAACTCTGGTATTAAGTGATGTGATCGGGCGTAAATGGTACCTGGTCCAAAAAAGTGAGAACTGATAAAATGATTGTGTGTAATGTAACCACTGTGGATCCTATTCATAATATTTTTCAAACTAGACTGATGATGATAAACTGTCTCAGAGGACAAAAAAGCTTCACAAAAACTTAAATCTCAAAATATACCTGTGTAATTGCATGAGTAGGAGACTGGCTGAAAATGGCTGCAACAAGAAGGACCTTTCTTTTGTGGGTTTAAACAACTTTGTGACCCACAGACTATAAAATACTCCTGGGTAACCAAACAACCAAGCCTTTATTTCTGAATTTAACAGAATGACTTGAATTTTAACTCAAAAAAACAGTTGGCTTAATGTCATGTTAATGCACATGTCATGAGAACTGAATATTACAGCCGTGAAACACACAACCAGCTGCCAGCTGCTGGCTGTACCATGCACATATGTTCTTGAAAGAGGAGACCGAGAATAAGGAAAGTTATAAGGTGTAATCAATGATGAGCCCAATAGACCGAAAAATCACATGAAAAGAAAAGGGAAAAAGTGTTAAATGTGGAACTCAGATGAACATTAATGCTGTAGAAATGGGGACACTCTTGATTTAACCTACAAGCCGCTATTTCAGGTCCTGTAAGTATCTCACTACCGGATGACACACAAACAGAAACGCACAATTTGATCTACTTCACCTTCAGCCAAAGTTCATATTTAATCTTTTCACTCCCTTTTTGTTTTTAGCAGTAGAGTATTGTGCAGCTTTTGGGCGTCGTGTGCTCTCCCTGAGTGAAAAGAAATAAATGAATGAAATAGTTCGTTTTTAATCATTCGGAATCATGTTTACTGACAATTATCGGGAATAACAGTTGAAAACTGAAATGAAATTATACCATACCTTGACCTCAGATTGTTAAACATCATTTCTTTAAGCCTATATCCTCATCGAAAAGTCGAATTGCTCAAAGGTCTCTAAGAAGGCTTTGATGCAGCACTAAATTTCGGTCACTGGAGGACATTTTTGCCCTTCAATATGAGACGTATTGGCTGCAGTAAACCCTGCAGACCTAAGACTCATTTCTTGTTGTGTTGGGGTCAGCATGAAAGGTTGCAAGATTAAATTTTTTTTTCCTCTTTTTATTGACCGTGATCTGTTCACTTCAAGGGCTTAGGTTTGATTTCTCTTTCTTCTTTTTTTTCACTCCCTTCTATTTTCTCTCCTTCTCCTTCAATCTCTCTGCTGCTTATCCTTTTTTTCCTATCTCTTAATGTTCTCCCTCTCAATCTTATTTTTCTCTTTCTTCATTCTGTCTTCCATCTCTCACCTGTCCCTCATCAACCTCTTCTCTTCCTCCTTCTTTGCCTGCTTTTCCTCTTTTTTAAGTCTCACCTTCTCCTTACCTGTAATTTGACGAGACGGTGTATATTAGGAATTTTCTCTACTAAAGGCTAAATCTGAACCTGAAACAAACTTATTATTCTATAATGAAAGAAGTCATTAGTCAAATAAAAGTGGTCAGCTGAGGTGACATAGCCTAGGTGCCATTTAGTTCTAAGTCAGGAGCTTGATCATCTCCTCCACTTGCTTCACGTCGTTGAACTTCTCCTCCTCCTTGTTTGCCCTGCCTTGCCAGTTTCTGAGCTCTCTGGAAGCTTTTCTCCTTTGCAGCCAGCTGACATTTCAGCTGATCTTCCAGAGCTTTGAGTCATTTTTTCCACTCAGCCTCGATCTGGAAGATGTCTGTTGCCTTGTCTCTCAGTTGGGCTGAGGACTCCACAAGATCATTTGGATGATCGGATAGTCCCTTTCCAGGATGACTTTGCTCACCTTCCTGTTGGAGATTTGTGCTCCACTTAACCTTGCTCTGGATAAACTCGCTTTCTTTTTCTTGAAGCGGGGCTGAACTCTCTGTGTTCTTCAAAGACCTTCTTTTCAGTTGTTATTCTGGTGATCAGATTATCCTTTCCAGGTTGACCCGGTTCAGCTTCCTTTCCAGGTCCAGTTGCAGAGTTCTGAGCTCGGTGATGACTTCCTCCTGCCACACAACCGAACATTGTGTGACAGATGTGAATAATTTCGTAACCAAAAAGAAAGAAGACTCTTTCTTTAATAACCCTAAGACAATGTGTACTCCTATGTTATTTGGATGAGACTTAACGTGAGAATAACATGGACCAATGTTATTTTATACCAGACACTGCTTAGGGTCAGCCAGATAGCACAGAGTACCATGTATCCTGTTCACATTGGTCAGTGGCAGAGCAGTTGCTCAGTCCCACCTAACACAGTAAATACAACATGTACTTGCACAACATATTGGACTATACTTTAGCAGAGAGCAAATGTCCCTATCTCCAGAATCCTGGCTTTTCTCTGAAAAGTAGGTGTGGCAAACTCAGCACTGAAAGAATTTACAAGTCAATCACACTCCAAACCTCACCAATGGTAATGAGCTTCAGTTTGTGACTCAAGGAAGAAGTTTGTGGATACAAGAGGTCTTCTGCACATTCCAGACCCCGAGGTAGACTTGGAACACACTGGAGAGATTATATATCTCATCTCAAAGCTTCGGGGTCCTGGAGGAGCTGGAAAATGTTGCTCTGGAAAGGATTGCCTGAGCTGCCTTGCTTAACCTGCTGCGCCTGTGACCCAACCCTGGATTAGCAGCAGAAAAAAATCAAAAGTTTCAGGATGTGAGGATGCCACAGACTGTGGGGTGTACACTTTTCAGTGACTTCTCCAGTCTGAAACCTTTTCACCTCATAGCACAGACTTTGTTCTTTGTATTTTGAAAATAAAACATCAAAAAACCAGAACTCCATATAGCCTGCTCTGGCCAATGAAATGATATATTCACCTATGGTATTTTTTTAATAATAATATCGTATGAAACTGTATAATTTCTCTACACATGCCATATTTTCTTAAAAATACAATGCTTGTATTTTACAGCAAAGATTAGAACCTACTGAAGGCAGATTCAGATACAAACACCAAAATTGTGCGAGGGTGTGTTTTAAGATTCTCAGAAAATAATCCTCCTTGAAAATGGCTTGATTTATATACAATATTTAAAAATAAACTTGCCTTATCATTTTCACCACAGTGATCATTACAAGTATTATCACCTAGGAATGAGGTAGATTGAATTTGAGGTATTGAATTCATACCGGCCAAAACATTCCCTTCTGGTTAATTTATATTCTAACAAAGATCTTAAAATAAAATTAAATATACTGTGATTGATTTTACCCGTATCTCTCACAACAAGCCTCTACATCTTCAATGTACACTGAAATGAAATGGAAAATGATCAGAGTAGATTTGTCAGATTGCAGATGTAAGGTTTATCTGGACTAAGAGGGGCTAAAATAAACTTTTATCCTTGAAGTAATTCTTTGGGAAACTGTTAGGTACAACATAGTGCAGCTGTGATGTTAGCAATATGGCCTTTCACAGCATGTTCACTAATGGTTCACATAACTGGCGGAGCAGCTGTATTCCCATAGCCTCAAATAGCACCCATCTGGGAGATGCAGAGCTACCAAATCCCAGTGCTCACACAAACTGCAGCCAGAATGTGCACAGTTAAGTTTTGCCACAAATCCATTCATCATGTTGTGTCTTTGAATTGAACACCTTCCTGAACAGAGCAAACAGTGCCCTGGGTGAGTGATCACACTGGCCATACCAGTACCCTGTGAAGGTGCCTGAGGTTGTAATCCAAGGTCACTTAATTTTTTCAGTCCACACACGGCTAACAACATATGCAAGAGCCTGTTACAGTGATGATAGAGATGATAGAGTGCTTTGGTGCTGTTAATTGTTCAGTCCTACCCTGATCATAAAGCATTTACAGTACATGACATGTACAGCCCAAGTGGGTGCGTCCATAAAAAGCAATAAGGGGTGAAATGATTATTCGTTGCGCATGTTGAAGGGATGGATGGCTGAAATGTTGACCATATGGGTGAAATCAAATGGCTCTTCTGAACTATTTTAGGATGCATAAAGTGTCACATTCATCCCCAACAGTAAAGTTACTTCGAGTACAAATTACAGTTTCAACACTCCCGCCATGAAAAACTCCTTTCAGCAACAGAATAAAAGTAGCTTTAGCCCAGACATTAACATTGATCATGAAAGAGTTAAAACAGCCATATCCATGGTTTAAATAACAATAGTGTACTTCACAGTTGCATAAAGTGTAGTGCCTTCTATTCTCTATGGAGACCTATAATGACGTCCCCTACAGGCTTTACCAGTGAGTGGTTCAAGCTGTACAGACAGTAATAGATATCTGATAAAATGGATCTCCTGTCTATCTTAGTTTAATAATGGATGATGGCGAGATTATAGAATACCGAGTATCTGTATGTCATCAATAATGTCAAAGGCTTCACCGGGTGATAGATATGCTGCTGACAAACCTGTGTGCATGTGTGTCTGTGTGTGTAGGTGTATTCAAGCATGGGTTATATGTGCGTCACACTGATGAATGTTTGAGAACAAATCCCTTGAGGGGAATGAATCTTTTGTGGGTGTGTGTTCGTGTGTCTGTATGTGTGTGTGTGTGTGTGTGTATGTGTGTGTGTGTGTGTGTGTGTGTGTGTGTGTGTGTGTGTGTGTGTGTGTGTGTGTGTGTGTTTGTGTTTTGTTGTTTCTAAAATAAAAATGGCCCAAAATAATGAGTGCAGGCAGTGACTCAGAGGTTGACATATGGTATTTTTCTGTGACATCATCTTTAGCAGCACCACAGCCTCAGCACTGAGATCCTGCCAGCAACTGTTTCATGCTTCTTCCAGCATGCTGGCTTTGAATTTTGTTTCTATTTGGTTGCCTTTTTACTGTTTATCCATGTACTGTATATTGGTACAATACGTTAGAGGTTAAACAATTAGTCAATCGGCAGAGAAATAGTCAGTGTCTATTTTGATAACTGATTATTTTTTATGCCAACAGAACACAACAAAATGCCAAATATTTATAGTTTTGCCTCTCAAAAGAAAATATTTGTTGCTCTTCTTTGTCATCATTATGGTAAACCGAAAATTTGTGCATTTTTGGATTTATGATCAACAAAAGATTGAACATGTTGCCTTCAGCTAACAAAATCTTTTGAAAAATTTTTAACGTTTCATAGACAAATCAATTTATTAATAAAAAAAAATTTGAATATTAATAAATAATCAAGATAATGTGAGTTGCGACTGAAACTGAATTGATATGGCAAAAACCTGTGAATAAAATTAATTAAGAATTTTTACTGTCATAACTGTAACTTTTTCACCAAGAATTGGCCGCACAAAACAAATTTTGTTTTAGTAAAAGTGAGTATAGAACTTTCAAATAAAGTTATAAAAAACAAGTTTACAAAGTACTTCATGGTTAAAGAAAAAAGAAAAAAAAACGTGAATAAATATGAATACTTAAATCAAAGACTAGAAAAACTGTCAAATAAAAACTAATAGGGGCAAGGAAGCTTAAATAAAAGAAAGGAAAAAAGAAGCCAAGTTTTTAACTTCTCTCTCAAGCTCTCATTCTCATTTTTTCTTTTAATTATTCCTGTGAATAACTGTATCCAACACATGAATGCCTTCCAGGAGACACATCCCCATATTTACAATATTATATCTTTCCCTCTTCTGACAGCAGCCGTTTCACTATGCCTTCGAGTCTAGCCATTTTTTAACAACTATAAACACTTGATTTCCAACAAGGTTGGACAGCACAACATAGAAGCTAGTTCTGTTTGATCATAATCTGATACAAGTTTGTATGTAAATCTTAAAGCCTAATTTCGGGCATGAATAAGTGAAGACATGCTCATCAATTTTTGTTGTGATTTAGCAGTTGAAAACTATGAGACATCTGTTCACTAACTGCAAACAGTGATGTAAAGTGGCCAAATTTTACAGTTCCCCCAGTTTCATATGGTATAAAACTGTCATTGTCAGCATAGAAATTAAAGGAGATACAGCAAAATCGATTTACATCACTTTTGCTATGTACAGGTCCCAGACCAGAGCCTTGCAGAACTCCATGGGTCAGAGGAGCAAAATCTAATATTTTCTCAGTTACAGTCAAAGTCAGGACTACAGAGAACTTAGAGAAATTAGAAATTAGAAATTAGAGAAATAGTAGGAAAACTATTCAAGTTCTGTATCTGGATTCAAGCCACTCTTCAAACAAAAAAGTGGGTTAAGTTTGTTTTCTTTATCTTCTATTGATATTTTGAATATTCTCAAATGTTAAATGTGACCTTAACGCATAATTACAAATATTAAGACACCATTTTGTTCAAAATGAGACACAATATTCTGGAATGAAACTCTTCCAATGTGAGGTTATACACGTGCAAACACATACTATGCTACTATGCGAGACTATGCATGAATGCAAACAGGCTCTGGCATGACAGGAACTGAGCCATGCCAAAGGACATTATTTGGCAGCTGTCAGCTCTAATAGGAGTATGGCAAGGTGGGAGACAGATCCAGGCTCTGTACCAAGCCTACAAGGGTGCACTATCTGGCAGCAACAGCATATCTACATGTCTGATGTGTGTGCGTGCACGATTGTGTGACTGTGTGGATGTTTATGTGTCAAAGGGACCAGCGTATCAGAACCCCTCTGAGACAAAGCATGCTTACACTTGGGCCACCACAGTGTCCATTTAGCCTACTATCTATGTGTGGGGATCTGGCCTTGTGTGTGTGTGTGTGTGTGTGTGTGTGTGTGTGTGTGTGCGTGCGCGCGTATGTGTGTGCGTGTTTGTGTTTGTGTGTGTCTGTGTTTGTATGCATTTGTCTATATGCGTGTGTTGGCTCCCCTTGACAGCAGTGGTGGGACAATGTGCAATGAATTACTGATGAAGAGAGACTTCAAGTGTTGGCTCTGTCATTTCATAACACCACAGGACAAAGAGAAGGAGGGATGAGAGATGAAAAGACAAATAAATTAACAGAGCGTTCACACACACACACACACACTTTCCCTTCGCTGCAGGATTTTTTGTAAAAATCACCAGTAACCACACACGGACACATAACCATACAATTCCCACCCACTGTAACCTCTCTAAATTACCAACCATGAGAATTAAAGGGTGAGTCATTCCTGTGTGGCATCAATTAACACCCTCAAGGGACACAAGTATAGGTAGGAGACCGGCAGCTTTGTGCGTCTCTCCAAGCAAGCGGATCCTGTTTGGTATACATCTGCGAGTCTTTGTGAGCAGGATCTGTATTTTTGTGCTTGAGTAGTTTGGTTGGGTGGCACAACTGTAGGTGGCAAGCAGAATCCCCCACAATTATACACAATCACTATTTGCAAACAGCAAGGTTGTATCTCCATGCTCAGTTGCATACTAGGTTACAGGCCCCTAGAATCATCTGTTGGTTGCCTTGTAATGTAAACTAACCTGCTGTGACAGTGAAGAGTGATTCAGCCACGAAACACTGTGTTATAGACCCAGGGGATTAAATGTGTTTGTCTGTATTTGTGTATTTGTTTATGTGTTTGTGTGTGTGTGTGTGTGTGTGTGTGTGAAGTACAATAGGGAATGTCTTATTACATGACCATGGGGTATTTTTCTCACTCTATTTTTAGCTCAAAACACTCTTTGACAATTGAAAACAAAAGTGCACGTTTAGTTATACAACCAGGACGGGGCTGCTGCAAGGTTGTGGTACACTAACAAACAAAAACTATGGATATGTGGTTTCACAGTGTTTGACTGTATCAAAATGAAATTTTGACCATGAATAACTATTCGCTGTCTCATTGGGAGTTATGGAATAGCAAAAATATGTTGGACTAGACAACTCGGAAAGTCTGTTTAATACATGGAAATTAAATTCTATCTCAATCCACTTGCTTAGCTGGCATTGCAAATGCAGAAACTGCAGCTGAGTGAGGGAGCTAACAAGTGAGAGAGTCAGTGAATGACATAATCATGCTAGACTCGTAATCACCCTTTTTAGTTCTCTGTCATTTTGTAGATAACACTGACCCTTTTTTCAGACAGTTTATACAAATGTGTCAGGAGAACAACTATAATGTATCTGTAGCCTACTATAATGATTCACATGGTAAACTCAGTATAATGTACATTTCCACTGCACCAATTCTATCACTACAACAACAGTTTTATTTATCACTCTGCTGCTCTGAATTTCACTCTCTTTTTTTAAACATTATTCTAAGACAATGACAAAGCGAGGTGGAACTGATATGACTCCTCCTGTAACGATTAGTGCTGTGGAAATGGACATTATACTAAATCATCAAGACACCAGGGAATTGGAATGCAAATTTTAAGCAATTTCCTTAATCAAAAGTCCATCATGTTAACAATCTATAGTCAGTTAATCCTTAACAATTTATGAAATACAGTGGCCATTTCAATGATAAAACTGCAACTTCTGACATGAACAATGTTCACTATCCTTCAGAGTAAATTAGGAATTTAAAGAGTAGTCTTTCAGTTTTTACTGCCACCACCGATATGGATCCATACTCAGAGCAGGGGGGTGTTGTCTACACAGCTCGCTTTTGTCAACACCTCGCCGCTTCTGTTGAAGATGCTGGTTTGGCATTAGCATGAGCCTCAGATAACTAGCTAGACTAACAGATGACAACTCCGTGGAATTTTTACAATTTCATGCTGCAGTGTTCACCGAGACGACTGACACAGTGAGCACAGAAAGCCGCACTCCGATTGGTAAGGGATTAACAATCGACATCCCTAACAGGTAAATGTAAAGGATGACCTTAGTTTGCATTAATTTGCTACTGATGTAAATGAAGGCCGCAGTTATTGCTTGAAATTTTATATGTTTCCTCGTTTGTATTTGCCTTTACTGCAAGTCAGGTATATCCTGAAACATACTCAAATTATATTAAAAACATTATATTCACTCAATTGCCATGTTATTCATAATCTTGTTATAATATTGTATAACACTGCATTAGTTTAAGTGTACCTAATAAAGTGGAAACTTTGTGTATATGCTGTAAATTATGTATAAATGCTTTTTTCATGATTATGTCTTATTAAGCTCATCAACTCACTAAAAAAAAAAAAATCTTACATTCAACTATTGTCCATTTTATCATCAATCTCTTACACTTAATACTTAACAGTGTATTCATTCTGCTTCTGGTAAACCATGTATCTGTTTGTTGAAGTAAGGAATGAATAGTTCAGAAAACACACATGCATTCATTTACACACAAATACACTTGCAGACATGAGTGATCTGATATTCCGCCTGACATCTCAATACTATTGATACCCTGGAAAAACATAGCTTATCATAATACTCAGATAAAATTTACCTTTCTACAATCAGAAACACTATCTTTGAGGAACTGTATTAAAAAAAGGCAGTTTTGCCAACTTTACCTCTCTACTCTGCTTTGGTCTATTCAAAATTAGAGGGGAGGACTTAGTAAAGGCTTTGTTGAATTGCCACAGTCTAATCAAGAACCATATGTTCAGAGGGTTCCTGCTACCTGGATATCAGCGCAAATTTCAGAGTAATCATTTTTCCTATAATAATCACTAACTGTGCCTGACTGAAAAGATTCCACAGTTGTTGATGTCTGACTCCATTTGAAGCAATCACCACGCATATTAAACCACTTCGCTGGAAAACATACTCATGTTCAGTCAGTGGATGCATAAGGACTTTTAATTTATTACTGTTATAAGTTTGAAAGCCAACAAGGCTGCTAACTGTTTTAAATATAACATGTTTTATCAAATCAAATTTTGGAGGATACCTGCAGTAGCTTGTAGTGTCTTGTGTTTTCTTACTCTGCGATGTTTAGCACGTCTCAATCAGGATAAAGCTGAGCATGTGCTGCTTCAAACCTTTCAAATTGCCCGGAGATGTTTCTTCCACCAAGTCTCACAGGAATAAAACACTCTGCGGTGGATATTTAATGCCTTCTGCTGAATATTTTTTGTTTGAGTTTGGAAAAGTACAGTCTCTGAACATCAGCTTTTATTCATTACTAAATTCATGCCCTGCCGTGCATTACAGGGGAAATTCATTTTTTAGTAATACAACTGGAAATGAGACAAATCCATGGCCTTGTGTGACTGCAAACCTCACGAAATTCAAAAACAACATGCAATCTACAAAACAACATTAGCGAGTTTTCCATTTGAAGGAGGTTGATGCAACTTTAGTAAGATAGCAGCAAATAAAAATGAGAGAGAAACATGATGAACAGAACATAATTTTGCAGATGACCTCTCATACTTTAGTATCCAAAACTCAGCCTCAAGCTGATAGCAAACCTTTGGGCTATACATCATTGGAGCAGAATCCCTTCCGAACCAACTCATTAAGGGGGCACCCGCAATTTAGTACTGCACTTTCATAAAGATGGGTGAATCACAAGAGACTTTGAAAAGAGGTCAGAGGCAGAGATATCCTGACTTTTAGCCCCTAGTATGAGTCAAATTCTAGAAACACTGGATCCTACGTTTCCCATAATGTAACTCAGTAACAAATTTCTGTTTGATCCTTCCTGCCTAGTAAATGCCCACATCTATCAAACTCCATGTCCAGACATGTTAACACATGCGTTCTGTTATAAATTTAAAGTTTTCCTGCCCAGACCTCAACCACTGGGGGGGGGGGTCACATCGGCTGCTTAGGTGTAACAAGTTGCCACTTTTCTCACTCTTTGTCTTCTTAGTTCAAATGTCTCAAAAATAATTTGTTGATAATTTACTTACTGTTTGTATTGTTGGTCATTTTGGGATTCCCTGACAGCACAGGGAGAGCGATGAGGATAATGTAGCTCAGTAAAAAGCCAAGTTCCAAATCCAGTCGGTCCGAAACTTTACACGTGGCAAACAAACGATTGGTTTAACCGTTTGACATGAGACGACTCAGTTTTTACCACGTCCAGATTTCAGAAAAACAACAACAACTGAGTATAATCAGCTTGAATTGAAAAGTGAGCTCAGACTTTTGGACCCCACTGTATTTCATTTGTACTGCATGCATTGTAAGTTGCGTGGGTCTGCAGCACACTGCACATGCTGTCCTCATTCATATCTGTACCAGAGTGTGTTGTTTGAAGTGCCGCATGTCAACACTTTCTGCTTCCCCCCTTATCATGAAAGAGCCAGATTTCCCCTGGCACATAGACTGGTTGGATGCTATTCTGATCTGAGGTTTACGCAGTATTTGAATTTCTCTCAAACTTAAGTGGTAAAGATTTGCATTTTTTCATACATTTTAGTCATTTAGCTTTGCCTTTGCCTCTTGCAACTCAGTGTAATTCTAGATTAAGTTGTCTGGTTACCAACTCTTAAGACAGCTCATAGTTGGTACTGAAAATTAGATTCTCCCTGTGTTTGTGTCTTTGTGTGTGTGTGTGTGTGTGTGTGTGTGTGTGTGTGTGTGTGTGTGTGTGTGTGTGTGTGTGTGTGTGTGTGTGTGTTGGAACTCTGTTCTGATGTATTCATATATCTCTGTATCGTTTCGAGAGAGCTAATAATGCAAGTTGGAATACTTTATGTGACAGTTTCCTGAATGGGGGAAGACAGATGAGGGAGCAAGGGTTGAGAAAGCCAGAGAAAGAAAGACAGTAAGGGGGAGAAAATTCAAATCGGGGCAAAGAGTGAGAGGCTGAGAGATAGAGCAGACAGAGCGATGAGAGGATGCAGAAAGTCGAGAAGATGAGACAGAAAGGATTAGAAGAGGAGAGAAAGAAAGAGATGTTCCCAGGGAGAAAGAGGGTTGAGGGAACAACAAATACTAAACAATAGCTCTTAAGCATTCTGCAGGGGGCAAAAGTGAAAGATACAGAGCGAGTGGGAGAGGCAAGAGTGACGGAGATACAACCGCAGCTAGTTTTGAGAATGACGGGGGAGGGAAGGGCAGAAGACAAATGAAGTACTGGAAAGGAAGTGGATATTAATCAGACGAGAGAGAAAAAGGATTGGTCGGCAAGCAAGAAAATTCGAAGGGAAATCAAGATGCATGTTTATTCCTGTCGCACAGACTCTCCATACAGTATGCATGTATGGACAGTTCACTGAAACATTTATGAGTATTTATTATTTTCACATGCCCTCTTTAAACTGTCAAAGCCCTAATATCCCTGTGGAAATCATTAAAGTTTCATTAAACCTTCATGGTTTTCACTGTGATAATATATTTCATTACTGACATATTTACACTTTTTTTTTGGCCCAGAAGAAACGGCTCTGTCGATCCAAGCAGGGCTCTAATTTCAATCAACTTTTTCCTTAAAAGTAATTTGTCTAGGAGAGTTATGCTGAGCTGAGAGTTTTTCTGCAACACCCTGCTTCACATTGACTTCAGGGAGCTGCCCGATACGACCGCAGACGCCTGCCTTGTCGCTGTGCAGCTCCACTGGAGCAGCTGAAGATTGCTTAATGCCACCTTTGCAGAGTGAAACGTGTCATGGGAAGGGAAAGAAATACCAGTTTGATTTCATATTTTTTCCTACCTGATACTTTTGATTTGGTGCTTTATTATGCAGTCACCTAAAGTCTGCCCCCTGTCTGGTGAATGCCCCACTTCTTTAAAACTCAAACCCTCCAGTTTGTAACACAGAAGTGTCCCTACGAGTAACTGCATGTTTTACCATGATATATCGGCATGGCTATGATGTAGTCATAGGCAAGAGGCGAAGTGGAAGAAGTCATTGTGACAAGTGTCAATGCCAAGGTCCATTTAGTTTTCCCGCTATTTTGACCCTTCATTTGGGAACAAATGACACATACAAACAAAAAAGAAAAATTGCAGCCTTCACCAGTGTACATAATTCTTGTGCATATTGCAGGTCTACTGTGTTGGATTGTATTATATCGTGCTGATGTTCATTCTTTATGCTTACTGGTCTTATAACCACAGGCAATTATTTCATAGCAGAACATCAGACTATTGCTCCACATCATGTTAGAAGGCTTTTGCTGAGGTTTCAACAGCAAGATTAACAGTGAGGAAATATTCATTGGTCTCTTGATAGCTGCTCTCAGGTCACAGCTGATTGTTGTCGATGATGCCATAATTTCTCCTTGTCAGCTGTGACATGTGGACGGTGATCCCATCACTTTTAGTCCTTATCAATATGTGCAAACGCTAGAAAGTTACTAAAACCAGATAGGGACTTTGAGGTCAACAGCAGAAATGAAATAAAACTATATGAGTAGACCTATCTACAGTACATGTTGTTATTTTGGGTTCTGTATTTTTCTTTCTTTTTTTATTTCAAGCTTTCCCTATTAAAAATGAATCGAGACAAGGATATTTGGTAGCCGACACTCTAGCAATATCCATTTGCATCCACCAGGGACGTCTTTTGTAGCAATTAAACTGCAATAACACAAAGCTTCAGTGGTGCAGCTTTGTGAGAGACAAATCAGATTCTCATTGCTGAAAGCACCACTTGTATAAAAAACATCTTTGCCCAGTACAATCCTGCAGAGAATATACAAGAGAGACGATCCACTATAAATGAAAGATCACTTTTACAGTCAGTTGAAAAAAAATTTCAAACCTCAGAATTTCAACAATGATTTTACACCACCAAATAAATTAGTCATTCCCAACTCGGATAACACAAAAACTAAAAATATTTCATGGCACACGAAGTACTTTACAGTAACTTGAAAAGGAAGCCTTAAAGTGAAATTGCCCCTACTTCCTTTTCAACTTACTCTACTTGTTAAACTGTCTCTTTATCAAGAGGCCTTGCGCAACGTAACAAGCCTTTTTCAAGTTTTGAGCGTCCTGAGCCCAATCAGAAAAACACTCAAGTACCCAATTATGGACACTGCTAATTAATTAAACCATTTGATTATTCTAGAAAACCTTTTCAAAGATTTAATAAATAATTTTAACTATGTACTATAAACATTTTATTTTTTCACAACTCATTTTTAAGCTATCAATTTTAACGGTTTATCCATTACTTTCAGATAGCTACTTGTCAGTTAGTTTTAGCCATGATTAAACCAGTTATCCATTTAGATAATTACTGTATGTTAACAAACTGTTTTGATTATTTCAGCTAACTGTGTGCTCTACTTGTTGGCTAGTTTTTTAATGCATTCTGAACACATGCTGTTCAGGTGGTACAGCTGACTTAATATCTGTGTATATATTTTTCAAATTAGACGAGCTCTATTTCCCTGTACCCCCTGGAAACTATGCAACTCCCCTGGTTGGGAATCACTCAACTAAATGTTCTAAGAGATTTAAGTAGAATAACATCAACCAACTACCTTCTATCTGATACAAAACACCGTCCATGTCCTTGTTCACAGCAGCAGGTTCTGTGTGCTCCTAAATAGTTAAACCTACAAGCTGGAAGGCCCTTTCCTGTCTGTGTTCCAGTTTTTGAGGAGGCATCAGAATTTGTTCAAAGGCATCAAACAAAAAAAGATGGCAAGAGAGGAAGTCGTTCTGTTTTTTATAAATGATTGACGCGTGCAGTTGGCAAACATCCAGAGCTTCATCTTTTTCATCCTCAATTCCGCTGCCTTGAATAATATTCTGAGCGTTTTCTATTTGGATTCTTTTTTATAGACATGAACAATCTTGTTTCAAACTTGTGTTTATCCCCAGGTAGAGCTATTAAAATGAAGACCGAATGGATGTTTTTAATAATGGATTTTCACACTGCATCCACACGAAACTCTTTCCCATCACATTTGTCTACCCGTCTCCCTTCAGTCCTCTTTGTTTCAGCAGTTAGTTTTTTCCTATTTGCCTGACAACACAATTTTTTTTTTTTATCTTGCCTATGTGTTGATGCACATGAGTACGCTTGCAGGACCTCACAAGGTTCTTAGCCTTGTTTACTTTTCAGTTTGTATGCAGGATGCTGTAAAGGTGTGTTTTTCTTCTTCTTCCCTCCAGGACTCTGACAGAGCTTTTGAAGCAGCCAGGGGAGGCGGCAGCAGTGGACGGCACCGGGGTTCATCACCCTATAGGGACAAACGGCATCTCTGCGAGGGCATTACGCTCCAACAATGGTCAGTCCTCAGCGTGTGTGTGTGTCCGTGCATCTGTGCGCACGAGTGTGCATACAAGCAAACTGAGCTGATGTAAAATGACAGACAACAGGGGGTTTTGCATTTGTGTCACAAACACGCAAATCAGCTGCAGGTTTTGCAGTCATCAAGGTCCAATTGGAAAAGCAGTAGCTTTAAATGTGTTTTCTGTATATACTCTGTAGTTAACTAAATTGTGCAGCTCAGATCAGTTAAATTAACAAGGCATGTCTTTGTCAGACAGGACTGCCAGTTATTCAAACCATTATTTCATAGTAAATAACATTCTTTTGTAGCGATAACATCCTTTATATTATTTTTTTACTGTTTGCAGTAATTATTAATTGTAGCTAACTTTAAACCATTCATCCATTATTTGAGGCTAACTATATCTCAGGTGTTTACCCAGTAGTTTTAAATCAACTATAATCCATTTGTCAACACACTTAGCTAATTATATTTCAATTGTTGATCTGTTACTTTTAGCTATTTCAACTATTTAGCGATTCATTTCAGCTTACTATCAACCATTTATCCACTACTTTTTCCTCAATGTTTCGGACTTGCTCACTTGATAACTAGTGCTCACACACTCTCAACACAGAAGCATCCCCTTGGGTACAAATACGCCCTGGTTGGGATTTACTGACCTGGATAGACCCTCGAGATCAAGAGTGATCCAAAAACAAGCATGTGGATTAATTGAGAGAACTGGGGAAAAAAGCCTTAACATCCATGGTGAGACACTGTCAAGACCTTGAAAATGCACATAGGCCCATACATTTATATTTCTCCACCAGTACTCTTCTATCTTCTCACACCCGCTTATTCTGACACACACACACACACATGCTAACATGTGTTGCCCAGTGATGAGGAGGTGCAGGGACAGACAGGTCATATTTAATTAAGATGTAATTAGCCGTGTTCCAGATCCAAAACCACAGAGGGAACACTATGTGACCCATCTGTCTCCCCCTTTCTCTAGAAGCTCTGACCACACACACACACGCACGCACACACACACACACACACACACACACACACACACACACACACACACACACACACATATACATGCCCAATATAACCCTGTGCGTCTTCAGTGGATTGAGACTCAAATTAGTGGACATATTTCCAGAGGGCTCATTTGTGACAAGAGTGATGGCATGTTTTAAAGGACAAAGGTCTCCGTTGCTTCACAGTTTTGCCTCATCATCATCAGACTCAAAAAACGTGAGCCGTCCTTTGGTCCAGACTTTTGTTACTTAGTGGTAGATAAATATCTTTCTTGTAAACCACTTAAGATCCAGTTACTCACCAAGGTTTCCAGAAAGCCATATTATTTCAATTAACATGACTCGAAAGCCACATATAAAGACAAAGATAGGAAATGTACCATATGCTTTTGTTCATAAATAAATTATTCAAGAGTATTTTTTTTTTTTTTCACACTACCAAACACATGCACACACTTACATATGCAGCATTTATCAACACATCTGGGCAAAAGGAAATTGCAGAGACTTTTCCCTTTACTTTCATCTTCCCAACATTACAATAAACAAGGTTTGGCCTCTTTTTAACCCAGTACTGTGCTTATTAGCACTTTGTTGTTTTCTGTCTTGCTTTCCCTCGCTCCTTCCAATTCTTCCCCTGCTATTAAATCCCCCCTTTTACCTCCTCTGCTTTCTCCCATTGCTTTGTCTTGGTATCTTTGTAGTGTTTAGTGTCATTATCTAACATGATCTCTATCATTATCCCTGTCTGACATGCATTTCAGTACATACAATGGATACTATGATACCATTTTTTTCTTGGTCTTTGATATTTATTTTATGTGAGAATATCATCTTTTGACTGATTTTTTTTTTCTTTTTAAATCTAATGGATCAGAAAGATGCCCACATTTTTTATGGATAAATAAAATCAACCTTGACCTTTAAATCAGTGAGAAACAAATCTTAACCACAAAGGATGAGTCTGATAGATTAAATAAATAAATAAATAAAACAAGCATGGAGAGAACAGAAGGAGGAGTGAGAGAGGTGTTAAATAAGGGATAAACAAGGTGGACATATGGAGGAGAAAGTGTCTGCGTGTGTGCTGGGGAATGAATGGGGTACAGGGTGATGACAGTCGGGGCGACGGGATGAAGCCATCCTGATCCTGCTGTGTCAGCCGTCTACACATAATCACCTCTTAATTAAACACATTTAATCCTCCAGGCCACTTAGACAGAGAAGGAGGAAGAGAGAGAGAGAGAGAGAGAGAGAGAGAGAGAGAGTGGAGAAACAGAGATGAGGGAGAGTGAAAGAGACAGACAGAGAGGGTGACATGATGGTTGACAGATGGGTATAAACGTAGATGAAATGTTTATCACTTCACAGGTTAGAGTTAAGAACTTTTCAGAAGAGGTTGATGGTTGCCAAAACCATTTTCTTCCACATGATATGAATTATGAGGCTCATCCAAAAGACTTCCAGACATTAGGAAAAAATTATTTTTCACCACATACCCATTATTATGTTGAGATTCAAACTCACAATAGGGACCTAGAGTAAAATGTGCGCTTTCAAAGAAAATGACAACATTTTCCTTTTTAATGGAAAAGCATTTAAATCGAATGGCTAAAATAAAAGCACTTTACCCGGTAACTGGAACAGACTCTTTACTGTAGTAGTTTTAAATGCGCTAACCACCTGGCTCTGTGGCTATTGTCTGTTTGGTTGGTGGTTCCAACAAGACTGAAATAGTTTGGCAACTGCTGAATTAATTGCCATGAAATCTGGCAAACATTCATGATCCCACAAGATGAATCCTACTGGTTTTGAAGATCTCTGCCCCTCCCTCTATTGCCATCATGAGGTTGACATTTGTGGCATGGAACAAAATATCCTGAAACACTAATTGTCAGAGGAATTGCAATGAAATTTGGTAGAGGATGAATCCTAAGGATTTTGGTGATCCCCTAAATTTCCATCTACCTGCATCAGCAGCTGAAATTCTTAATTTACTCTATTCTGTGAAATATGCAGAAAATTTGATGAGAACATTCATTATTCCCCATCGGAAGAGACCTACCAACTTCTGTACTTTTCTTTAGCGCCATCATAAGGCTTACAATTTTGGCTTTGAGGGAAATGGCTCAGAGGGTACGAGATGAATGGTCTTGAAAGTTGGAACCCACATTCATGTTTGCCTCAGAATCAATTGTAATAAATTTGGTAATTGTCAGGTCAGTATTTCAATTTATTATTTATTTAGTTATTTTTCCATATACCGACCTGCCTCCAGCACTGACATAAATGCACAGAAATCAAAATTTTTACGCCAAGTTATGGTCCCTTAATTATCTTTCAAAACAATTTCTCTAATTTGTAAAAGATATATATTATTTGAAAAACAGAGCAATTTACATGTAGATTAAAGAGCTCTCATATATATCCTCTTCACTGGAAGTTAGAAAGTTTGCTATATATATGTATATACATGTATATGTATATATATACTGTGTATGAAAATACTTGGAGCATCGATGCACATGTTACAAGCAGTGAGAGGCATGAGTGCAGCTGATTAGGGTGAAAATGCACTGAGCAAGTTCTGAGCCCTTCCCCTGATGAAAACAGCAGCCAAATCCTCACGTTTCCCCTGTGAGAAAAGAATGATCTGCCTTCAACTTCTCTCCTGCTCTCCAGCCCTCATTTTCAAGGCAGATATATTTTTAATACCATGTAAGAAATAAACTAAGGGATAAAAGTGGTAAGATGTAAAGTCTAAGGCTGGTATATTTGACAGAAACAGATAAAAGAGAGAGAGGAGAGGAAAAGGGAAAATGATAGGGAGGAAAGTATCGAGGTCATGCGGCAGATGCAATGACTGAATCCGTGAAAAGGGAAGACGGGAAGAGAGTTACAAAAGACATCTGATATTGGAGGGAGAAAAGAGAGGAAGAGGGGTTGACAGAGAGAGGTTATTGAACAAAGTCAAAGAACAAAGTAATGGGGAGTAGAGGGAGACAGGAGGGTGGAGATGAAAATGCGATGAGGTAAAAGCAACATACCTTAACAGTGACTTTACTGAGAAGGGGAATGGGAGGAACAGCAAGAGAGGGGGAGAGATGGTAAAGGTGGAGCAGGAGAGAGGCAAGAGATGAAAGGGAGGTGATGATGACAATGGGTGTGTCTGTGCCAAAAAAAAAGCCTGAGAGAGGAGAGACGGAGGAGATTGAAAAATACAAGGCAGGTGTCTGATCGACAATGAGGGAAAGAGGGAGGAAAGAAAAGAGACAAAAAAAAAGAACAATATATGAGAGAGCTGGGGCACAACTGAGGAAAGATAAAAAGAATTATAGAGTGAGAGAAAGCTGGTGAAAAAAAAAATAAGAGTAGGGAGAACAGATAGAAGAGACAACATGCTGCTAGCTGCGAGGGGGACAGCTGGTCAGATGCTGCTCTGTTCTGTTCTGTTCTGGTGTGGAGAGCTGCCCCGAGGACACCCTGCTCTGCAACCACACACACACACACACACACACACACACACACACACACACACACACACAAACTTGCTCATACATGTACATACACACCTCCGCACACTTATGCTGTATGCACATGATTGCATGTATACCTTGAAAAAGCCTGTTTCACCTTAGTGCATCACAGGATCACAGACTGGGATACACGGATAGAGAGCGAAGACTGGCAGAGTTACATAAAATGGTAAAAGAAGTGTGAAGAAACGATGGGGGGAGATAAAAAGCAAAGAGTTTAAAGAGCAGCGCAGGAAAATGCTGCAGCAAGAAGTAAGAAAGGAAATGAGGGAAGAAAATTTCCACAGATTAGGTTAAAAAACATAAGGTGTGTGTAAGTGAGGCAGTAAGCAATTTTAAATGAGAATGAGGCGATAGAGAGGGGATCAGGCAATAGAATGTAAATAAAGTGTGGCGGGGGAGGAGGAATGAGATAAGAGCAGATGGCGGAGAAGAAAAGCGGGAAGGAGGGAGGAAAGACGGAAGGCTGGGAATGCGCTCCCAGATCACTTATAGCTGATGTCAACCATGCAAACATTGCATATAACTAAATGCAGCACAGAACAGCACAGAAATTCTTCCTTCTTTATTTTGAAAAATTACAGTACGGTGGTTTCAGAACCACTGAAAGGAGCAGGGACTGTACTGGGGGTATTTCCTCAGCTGGCTTTGCAAGGATTTCCCTGTATTACATTAGACCTGAAAAAACTAAAATCAAGTTAACTTTAGGAAGAAATCTTCTTTGAAAGCTTGAATTATCAAGTGAGATCATTTAAAATTGAAATCATCATGTTAAAACTGCAGAAACACCTTTTTTCAGTCAGCTTTCAATGTTATTTCCCCCCCTTGCATTATTGGTTTTCAGTGGGCATGAGGTTTTTTTGTGTGAGCGGGCAAAGAAAACTCAGATCATAGTATGTCAAGAGCATTTCAATATCACTTCAGCAGTCTTTGCTCTGTACCATCTTAGATCTGAGCACTCCGGACAGAACTCTGTGACTCTATATGCTATACGTCAAATACAGAGTGCTGAGGATAAAGAAATGCCTGCTGCTGTGTGTTTTGACCGTCTGGCCAATTGCCACAATAGCCCTTTTTTATTTTACTGTTCACCGTCAGATGGTCTTGTCTTATGGAGACATCTTGTTAAAGTTATTTGCATCATGCCTTTCCTTTGTTCAACACGACAAAATGACTGCTCTGAAAAGGCCTATCGAACCATCTCGCATCCATTTTTCCGGGCTACAGGGCTGTGACGTCTACAGTCAGTAGTTATATTGGAAGCAGCTCTCAAATATAAGTCAAGTTAAGGTTTTATCTGTTTTTGAAAAATTAAGAAACAGATGTCAAATCATATGTCACCATAAGTTTAGATTTACTTACACTAAAAGTTAGGAGACTTCAAATTTCAGGTTGACTTTAAGCCTGACCATGCTGAAATGTCAGAGCCATAGTGATATAACCATTGGCTGATTGATTTGATGGCTGTATACATAGTATGAACACTAGGAAACACCTGATTATTGCGTTGATTGATTAAACTATGCAAATACAACTACACAAATAAAAAGCAATGCATCTTATTCTGAAATTTTTACTCCAGCCTCTAATTAATCTACACTGTATAATGATGCCTTGGACTGTCTCAATAATGCACATGGATATGTACTACTTCATTCAGCCTCTGTTATGGAAGGAAAATGATTGAGCGGGGGTATAGCCAAGCTGGGCAGATTCCATTGGAGGTCTCCTCTGATATAGAAAAGGATTTACATTTGTGGGGCATAATTTGCATGTTGCTGGCCTGTGAGAGAGGAAAAAGAGGCAGAGCAAACTGTAAAAAACATCAGCCTGAGAAGGGGAGGAAGGGAGGCTGAGATGGAGGGAGACGGAGGAGGTGGAGTAGGAGGAAAAGGAGAGAGACAAAGAGAGAGAAGGAGTATGTGTCTGATGCAGCGAGAGCTCGGCCAGAAAGAGAGAGCAGAGGGGGGGAGATGGGATCAGTGTGACATTGAAATCAAAACAAGGAAATGAGTATCATGGGAGCCTGCAGGATGGGTGTTAAGTGAAAAGACGTACTATAGGCAGGGGGTTTGTGTTTGTGTGTGCAGGAGTGTGACAGAGTGAGTGTTTGTTTACATCCATGCGCCCTTGGTTTCTGCGGATTGTCACTACAGTGCCACATGGGGCCACTGCCAATTATATTAGCATTGATACCCCACCAGAGACCAAGTCAGAGAGAGAGAGAGAAAGAGAGAGAGGGAAGAAGGGGACTGAAACGGAGCGAGCACGTATTAAGAATATGTTAGTCTATGTTTGTCTGAGCGTATGTTCATACAAGCATGAAAACATGCACTCAACCATGAACCTACTGCTCAGTTAGAACATCAGGTGGCCAACTTGTTTTATAATCCAGTTGCAGTCTCACACTTATGTCTGAATGACCGACAGGACCCCAGGTCTCTCCACCAATCTGTGTGTTGCTTTATGGGAGGATTTACTCTAATTAGAATCTGACAGGATGTGTGTGGGAACCAGAAATGACAGATCCTGGCTTCGCTGGCCTTTCTGATGGATACCGTGGCCCTTGACTGACCCTCAACTGCTGGCCTCATCCACCCAGTTTTAATATTGCAGAGTAACACATTTCATGGCACCACAGGAATGTGTTGAGCCGGACTTGGCAGCTGTAATGCATCAACGCAGATGCCAGTGTGTGTTACAATGCCAGCGCCTGTGTGTGCCTTAATGTAACTGTAAACAAGCAGCAACCAAGCAGAATGAGTGTTGAGGCTAGCACAGAGGAGCAAACGCTGCAGTAGCTAATACACATTCAGAGACATGTAGATGACATCATGGACTATCTTCTTCATCATATGTTTGTTACTGTAGTAAAACTATTACTGTACTTATTTTTGTTTTATTTGTGCAAATACCCACAAATTTAGCCTATTTTTCTGTTAACAGCCAAATCCTTTTAAGTGTCAATTTCATACAAAATTTTGGCTTTTTAATTGAAAAAAAAGGCAATATCTGACTGAGAGGGAGAGTCGTTTAGGTCACTAGCTGTTGTGGTTATTTTACAGGGAAAAAAAAGAATAGATTGCAGCAAAAGAACACTACATATTTCTGTTTTGCTATATTAGTATTTAAACAGGTTCCTGCGTGTTAACCCCATTCAATAAATACAACATAATTTCTTCTTTACCATCCTAGTTTCCTAATCTTCTTCTCCCAATCTCGCTTTCCCTCTTCCTTCAAATTCAGCCCTTTATATGTAATCTTGAATGTTTTAGACCTCTGTGTATTTAGTTTGGCTTGAATTTCTTCCTCTGGGTCTTTGCTTCTTTCTCTCGACCTTCATTTTAGCTTTGAACTAATTTATTATTTCTCTGACATCCAGAGGAGAAATATGAGTCTGCATTTCCCTTCTCTGCATCAACTTCAGACTTCTTCTCTCTCTCTCTCTCTCTCGCTCCTTCTCTCCCCCTGAATCCAACCTCTGTCTCCCCCTCTGCCCAAACGGTACCGGCGCATCCAAAAACACTGAAAATCCAAAATACCCATAATTAACTACGTTCCAGTATTTCTCAGTTAAGGATTTGTCCAAGTTGTCAGGCATTTTCATGATTTTCTTTTGATGATTTTCATGTCACAGAAAAGTCTGTCTTCGGCTGTCATTATCTCCCTTATTCGTGATAACCATCTTGAATGTTAAGGTTTAAAAATGATATCTCTCAGTCTCTGACTCTAAAGGTTGTTAACAACTGAAACAGCAAAGCTCTTACGCCACCAGGTACCAGAAATACAGACATACAAGATGTACCAGATACACGGCAGGATTGAGATATCTCCGCTGATATTTAGGGTGGTTAAATCAGGTGTAAATCTGTCTAATAATCCTGTAGCGCATCACAGGCTTTATTCTCCCGCTGTCTCTTTTCCTGTCTGTCTTCCTCCTCCCAGTTCCCTCTCATTAGCCGCCAGTCTTCTCTCATCCTCTGCCCTCTTTCTGCTCACAGCCCTGCTTCCCTTGAGGTCTCTCTCAATCACTCTCTCCACTTTTTTCGGTCATCTCTCTGTCCCCTTCCCCTCTATCTCCCCTCTCTCCCCTCTGCTTTCTTTCACCCTCTAAATCACAGCCTGAGTGTCTGCAGGCGGAGCTGTCTGATCCCTCATTTTCCAACTGAACTTTAAAGTCACCCAGAAATGATCACAGAGCGACAATAAATAGACCTGATGTTTCCTCTCTGTATTTTTAGGAGTTCAAGACTTGACTTGAAACCAAACTTTTGAGGTTAGAGGGACAAAACCCGGAGGCAGCATGATGGAGGCAGGGAGAGAAAAGCAAAGAGAAAAACACAAAAAAGAAAATGTTATGCGTTAGTAGAACAAATAAGCTTATGTTTTACCTAATTTCAAATAAATACAAAAAAAATTAAGACAATTAAGACTTCATTAATAATTCATTGATATCACATTGTACTAGATATCATGACAGGAAAAATATGAACCTGTAAATATGAATTTTAAAAAACAAATGCAGAGCATTAAATCCCTCAACAAGCCAGTGCATGCACATGGAGGGTGCTGCTCTATTCATCCTAGTTCTGGGAAGATCCGTCACCACTGCTGAAAGTCAACCAACTCACAGAGGGGAAAAATCCAGAATAGTCTTATTAATAAGTCAGGGCAACTGCGGATTACAGCTTAGCGAACCACGGAAAACAATAACTGAGACTAACAAACAGGCAGACATAGTCAGACTATAGCCTCACAGACGATATTAGCCTGTTATCATGCTAACATTTGGTAGCATTTAACACAAAATACAGCTGGCATTGATGGAAATGTCATTTGCTTTTGAGGTCTTTGCCATAAATAAAAGTATTGGAAAACTTAAAATTATGACATGATGATGGTGCGACATGTAAAGTTAAGAAATCACCAAAGTTAATACAATGCATCCTGAGGGACATGAATCAGATCCATCAAATAGTCATTGAGACATTCAGAGGCACAAATGTCCACCTCATGGTGGCGCTAAAGGAAAAGTTAGGGGATCACCAAAGTCAGTAGGATTCATCCTCCAGGCACCATGACTGTCATTGTATTCAATTTCATGGCAAGTCATTCAATAGATATTTCAGTCTGAACCACCTGACCATCTCCTGAGCCAAACTGCTCGCTTGATTGGACACACATTATATTGGCTGATACCAGTGTTCTGTGACAGTGACGACTGTCAAATTAGTAATGTTTGGACAAAAAGTAAAAATAAGAAAGGAGTCAGTCTCTAGATTTATATTCAAGTATGGAGAAGGCTTTGGAAAAGCATCTAGTCCCGCACATTTGAAATTAAAATTTAAAGTTTCCTGGCTATTATTTTGTATCCTGCTTGTTCACTGGACCATTCTACCGTGCTCCTGCAAAGCACTCAGTAAAAAAAAAAAAATGTTTATCTAATGAAAGGAGTATTCATGAAGTTTCCAAACCAGTGAAATACAGAGATAAACAAAAGTCTTGATGAACAGGGTCAGACAGACTGACTATTTTCTGCTGACTGATTTTATTTCTGCTAATGCATGTAAAGGATGCCCAGGAACATCTCTTGTGAATCTCTGTACTCTTGTTAGGGTGAAGTTAATACATAAGGGAGAGCAGAGTACCTTCAGGCATATGTGCACTGCGTCTGAGTGTGTTTGCGTGCTTGTGTGTGGGTGCATTGATCCAGTTTGGTGCGGGGGATATTTTCTCTCAGTCATTTGAAGGACGCCGGATCCCGCTCTGCAGCCCCACGTAACAAGACAGCCCCCATACACTCACACGTAAACACACACAGCATTTGCAACCACTGTGGATGGTGTTGACAAACAACAAATACATTTAAGCTCAATAGAGACGAATGACGGTGCACACTGGCAAGGCGTTGTCGCTGTGTACTACCTTAATGCGTGGGGATAGTGTATTACGCACAAGTGTGTGTGCGTTTGTTGAAAGAGCTGTATTGGAGAGGATGTGGGTTTGTCTGTCACCTCCTCTGCCTCCAGCCACCTCAAGGGTCAACCATTAAGGACTGACACATTTTTACATATTTGACCTTAAACATATAGTGAGTCAGTGAGGGAATGAAGGAGTTTTTTTTTTTTGTGGTCAGTATCCAAAAGATCAAAGGTCAAGCCTTTCTTCATTATTCTTGTTGGAGTATTAGATGTCAGATGAGAGAATTTTCAAATCTCATGGTTAAAGAGATGATGAAAAGATTGACGTCTTTCAGTGTGCATGCATGTAATGGCACTTAGCACCACTTTATGAGCAGGCAGACAGTGGCATTTTCATGTGTAAGGAGCAAAGAGCAGTGAGGAAGTTCAAAGAGAGAATATCCAGGGATAGGAAGAGCGTGTCAGCGTGTGCGTATATGTAATTTGTGTGTGTGTCTGTTGGATACTGATATGAGCTGCTGCTCAGCCCCTGAGTGAGGTGCAGTGTGTGGCTATACATTAAATGGCCCGGATTAGCCGCGACTGCTGCAGGCTCACTGATAGTATTACTGTTATGGAGCGACTGGGAGGGATCCAGCTCCATTTTGGCTCTGTTATTCTGTCATAATGAGACATAACCCCTCTCATAGAGGACTCAGTGGTTTCCAGGAAAAAAAAAAAAGCATTCACAGAAAGCAAGCAGACCGTTCCTCATAAGTACACATCATTTCTACAATTTCAACATCTGGCTAACTGCTAATATTCTAAATTAATATGATATAAAATAACTAACATAATCTAAAATAAATTATAATAGACAATGTTTTAAAAGACAGTTTCTGTCAGTTTCTGTCTAAAATTCAGTATACTTACTAAAAATCAGTGGATTAAAACAATTAACACATTTTAGTCAATGTACTACAGATGAAATTATAGGTCAAATTTTACCCAGTAGCCGTGAGTATAAAAGCACCCAAGGTGAGGCTTTGTTTTTCTGTGGGTTTTTTATTCATATATATATATATATATATATATATAGAGAGAGAGAGAGTTAACTGATTATTTAGACAAACAAATGTGGTCTAGAGATGAAAAAAAATAAAACTTAAATTTGGCACACCAACTTTTTTTTATAAAAGAACAAAAGTTGAAGTTACTTTACATCACCATAACACATTGTGTTTATCTTTGTGGTCGAACCAACATGTTCGACCCATTTCCTTCCTCATAAATAATTTACAAGTATCTCAAGTATCTCAAAACTGCAAAGGATGCACATATTATAAATTAATAGCATATACTGTCAAATAAGTTTAATAAGAGCTATAATTTTTAACCATACCATATTATGGTTAACCCATACAGACTATCTAATACAAAATCATTCTTTAATTTGTTTATGACAGAATGGGGATGCTCAGCATGAAAGCAAAACTTTGTGGTATTTATCAATCCAACACAGGCTGATATACCCATATGCCAGCCAGTCGCTTAGTTCGCTCAACACTCGTCTGTACGTGTGTGTCCTGTCATGTTCGCTGTCAACTAGGGTAATTCTCCACATCAAACCAGCAATGTTGTACAAGCTAAGACTCACAATTACAAGCTCAAAGATGGTATCAGATTAAAGAAAAACCTTGTACCTCCGTGAAGGAACTAAAGTGACAAAAAATTGATTGTTTTCATTTCCATTTTCTTGAGTTTGGGCAAATAAACTACATTGTGCATCATCGGGGGTTAGTCCTGCAGCATTTTGCTAGGAATAATGAACCTATAGAAACAGTAAAGGTGCCGGGTTCTCACACGACATGACTGATTCATAAGCACAACTTCACAAGCAAAACCAATATGAAGTAACAGAGGAATATGTGCCTTTGATACCAACGACTCCTTCTGTCTGCAAAGGTTGCTCCTACTGTGCGCTTAAATTGATAGGAGTTATCACTAAAGAAACAGTGGCTGAGCTGGGCTCTGCATGGGAGCTCTGTGTGTGTGTGTGTGTGTGTGTGTGTGTGTGTGTGTGTATGTGTGTGTATGTGTGTGTAAGTGTGGGTGTGTGTGTGTGTGTGGTTGTGTGTGTATAGCTTAGCCTACTAAGCCAAATGATGGTGTAACATATCTGATCGGCCTCACAATGGAAAGCCAGACCTCTTGGAAAGCAGCATGCCAGTCCTTGGTGCACGGGCGTGTGCACACACACACACACACACACACACACACACACACACACACACACACACACACACACACAGGCACATACACACATAGACACACACACACGCCCAGACACACACAACCAGACACACACACACATATACACACAGAGAACAAGGAACCACAACGAGCAGCACACACCTTTGAGAGCCACAAACACAAATACTTTTGCGTGCACACATGCAAGCACGGCACATAAAAATGACAACACACGTAAAGGACACACACATACACTCTCACTATTTCTCTCTCTTTCCCTCTCTGTCCTGCACTCACATGCGCAAGTCACACACACACACACGCAATACACAATGCCACATCACATCACGTCATTTTAGAGAGCGTGTTTAACCTAATCACACTCAACCATGCGTGAGCCTCAGAGGGGGAGTCAGGTCTGTTATGACAGCTGATGTGCTGTGTGACGGCCACAGGGTTTAGAGAGCACTGACCAGCGGTCTGCTTTTACTACACACATACACACTGTGACTTTCAACACACATGACGAAGACCTGCGCAGAACCAAAGGAGAGGCAGACAAGTGGACAGACAGGAAAGAAGCCAAACGGACAAGACTGCAGGGCAGATCCAGTGACTAATTGTATGGCTCGTTTCCATATCACTAACCTGTGAGCAGACACACATCAGGGCTGCAGCTCCTATGTCTGATCAGATATGTCCCATTAAACCTCACAGGGAAATGTTTTGTTCGTAGTTTCGGTGGTTTTGGTGATTCAGTGTTTACCTGTGGGGAGACAGGCAAATAGTATTGAGACGGGAGCCTCTATGAGTTTGGGAATTTTGAGAATGAGGACAATTATCTCTGTGAATTATCTCTGTGAACCGATTCTGGCGGATGGATAAAGTCTGACATCAAAAATAAAAGGAAACTTTGACATCTTAACCTGCTCTAAAGATATTATATCACAGAAATTTGTAATTTTAGTAAAAAAAAAAAAATAAACTGCAGTGACTGCACTCCTGCTAGCTAAGGACTAGCTCATCAACTCGCCTTTAGCTAGAGCTTAATGACCCATTTCTCTTTAAGATATTAGCAATTGAGTTTTTTGTACCACATGAGCAGTGTTGGGCAAATTACTTTAAAATTAATCAAACTAATCAATTACTCATTATACACTGAAAAAGTAATTAGTGATCGGCAGCAAAAATACTGCATCACACTACCCGTTACTTTACTTTAATTATAGCTTTCAGCTCGGTCAAAGGTTTTTTTTAAAAAAAGCTTCAAACCCATCACACTCACGCAAACACATTCTTTGTATCTAAAACATGTAGAAATAGAAAACAAGACACCGTGGTTTAACAAACACTCAGCCCCATAATTTGGAGGGATTTGAAAAATAAATCCCTGACAACCTCCAGCTAGTTTAGCAGTGACTGCACACAGAAGCACGGCTACACGTCCTCCGACCCCTGAATGTATGGCTAACATTTACCACATCAGCCGTCCAAGAACACACGAAATTAAAGTTAACCCTTCTACTCTTGTTTAATTCATGTGATTTGAAGTGGTTAATCTCCCACTTTTGAATGTATTTAATGAGAGATTCTTTTATTTTATTTTATTGGTTCTTAAGCTGAAGTGGACAAGAAAGCTGTATTAAAAGGCATAAAATTTATAAGCCATATCTGCCACAGTTTTGCCAAATGACTTTAAACCCCTGAACTTCATATTTTCTTTAATTCTCCGCTATTATAAAGCAATATTGAGCTGGGCTCAGTAGTGTCATAGATACTACAATAGTTACATCAATCACTGGAACTGTGTGTGTGTGTGTGTGTGTGTGTGTGTGTCACAGACAAGGTGAGATTGTCATGTAAAAAAGCGAAGCCCCATACAACTGCCAGTGTACTGCTGTGTAAGTGACAGATATCATTAATCTAACAGCAGCAGAAGGAGAGAAGTGCTCTCTGTCTCTCTGTCACTGTCACAGATGCGGGCCCACACACAATGTCGTACTTTTGTCACTATTAAAAACACATTTCTCTCTTAATTTAATCATTAATCCACAAACACAACATAACATAACATTAACATAATCCAACACTGGATGTCATTCAGACTTCCCCTTGCCTGCCGACTGCCATTTTTTATACGGTGTTCATCCTCATCCCAAAACTCGCCATATGTCGCAACGCACTGCGGCCATTTACAGATCTGCAACACAAGGACGAAAAACGCATCATTTATATCACTCATTAAATTGATCTGTATCTGGGTGCTAGCTGAGATTAGCAATATACAACATCTGTGTATACACATCGTGTAATGGCAAGCCTACGGTAGTATACTTGTCTTGAATCCAGACGACTGGGAGGGAAAGAGGCAATTTATTTAATACAAACTAACTTGATAGTGGTAATGTCATTGCTTTATCGCTTTACCTATTGCTGCTTTGGCATCTGCTCTGAAACACTGTGTAATGGTCTTTTTTCTGAATCGTTGTGCACCTGTCACTTTCACTGTGACTGTTAAGTAGCCTTTATGGCTCATGGTACAAGAATTTCTCCAATGTTTCTGAGCACAGGCTGTGAGCATGATAGTTACTCCTATATTAATGATATTTTATGAGACTTAAAATCAGAAAAATTGGCTCATTGAATAGATGGACATTAATCATCCAAATACTGAATGAGAAACACCAAATCTAACTAAAATAATATAATGGTAATTCACATTTAATGTTTTCTGTCTCGGTCAAGAGAGTGATTTATCAACGTATGTGTATAAATATTGTAGAGATTGGGGGGATATTCATGCATTTTCACATGTTTGTGAAGTTCAACTTTTGCATCCGAGTGGAACACGCACATCATATGTGTCCTTCCTTCAGCTCAGTTTCTAAAAGTTTCTAACTTTTCTAGCTGTAAATTTATACGGTGTTGTAAGAAGTATCTAGATGTTTTGCTTATGTAAAGGTACCTGTACATTAGTGAAAAGTCTTGCATGAATAATCTCACCAAAATAGAAGTACAGAATTATTATCAGGTAATATACTTAAAGTTTCAAAGGTAAAAGTACTGAAGAAAAAATGTCCCCTGTTAATGGTATAATATTACATGACATTATTCAGTTTTTAATGCAGATTCAGCAATGTATACAAAGCAATTTTACCGTGGTAGTGGTGGAGTAAGTTTCAACAAAATTAAACAGTTAAGTACGTTAGCCACGTGGTTTCCAGTGTAGAGGTCAGGCCCCTCCAAAGAGTCGCAAAATAAATCTGAGGGGCTGTGAGATGATGATGAATGGGAGAGTAAAGAAAAGAAACTTATTCTGGTCCTTAGATAAGTTTTTGGTCTTTTCTCTAATCTTTGCTTTTTGTGAAATTTTGGATACTTTTGCCCCTTTGGCCCTTAAACCGTTATTTGAATAAACCGTTTGAGAAGTCCTTCTTTAGGGGAACGGCTAAGAGCTTATAGACATTTCAAGCATTTGAAAGGGACCTTAAGCTGATACTGCTCGCGTTACCTCTCAGATTAATGTGAACGAGAAAAAAGTACAACAGTGTTCCCTATAATGTATTTGAGTTGGGAATACTGAAGTAAAATATAAGGCCCTAAAACTTTCTAAATACACTGCTTGAGTAAATTAACTTAATTACTTTATTGTTGTATATGACACAACCATAGTTTGTTCCAAATTTCTTTTCTGTGCGATACATGCACATATTGGTATATCTTTTTTTGGTGATTATAAAAAAGTCAATCATGTACCTCAATCCATCTGTTGTATTCTGTTGTATCTACTCATATCCCAGTGTTTAACTACGAATATTGTACGATTAAAAAATTATTTACTCATTACAATGGCCAAATTTTGTGCTGGCCACTATCTCTCTGCAAAATAGGTGGTTGCTTATGGGGGGGGTGGTACTTATAAACACATACTTGGAGAATCAAACTGCAATCAGTTGAAAACAGCATTGTTGCTACAAGAACACCAAGACAGATGATTTTTACAACACAATCATGTTTTAATGTGAACCGAGGCATTCCTGCTTGTGTGCAAGTGTCAGGGAACAAGTGGCAAGCTGAAAGAAGAAGACGGTAAATAAATTACAGAAAGAGAGATGACGAGATAGCGAGACAAGGCACAGCGCAGGGGGCGAAAGGCTGCAGAAAGTGACAGAGAGATAACCTATAGGATGGGAAAAAAAGAAAAGAGATGGTAAGTAATAGTGAGGGAATGAGATAATCACAGAGACAATGAGAGAAGAAAGACCAACAGAGAAAACAGTTCCCCGGTGACACGGTGCTATTGATCTTAGCTTGTTGCTTAGAGAGAGTTTCTCTGAGATCATGGTGAGCGCTGACACGGCCATCATAATGCATTATGGGGGATCAAAGAGGGGCCAGCGTTGGCCACCGTGCAGGAGCTGACGCCTGAGGGGGAGAAGGAGAGAAGAAGGGGGACGGGGTGGAGTGGGTATACAGGAGGAGGAAACACACACTGCTAAACAGGATTTTCAATCACAGCCTGTGGCATCTCAGTGGCTCACCATGGCACTGGAGAGACGGAAGGGAGGGAGGATTAGATGTGGTGAGGGGAAAGGCGAGGGCACACACATGAGAGGGGAGAGGAAATTAGAGCACAAGAGGGGAAGTAAAGGAGTGATAGCAAAGTAGCCAAAAATAAAGAGATAGCACAGTGTACCAGCACAGCGTGTGTGTGTCTGTGTGTGCACATAGGCGTGTGTGGGTGTGCGTGTGTGCGCGTGCGCACGTGCGCACGTGTGCGCGCGTAATAAATGGAGGCAAAAGGCTGATGATGAGGTGAGAAACATGGTGGGACTCAGGGGATGAGACTTGAAAGAGAAAGGGAGAAGGACGAGAAGAGGATGCGTGCGCGCTTGCTTCCATTTAAGATTTGTATGTATGTGTTTTGATGCGTAGAAGTAAAACCTGCTTAAACCTCTCTAACACACCCTTCCTCTGCTTTTACTCCTCCTGTCGCCGTCATTTATCTGGGTTTCTGTCTTTATTTTTGGTTTCGTCTCTGTCTATCCACCGATGCTGTGTGTGAACACACGTCCTAGCTGCGGAGGGAGAGAAATGTCAAGCATGGCAAAAGCACCTGATTAACTTATAATGTGTGTGTAAATTTACAAGTCAATCTACACCAAGACCTTAGGTATGTTAACAAGCAGCATGTATGTGAAAAAATGGTGTAATTACACTATCATATGACTTTCACAGAATCTCTAATCTTGCTATTTGACACTGTGCTCCGGGTTGTAATATGTAATATGTGCTTGTGGAGGAGTCAGGGTTAGTTAGATAAACATCAGGTTTAAGTCTAACATTAGTTTTGGGTTTTTATTTAGGTTCAGCATTAAGGTTCGTCAAGTAGTAGACACAGTTAGTATATATAAATGGGTTTTTAAGCGAGACAGAACTCCTCACAAGTACATACTGTCATGCGTGTGTAATTTTTGTGTTGATGTTGATCTGTCATGTGAACGGCTGAGTGTAGCGCAGCCACGTGGCCCAGCGAAAGAGTGTTTTCTTGCGAACCCTGAGGTGGTACACTTCACCCAGCCTGTCTCCATCAACAACAGGCTGAATCACATGTTACAAATGTCAAAGCCCTGACCTTGGCATATGAAGTCACTGCTCCTCCTTATCAACTCACTGGGAAATTCTGAAAGGTGTGGGGAGCAACAGTGGAATGAAATTCTTTTTGTAAAATGCACTTAAAGGAAACAACATTTTTTGAACCGGCAACCTTCAGACCAGTGGGGGCAGTGAAAGTACGGCTGTAATGGAGAAACTCAAGTCACTTAACCTCCACTTGCTTCACTGGAGCTGATCCTTGCCTACACTGTGTTTCCTGGGTGGTTTCTCGGGAGTGACTGTACCAAACCTTATGAATGAAGATGAGCAAAATGCTGGAGAGGCTGGTTAGAACCTCTCGACAGCAAATAAAGGTTACAAAAAGGTCAACGCTGTCAGGAACGGGTCGCTGAGCTCAGTTTGTGTCATCTGCTGGTTGGTTTTACCATTGAAGCCGATGCAGTACATGTGCTTTTACAGGTAACAGTTTAAATGTCATTTTCAAATACAGCATTGCTTAAAGACATTTTTCTTAGTTGTGTAAATGCTGGCTCAATGGAATGGCTCACTAGGGCAGTGAAATTGAACACAGCCACTCTTAACCGTATAATTACACCTGTGCCTCTCCTGCTATGAGAAGTCAAACGTCTGCAGTGAGGCTCTCTTGCTGTTCATTTAAGTTAAAACTTTATATGAAACAGCAACAGAATATGCTCCACCATAAATGCATGGATTTATGGTGAGGAAAAGATAAATGGTGACATCGGACATTCAAAAGTACCTTAGACTTGTTTGCAAAGTGGAACTTAGAAAAGATGACGCTGAGAATTTTCTTTGGGCTGAAGTAATGCTTGTGCACAGGTATTTCTTCATGTAAATTTAACTGATATAGCTGAGAACATAAATTATGAAGGGGATTTATTTTGAAGAAAAAGACCATGTAGCTCTAAACCCAGCTTTGGCACTGCTATCCTGACATGTTTACCAGAGCTCTGTCCTAAAAGATGTTTTCACGGCAGACATAGCACAACCAACATAGCACAGGTGTTACTAGCAACATTAACAATGACTCTGCTCCGCTCAATTGCCCCATTAAACCAGTGAGCGCTTTTTCATCCACCTGTTTTCATGCATGTTTTTAGTATACACTTTGGATAAAAGCATCTGTCAAATGAGTAAATTTAAATGTAGAAAAAAAAGGAAAAGCTGGAAATGAAAAAAAAAAAGTGGAAACAACAGCAGTGGAAAAATTTGAAAGGCGGGTGTATCTGAGTGCAACAGAAATGGACAGAATACATCACGACTTAGACGATGCCTGCAACTTATTTTTCACTCAGGCTTCCGCTCCTCTAAAGAGATTTTAAATGGTGGAAAAAATTAGATCTGTGTGGAGCGATAAGGAGTCTGTGCAACATTCTTTAAAATTAATACATGAAACAAACGAATGCCAGATTTCCATCCTGTTTTCTACCCTATTTTCCATCATTTGAGATTTGACTGGTGTTCTTTTAATTACATCACCTCATTACACCCTCTTCTTCTTTAATTGTTTAATTTAGCTGAGTGGATAATAAGCACCACAAACTGTGTGTCTCTATGCACCCAACTCCCAACATTTGCATAGCAGTGGTGCATAGAAACATGCATTATCATATTTCGCAAATTTTCTGGAAATGCGGTTACAACTTTTGTTAAATTCGGGCGGCATGTTAATTCCGGATCTCCATCAGTGTTAACATTACATCTGCGTGTTTGGTATGAGCAGGCAAATCAATCCCTTCCCAAGCCGTAATACAACAACACAACATACTGTACCATAGGTCTTAGTGAAGCTGAATTGATTCATAAATGATTATTACTTGAGGGCTTTCAGTGTTGAACCTGGTCTTTTTTAAGAATGGAGAAGTCATTCATAGAAGTGAGGGCAAACCATTTCAGCAGTCTGGCTTATTTTTAGTATGGTGGCCTACATTTCACACTACCTAAAGGATGACAGCACATGGAGAGAGGGAACGTGTAATTATTGAGAGGTGGCTACACCCTTATGTCCTCTCCTCCCCTTTTTCTCTCTCGCTCTCTCTTTCCTTCTCTCTCTCTCTGTCTCTCTATCGCTCTCTTTCCTTCTCTCTCTCTCTTTGTCTCCTTCTCCTCTCTGTCTCTTTCGCTAAGCGGGACAGACAGAGGACCCAGCTGCCAGAGTATGACAGAATCCACAAATCACTGCCTTGGGGGAGCAAAAAGTGGGGTAGAAACAAATAGGGAGGAGGAGGAGTATCAGGAAGAGCTAGGGGGAGAAACTGATGGGCAATATGGATAGTACTTTTAAAAAAGGAAAATTGAATATAAGTTTTTTAAAGACATTTAGAAGATAAGTAATGCGGGGAGTGGTTTCTAACTTGCTAAATTGATGAGAGGATGAGTGAAGGAGAAGATGACACTACTAAAACATGAATAAGACATTAATAAGGGGGCAGATTGCTTCTCCACAAGACAAGACAGCAGCTGGATGTTGTGATGTAGATTTCTGTTCTTTTGTCACCTTCACATCATCCATTTCTCTTTCGAAGCCATCTGCTCCCTCCGTTTCCCTTCATGTGCTGCATCTCTCTCTCCCTCTCTCTCTATCTCTCTGTCTCCCTCATGCCATCACACCTCCGTCCCAGCATAAATCACAGTCTCTCTCTTTCTTTTTTTCGGTCTTCTCTTTGCCGCTCTCCATGCATCCCTCCTTTTGGTTCACCCTCTCCGCAGGGTATTTAGCAGCCAATTGGCAGTCTGTGCAGAACATGGTAACAGCCCTGACCCACCCACCCCCAACCCTAGAACCAAGCTCCCTCCCAGGTGGCCTTTGCAGCACTGACCAAGTCCACCATGTTAATCGGGTAACGGTCAGAACATACAGAGATGGAGGCGCAAATAGGGACATTGGGAGGTGGTAGTGGTGGTCGTAATGGGGGTTGTTGGATTGAGGGTGATTTGAAGGTCAAACACGGGAGCGAACATACACACACACTCACACAGTCTGTCTGAGAGTGTGTCTGTGGAGCATCAATCACTATTAGACATGGTGGGTGGGCACACTGGCAAGAGATTCACGCTTTAGGAAACACAAAGAGGAGCAGGCTCCTGATCCGACAAGACAAAGGGACAGAGGGAAGGAGTAGCTGATTGTGTGTATATGTGTGTGTGTGTGCGCGTGCGAACACATGTGTGTGTGAATGCACATCCTGATTGTGTACAAGTTGCGTGTGTTTGTGTGCAGTCCTCCCCGGCAGTACACGTGACCAAGGTGTTTGTGTGTGTGTGTTGCTTCTAGAGTATGTGGAATAATAACAAGCTCATTCAAGCGCAAAGCGTTTCTCACAACACTGGCCGTTTGTGCTGTGTTGCCTGCTCCTCTGAGGTATAGGTTTCAAATCTTGTAATATTATTCAGAGTAAAGTAAAATAAAGGAAAACTGCTGTAGTCTAATTTTACATTTTCTTTACCTCTGACTTACCTTCTCAACTCAGCACATGAATTATCATTGATAGACACTATACGACCCACATTTTTAAAATATAAATTCTAATGACTAATCCAAGGTTTCCATATTTAGTAAATATAGAATGTTAAATTGAGAATTTTCCGTTTGATGTGGATATAGAATGGTATCTCAGTCTAACTTTAATATAGTAAAAGTAAGCAGTTTACACATTATAATGATGTGATGTTGTCATACAGCAGTCAAAGCTACTTAGGTGTTTCATTGAAAAGGTTGGTAGACTCAAATTACAAAAACAAGGGGTGGCCGCACAGATAGCTTGAAAAGAATTATCCGACATTTTGGGAAATATTCTTATTTTCTGAGAAGATCGATACCACCCCCACATCCGTAAATATGATTAAATATATAAATATGAAAATACAACCAGTCAGCTCTGCTCAAAGACCGGAAAGACAGAGAAAAACAGCTAGTCTGGCTCCATCTAAAGATAACAAACTCCTCAACCAGCACCTACAAAGCCCCAATTAACAACTTGTATCCTGTTAGTTCAATCTGCATAAAAAAAACAAATCTAAACATGACAATTTATGTTTTTTTAAAGGCAACTTCAGAATATCTGAAGTTGCCAAGCAACAAGCAGAGACCTTAGTAACCTTACCAATCCCAACTGAAAGATAATGAGCTTCAGAGTTGCTGATTGGTGGATTTTGTTATGCTTTATGCTGAGCTGAGCTAAGTTAAATGGCCTCTAGCTGTAGCTATCCGCAGTATTTAACAGAGAGTCTTAAGAGTTTTATCAATCTACTCAACTAGACAGCGAATAAGTGAATTTGCCAAAATGTGGAACTATTCCCTTTCATTATGCTTAGTAACGATCTAAGCACCACTGAAATTCAATTCACCTCCTTTCTGGTGGGATGAAGACTAATATCTCTAAAGCTGATCATAGAAAACGACTACAACTACCACTGGCAATATCAAGATTGAAGCAGACAGTGCTTATTATTGATTTTAACAATATCATTTGCTGTTATGAGCTTATAATGATAGAGGTCTTGAAACTAAAGTCTGTTTTGCTGCTGCACTTTGGACTGAAGAATTACCTGGGATGACAGTGTCACCCTGAGAGTTAGAATGGATAGAGATGAGAAAATCATTTTTTGTGTCTGTGTTCGTGGCATTATTCACCCTCTGTTCAATCAGTCCATGTCACCTTCTACTGACACAAACCTGCAGGAGGAAAACTACTTTTTAGCTCACTGCCATGAGCACTCAAAAAGCATTACACATTGCAGACATTACATTAAACTATCAGTCATCTTGGGTGTATAAGTCAAGTCAGGTATTCGTATATTTAAAGTGCTTGCTGCACTGCTGTTTCATTTTTCTGTGCCCTTCCAAGGAATAAATGCTGGAGAGACATGCAGAACAGATGCAGGATTAACAGTGGGTGGGTGGGTCTCTGATGGTTGCATCTGAGGAAGATTTTAAAAACTGTTAAGTTGATTTAGTGGTAAAGGGCATAAATGAGGAGATGAAAATCATGCACCATATATCCCGTCTTTTGTTTCCTACACGGGTATAATTCTGAGAGGCTGTAGGAGTTTTCTCTTGCCTCACTATAGGTTTGCAGTTAATATTCTTGATCAGTCGCCACTTGCCAAGTGTTGTAATGGGAGCTGTTGAGTGAAGGACAGTGCTGGCTGGCTGCTGCCTTTTTATGGCGCTGTGTGAAATCAGTGAGCTGAGCGATTCCAGTGCTGCTGTTGCTGCCCAGAGAATACGGATGAGATCATTCCCACATGTGCACACACAACCAGATCACACAAAACCCAACCGCACAATCAAAAGGGCTGAGATGTACCTGTATATTAATGTGTGTAAGTACACGGTCAGAGAGGAAAGCGTTTGCTCTTCACACACACACACAGACACACACACACACACACACACACACACACACACACACACACACACACACACACACATACACAAGAGAGTTAACATGATGAAGTATGTGCCTGTGTGGTTAGAGAGAGTAGCACGGCATATCAACACTGGAATCACATTACAGGCCTGCCACGATTAGCAATTAGTGAGAAGGCACCAGCACAGATAAATAGCAAGAGACAAAAACGCACACACACATACAGATACGCACATAAATGAGTAGATACGCGCTACTGCAAACTCTGCCTTTCGTATACCCGTAAAAAAAAACCACATGATATGATAAGGTGCATGAAATATAGAGGCACGGGGTTCCATGTAGGGAACAGACTTTCAGATTAGGTCTGTGACTAACAATCCTTTTACACTGTCGAATGATATGTTCACTATTTTTACAATTAATTGATTCATTTTGTTGTCGAAATTCAAGATTTTCAGTTTACTTTGTAGTAAGCAGTAAATTGTCACATTTTGAGAAACTGGGGTAGCAGATATTTTTCTTGACCGTCAATCATAAATTTGTTAATCAATTAATCATTTCAACTCTAGGTTACTTTAGGTAGGTAAGGGTAGTGTCCACACACACGCAGGACAAAATGGTGAATATATCAAACAAAAATGAATGTTGAATATGAGTATTTGTGTGCGTGTGTAAACCCATTTGCTCTTTAGAACTGTTGATGGTTGTTCAGTAAATGAAGAGTGTCCCACTAACAAGTAGAGGGTCACTCAGCACTGGAAAAGCCTACACACACACACACACAAATATATATATATATATATATACACACACACACACACACACACACACGTACACTGTGTATCACTGTCATAAACATTTACACATCAAATTAAATCACAAAGAGTGTACTCTCTTCAGGAGCTGAAACTATTAAAGTGACACTGAGCAAAGGGCGCTCTTGTGTGATAATAGGCTTCTAACATGAAGACAATCTATACACATACACACTTTCTCTCTCTCACACACACACACACACACATCTATACTCTTTTCTTTCCTCTGTATCACTTTCACATTAGTCTTCAGCTCATAACCAACTGTTAGACTCATTTATTGAGTCTTCTGCCTTCTTTGCTTCTTTTTTTTCTCACTCTCTCTTTCTCCCTGGTCCATATCCTATTTTCTCTCCTTCTCTAAGTTCAGCAACAAACTTATTAAGACATTTCATCATATCTCTTCCATTCTTTCTGTCTTTTCAACACATTCTCTCTTTTCTCTTCCTCTAAGTCATCTTAGCCCCCCTCCTCTACTATATCTCGTCGCCCTTTCTTTCTCTTTCATCCTTTATTGCATTTCTTTGGCTCCATCAAAGGTCTATTCAGTAATATTTCATAGAGAAACTAATATACATACCACATACCCTTTTTTCAGGATGCATACATAAATAATTAAGTCTATGCTTGATGCTCTTCTTTCACACAACCTGGCAGTGAATGGAGGGAGACAGAGTGTGCCCATATGTCCATTTATATGTGTGCGTCCTCACTGACCTTGACCATTAGCATTCTCTTAATATCCCTAATAAAAGTAATAGCTGAATACTGATATATATATTGTTTTGTGCACACTCCTCCACTCATCAAACATCACGATTCTTTGGCTTTGTCTTCACTCTAAAACATCTCCTGCTGACAATCATCAAGTATTCAGCCTTCCTTCTTTTAACAATATGATAAAACCACAAGAGGAAACTTATCTTAAACTTATTTTGATGTAGTTCTGATTATATCAATAGTATTTATATTCACATAATGACTGATCACCAATGAATATTATTGTCATTACTATTGTTATTCTAGATTGCAGGATATTTTTTCTTGAGAGAAATTTGTCACATGTCTTTTTGCTGCTAGTAATTTTGGGTCCTGACCTGAGGTCAATGGTACAGAGTTAGATAGTTTGACCTCTACAGTGAGGCGATCCAATAGCTCTGTTATGCTGTGGGGGATATTTTTCTGAAATGGTTTGGGTCAACTTGTCTCCTTAGAGGGAAGGGTATTAGTATATCAATAGAAAGTTGTTCATACAGATTACCTTTATCCTTCGATGAAACATATCCTGATGAGGAAGGTCTCTTCCAGGAGGACAATGCCCTCACGAGGGGATGAAGGATCACTGAATGATTAAATATGACGGATGTGGATGTGGCTCATATCCCGTGGCCCTCACATTTACTCGATCGCAACCCCATTGAACATTTTACTGGAGATTTTGGACTGATGGGTTAGACAGTGCTCTCCACCACCATCATCAATACACTTAATGAGGGAATATCTTTTGGAAGAAGGGTGTTAATCCCTCGAGTAGAGTTCCAGAGACGTGTAGAATCAATGCCACGGCACATTGAAGCTGTTCTGGCAGCGCATGGTGGCCCAGCATCTTACTAAGACAATTTCTTTTGCTTTGTCCTTTAATTTTCAACCAATCTTAATGAATCAATTAAGTTTTTCTCTTTTATGGGTACAACATTAGCCCCAAGCTACAACTCAAATGGGTTTATGGATGAGGAGAAATAAGCTTTCAATCTCCATTGTGAGAAGTGACATTGGCTATGATTTAAACTCCTGTACAAAAGATCACAGTGCAATAAATAATGCACATCATGTCTTTATTTAAAAAAAAAAAAAACAGATTCTGATTAGGCTACTATTGCTACATTGCTACTATCATGATTTGTCTATTTCTAAGAAAATACTTAATTTCAGTGCTAATATGCAGCAAGACTGATACACAGGAAACTTCCAGACTCTCATGATGGAATCGATGTAAGATGGATGGAGATGTAAGATGTAACAGAATGGATGTAGAAGGGTTAAACCAACTTTGTACCTTTAAACTACAACTTTGTTTGAGTTTACTTGTGTGTGTGTGTGTGTGTGTGTGTGTGTGTGTGTGTGTGTGTGTGTGTGTGTGTGTGTGGGTGTGTGTGTTTAGTCACATTGAAACGAAAATAAACAAGAAAGAAAGAGAAAAAGAAAGAAAGAAAAAAATAATAGTTAGAGACTTGCCTCCCTGCAGCCCTCCTCTCAGGGTGCATACACCCACGACAACCTCCAAATCAGTAATACAGTCTGTATGGAGCCTGAGAGGCAAAATGCAGGGGGGAAAAGTCTCCAAATCACTTCTGCACTGCTCAATGTGGCCCATTAAGAAGTAACTAAGGGCTTCTCAAATGAGTGTATCAATATTTACTATCAACTCTGATCTTTTCACATCTGGATTTTGTCAACCGTTTATTCAGAGGTCACTGTTTGCAGGGATTTTAGTAAGGAGTCGGGTGCATCGGTACTGGCTCATGCAAAGTGGCAGCAATATAAAAATTGCAAATTTTCTGAAATGTAAATTCAGTGTCATTTGAATACTGAAGGGCCATTATGGTTCGAATCTCTTGTAGCAAGGTTTTGAGTCAAGTTTCAGAGATTTGTTAGTGTCAAGTGAAGCCCTGGGGGCTGCTTGGCCTCTGTAATGGAAGGGCATGTTCAATACTCAGATTAGCTCAATAATTCACTAGTTCTCTAAGTACAGGATGAAAGAGTGGATCTGTATGCACACACAGTAGTGACACTTACGTATTTATACTTACACACACAAAAAATAAAGGTACACAGACCTACACACTGGTTATTATTAATTCATTAGTTTTGCAGGTAGAGTGAATGACAAGCCTGACTCAAATATCTCCTTCGCATAACTTTAGAAAGGTGTACTATCTTTTAGAATATGAAATGGTAAAAAGATTTAAGGCCCTATAAGACCTAGGGAGGAAGAATTTTTAGCCATTTATTAAAAATCTGATATTTCAGGGATTGCTTAGAGATTTTGAGGAGAAAAAATATCTTTGTATCTGCTGAGGTCTTCGTGTGAGTGTAGTACTGTATCTGCGCATTTAGAGGTAGCAAGCCAAAATTTTTTATATCGGTCTTGAAGTTGTTTCATTTGAAATAAAGTGGGGGTTGTTGTGAAATTCCCTAGAAAGAAAGCGAGACACTGTGAGTTGATAGCTGGTGTCACAATGGTTCAGTTAGCAACAACACAAGCACCAAAATGTTCTAGATCACCTCAAATTCTGAATAAATGTTAACACACAAACAGCTTGAGTCAAGTTTAGGGTTGAGTTTAGTCACCTCTAACAATTAAGTCACGTTTTACATTTTGGTTCTGGTTAAATATAAAAGCTTTTGTTAAAACTTTAAATTGCTCAGATAGATGAACATCTGCCCAGCTGTTAGTCAGAACCTGACAGTGCTTACTGTTCTATTTGCCATTTACTTTAATCATAATACTTTGCAGTCTAGAGACGTATTTAACTTATTTTGCATTTTAAGACTTGCTCATTTTTGATGCCCAATGCTGGTTAACAAGGTAGCACAAGAGTGTCCTCCCAAGAAGAAAGACATCTGTCTTTTCAGGAAAGACCCCAGAACAAATTCTGTTTACCTTCGGGTGGCAAATGCTCCTAGTGGCAATAGCAGTTATGATGGGAGCAAAGGCGAAAGTCAGGTGACGTCATTTATAGAGCAACCAAATTTAAATAGGGAGGAAGTCAAAGTGGATGGACGAGTCAACAAAACACCAGACTTCAACATGGGAGACTGCTGTTCATTTCTCCTTATCCTTATTACTGTAACCATGATGACAAAGGTCCCCTCACCTTAATAATGTATTCATTTTAATGATGATGAAACAATCGATGAAACAACATCTGCTTAAACCTAACCAGACCTTAACCTTATTGTTTCAGATCACATGTAGCATTCACTCCCTTCTGGTTGACTTTAAGATTGTAGTATGTGTAACAAAGACATTGCTATGTCCATTTCTGTTCATTATTTAAATGAATGCTAGAAATAATCACAATGAGGATACAAGACTGTAAAAAATGGGATTTTAAGCCAAGAAAGACTGATAAATGTTGCTGATTGTGTAATATCTGTCAGCAATTACCTAACAGATACAAATAACCCTCTGTCATGCACCAAAGCTTGATCTTGTGTCTGATATAATTGATGTGATTTTTATTTATATTATTTTTTTTAATGAAAGATTCATTTGGGTAAATTAGTTGAAAGGATGAGACCCAAATTGAGTCCTGTTGCATAACCAGGGTTTCTTTACCTCTCCAAATTTCTGCAGCTGTTAGAGGGAGCTAGAGATGATTATGCAACACACACTCTCACTTTCTGACACACAAATTACACATTTGCAGATGGGCACACACAGATATGAGATATGAAGCACACTCAAGGTTACAAGATTGCTCAAAAACACAAACATAAGGAAAGAGCCAAAAAAGCAAATAAATAGGACAAATACACAAACAAAGAAACATCAGTAAATGTCTGTTAGGTAGCAATGGAGTTTTAGATGACTGTGCAGCACAATTAATAATTGAATCCTCAGAAGTTAAGCGCTAGCCAGGCATTTGCTTTGTTGTTTCTTAAAGAACAATTAGAGAGAAAAGGAGGGAGTGAGAGAGAAAGAGAGAATGAGTCATGGTGACTTTAAGGGGAGCCAGTTAGACTTCAGACGCCTGTCAGAGTTAAAGTAGCTCTTTGTAGATAATGAAAAAGAAATAATGGAATAAAGAGATTCACTCATACCGTTTGCTCCACTGTTATATAACACACACATGCATGCACAAAAAATGCACACACTGCCATGCATGCAAGCAGCAAACACACAAATTATGACTAAAACTACAAAAAGTATTCATGTAGATTTTTTTAATACATACAAACTTAATGACGAAGAAGCCTTCAATTAATATTCCCCTGTTTTTACCTACGGAAGCACTATATCTAAATTATGAGAAACAGTTTAACCAAAAAGACTGGATATATGAAATCTACATAAGTGAGGATCCAGAGTGCTGTCCCTGGACAGTGTTTCCCCGAAAACATGAATTAGTAGAAAGACAAAAGCAAGAAAAAAAGGAGTTCACAAACCGTAAAATTCAAATGATTGTAATGAAGAGAATAGATTCTCATGAAAAAAGAGTCTGTTAACGTGTTTCGTGTCGCTCTTTACAGTCAGAACTGTCCAGTGAAGCAGTATCGACTGACGGGTCGGATACAGAGCTGTAACATGGTAGATGTCTCTGTCCGTGGTGATGAACAGAAACGCATGCTCTCAGTGGGACGCTGTATTGGCTCTGTCCATGGTGCTGAAAACAGCTGATCTACATTCAGAGGACGACGCAAATTAAGAGGGGCATTCTGAGCTGCTGTGTGGTCTCGTTCTCGTTCTTTATCTGTCCTCCATCTGTTCATCTCCAGCTCCATCTCCTCTGTCATTTCAGTCCATCAGCTTCTCCTCTCTCCATCTTTTTTTCCATTAACTATGTTCAAATACACTACGGTAATCTGGCTTTTCCGATAAGTGTATTGCTTTTCCCTGGAGAGTAATAAATGGACCTTAAGCTACCTGTCAAAAAAAATAATAATAATAATCAGAGATTTTAAAAACAAGGATTATTCTTATTGCTAAATTTAATCCAAATTTTCTACTTATTCAGAAGCCAAACACATTTTTTTATTTCTACAATGGAAATCAAATAATGTTCAGAAAGTTTGTCCCAATACTGTTGCAGAATTTCCTATGAATGTGTTGCACTTTTAGTTTGCTTTACTTTCACCTTCTGTCCGGTTCATCCCACACCAGCTCCACGGGGTTCAGGTCTGGAGACTGTGCTGGATTCCATCATTAGAAGCCACCATCTGGTTCTCCTCTTCTAATGTTTTGGGTCATTATCTTGCTGGAGGATGAACCAACCAGTCTGTCTCTCTTTGTTACTTGTCTTTTTCTTGCACTGAAAAAGTCCTTTGAAATTTACCTGATTTTTCAGCTTTTGGAAATTTTTTTTCTTTTTTTTCCCTTGTGCAGTTTATTGCTTAGCACCATATAATGTTATTCTCTGCACTTTAACTGCTTAAATTTCAATAAAAACTGGGAAAATGAGGATGTTCCGAAACTTTTGACCAGCAGTGTATCACTATACTTTAGTTTCCCTCTGCTCTGCAAAACATTAAAGCGTCTTTCAGCTCATTAATTTCATTTTTACAGCCCATAAAGTTATGGTTTTGGGTCATTCTGACCAATCTCATTGGTATCACTGACCACACAAAGCTGCAGTTTTCAGTAAAAAAAAACCCTAAAAAAAGCACTGATAACTCTGAAAGCTGCACTTATATTTATATTTTTTAAGTAAAAATAGATAAATGGATGCAACATGTAATGTGAAAGGGGTCACACACAAACACACAAAGACTAAATCATGTGACTATGCGGTTCTCCTCAGTTCTTTAGAGTGTTTTCTCTCTAGTAGTAAGAACAAACAAGCAAAGTAATATAGATAAAAAGAAGAGATAAACATTGGTGTTTGTTGTTAGGAGTGGTTTAAGGTCTTTACAGAATATCCTGAGAAGATAAGAACATTTCAATTATCTTATTCAGTTTGTGATTATTGTGTCTGTGACCTTTTCTTTTCCTTCCTCCACCTTTTTACTTCCCTTTATTAGCCTCTTTCTCTTCAACTCTCTTCCACATGCATTCCCCTCAAATAGGAAGCAAAAGGTTCTGTCCATTCCCATGTTTATTACCAGTTCTGTGTGTGTGTAGTTCTGTGTGTGTGTAGATGTATAGCGGTCCGCTGCATTACGTAAAGTGCTGAGCAGACAGGCAGCCAAAGTTCAATGCATTCAATGTGCGGGCTAAAGGCAAAAAATAATGCTGTTGTCCAGGGACAAGCCCTCATTTACCCTGCAAACAGACTGTGTGACAGGACAAAGGGAGGCAGGCTCCCTTCCACATTGGAATCAATGTACTGAAATTACTCCATTTAACAAACACAAACAAGAGAGACTAAAGAAAGAAAATATGTAAGAGAGAAGTATGGAATGAATAAGCTCACCAGGGTGCAGCAACTCTTAATTGTCATTTCATTAGTTTTTCCCCCATGTGCCAAAGTTAAATACTTGCAATCACTTTATGTTTACTGTGGTAATACAATTTTCTGATAAAAAGGAGAGGCAACAAGTTGCTGCCAGTCATACCACTGTAAAGTTACAGTTGAAAAAACACAGTAGTTTTTAGCTTAGTATAAATGAAGTTCCAAAATGTATTGTTATTTATATTTTTGCAGCAAAATTACACCGTTGGTTTGAAAAAAAAGATAAGTGTTGATTTCAAATGTAAAAGAGTTATTTAAACAAATTTAAGTTTACAAGTTTAATCTTTTTAACCATCAAGTTCTCCAACCTAAACAAGGATACATGTCATTTTGACCCCACTGTCTGATTCAATCCATAGGAGGGTCTTCCAAAATAGCGCCCCTCACAGACATACAAAACCCACACCGCCATTTTTTAGAATAATAAACACAAACTCATGAATAAAAGAAACAATGCTGGCTTTCGGTTTCACAAGGGAAGCAAAGAGAGGGCTCCTGCATGAAAGTCCTGTGTTTTATCAACGTTCACACTGGAGACCTAGTTAGCTAATAGCTAACCTAGCTTGGTATTTGTCCAGTCCAGCACAACATGAAATTTGAACTTCCATGTCAATACAAAATACACAGGAAATCTCTATCAGCATGAAATAAAGTTTTTTCTCAATCTCCTGCACACAAAAATCTCCTGCACAATATCCTCAACATCGAAATTTAAAAACACTTTTCATGCTCCTCTGCTTTTGCATCCACTTTAATAAAAGTCAAGATAGGGAAAATGGGAGAATTTAAAAAATGAAAGGTGCAAGGATGAGTGCATCCCACACATTGCTTTCATTGTAAGACAACAGATGGCATGCCTCAAACTCACTGAGAGAGAATAAACAAATAGGACAAGAAGAGTTTCAGAAAGAAGCAGGTGACTGAGAGAAGAAGGAGAATGGAGAGAGGCAAAAAAGAACAAAGACAGCAGGAAGAGGTATATGACAGGAAATTCAACAGAGAGAAAGTAGGTGATACTCAATCTGAGATAAACATAAAAAAGACAAATAGAGAGCGAATAGGATGAAGGAAGCGAGAGGATAGGAAGAGCAGCATCTGCTCATACTCTGTGGACATGTTGTTTGCGTGATTTAGGGACTTCAGCACGTGATACTCCACAACACCTCAAACAAATGTGTGCGTGTTTTTCTTCTACTGCAGCACAGTCAGACAGATATTAATGAAGGAGTCCCATATGTCACACATAGGCCACCCACTGAAACACGCAAAGAATACCTCACATATTCTTGTTAAGGACCTATTTTATTGACTTTTGTTGTGGCAGCAGCTAACAGTAAAAATAAAATGATAAAATATTACCATATCACAGGCTTGTAGTAAGCTGTGTTACTATGGGTGTCAATTGCATCCTAGGCTTTGTAAAACAGTTGTAATACAACAGTCACACAATGACTAAAATTGCTGCAATACTGGCTTAAAAGCATCTAAAATCCTACAAGAAGATCTAGATTTGCTGCAGCATATTCCGTCCATAGCCCCAAATAACAGACATAGGCGGGGATATCCAAAAAAAATCCAATGTGTACATGATAGTGGAATTATTTGAGCCGTGCAATCATACACTGCACTGCAGTAATTTGTAGTTGTACACGGTCTCCTACCATCGACCATAATGAATGGCAAAAAGGGCATTTTTATCAGTTACATCCAATGTATGTTAAGCTTATTTAAAGGAATAGTTTATTGGTTTTATTCCGAGACTTAGATGAAAGGAGGGATCTCACAAATAAATGACTCAATCAGATTTCCTACAAATTGTAGTTTCTAAACTTTTCAGATAATATCGATTGGATGCAATGGGACACAGGACAAATGTATGATTTTATAGCTTCCGCTCTAATAACTTAATCTGCATGTTGACCAACATGCAAACCAGTCTGATAAACAGCTTGTGGACCACTTCAGGAACACGTACTCTTTAGTAGATATTCAGTATAGAAAATGTGCAAGCCCTGGTAAAAGAAAAGACAATTTTCCAACATGTGTCATAAAGTAAACTTCTCCTCTGACTTGTCCTGCCCTCTCAGTCCGTGTTTTTTCCTTCCCTCTCCTTCTCTGGTAAACTTACATGAAACGATGTGACATATATGCCGCTTGGCTGTTCGTCCAGTGTGCCCTACAGTTCCATAAGTGCACTCATGTTAGCCTGTATGGCTAGCAGGACTCAAAGTCGAATCCCTCCCAGTTTTATGCTATATGCATTAAACAACACAGGACTCTCCTCTCTTTCTCCCTCCCTGCTACCCACGACACTTCCTCCTCCTTACATCTATTTTCCTTTCTTCCTCTTTCCATCTGTGTGTGTGTGTGACAGTAGTCATGTCAGAGTAAGGCTGGCTGAAGCCCTTGCAGCAGTCAGCCTCTTTGATGTTGAGCCCTGCTGAATTAGGCCATCACCCAGCGGTGCTCCGCTGCCTGCCCGCACACACACACTCACACACGCACACACACAAACATGCACACACACACACACACACACGCAGTACGCTTGCAAGCACACACATAAAAACAAAAACAAATGCGTGCTGGCAGGAAAGCATGCACATGCAAAACAAAGTATACATGCTACTACTTACACAGAAGTAGTGGGCGCACACACTGAAACAGGTCCACAAACATTTCCTACTCTCAGTCTCTGTTTCTGTCTCCACACACACATTGTGAATTACATTCACAGAACGCAAGTCCTCATTTCCTCCTCCATTTCTTTTTAATAAACATAAATTTGAATTCTTATTAGTGCCTCTCCTCAGAGACCTCTATACTATAGCACATCAAAAAAACATGCACACACTGATGAACACACACAGGGAAAAATGTAGGACATTCAGAGAGAATTTATTCAAGAATACAGAATACAGAGAAGAATTTATTCCCTTTCAATATGCTCTCTCCGGCTCTTAAAGCATGCTGGTATGAATGGTCCCAAAGTGACTTAGGCAGGAGGCCTCCTGAATTACACATAAAAACAGGCTGGTGACCTGACATTTCATAAAATGAACATGATATCTTAAAATGGAAATATACACTCTGTACGCAGAGAGGAGAAATACAGTTCAGTTGTAACAAAATGAGACAAGGAGGAACTTTTAAGTGTGCTATCCCAAGTTTGGTTCCCAAATCATATGCAGGAAAATATTTTACTTCACTGGGTGAGGTTGAGTGAGTGCTTTATTTCAACCAAACCAAAACCTTCCAAACATTAAAGCTGCACTAGTACTAATGGATTGAATTACTATGTGTAATGTGAAAGGTGTTGCTTGTAGGGATTAAATTGCAGAGAATTAACACTTGGCTCTGCAGTTCCTCTACAGAGCTTTTTGGCATCTTTTAATTCATTGTTTTGGTTTTCCAGCCCACTGCTTGACTGTTTTGGTTCCCTCTCACTTCTTTGATAGTACTGTTTTCATCTGCACCAGGCAGATGTTTTCAGTTGGATAGCTCTAAAAACTCCCCATATGCTGCCACCCAACACCAAAAGGCAGAGAGGCTGTATCAGCAACCAGCTGGTGAACATAGTGCACTATTTAGCAGATCCAGCTCTTTCCCTTAGACATTAGAGGGGATGAAACACAGAGCTAAAGGGAGAGTGAATATTGGACTTGCATTCATTAGGTGGACAGAAGCATGATTCCCAATGCATGCAAATGCTCATATCTGCTCAATGTGTCAATAAAGTCAAGTTTGCCATATGTAAATTTTTGCTTCCTGTGACAAAAACACAACATCAAGACTATTTTAGAATATTAAGCAAAAGTAATAATCTGAAAGCCGTGTGAATTTCGCATATTGAATTTTTGGCATGTTATGTGTTGTGTTTTAGAGGAGGATGATTTACACATTTGCTGTGCATTATGTCTCAGTGTCTGAAAAAATCAGCGGGATTCTTTTCTGGCAATGCTAACTAAGAAAGAATAGTTAAAAGGAATACTAGTCCAGATTTAAAATATCTCAGCTGCTATTCAACCATCACATTTTGCATATCTAGAGTAGGTGGTCTTCACTCACGCCAAGAAATATCTCAGCATATAGAAGATGGATTGGCACCTGGTTTCCTCAGCACTTGATGATGCCTTTACTTATCATGTAACAACCTCAGCTTTCCTTTGTGTTTAGCGCTATTAAGCAAATGCTATCATTATATATGCATGTCTGCATTGTCATGTGAAACTTGTAGCCAAGCTGAAATCAGCATTTAGCCCAAAGCATGGCAGTGCTAACGTATAGATTCTTAGTCTTGTTCAGGCCTTACTGGCGCACAACCGCTCGCTGAACTCCTGTTTCACTAATGGAGAAACAGCCTTTTCACTTCAGTCAGACCACAAGTATCTCTCCATCCTAAAACCACTGGCTTAAAGCTGATGATTGTCATAGTCATATTACTTGTGATTTTATTCACCTGGGATAAAAAAAAAGTGGAATCATTAATCTGTTTGAGACATTCAGTGGTTTTCATGTTTCAAGCCAAATCATCTCTTCTACATACAAATACCATATCCTATCCATGCCTCGTTGGCATGACTCATTAGTTATAAAAAAGATAACAAATGGTATGGTGATATAACAACAAAGTATATTACAATAACACAACAAAACCTCTCTCCCTCTCTCTTTCTCTCTCGCTCTCCGTGCTCTCTGGTGGCTAGGAACAGCCCTGTGGTCAAACTGGAGACCGGCCAGGGATCTTTCCATCAATTAGTTGATTTTTTTTCCCTGTCTATCTCTGCCTTCAACTTCCTCTCTCTGACTCTCTCGGTCTGTTCTTGACTCTATCTCTCCCTCTCTGTCTGTCTCATTATTTCCACTGTTGTTGACTTGCTAGATAATGCTTGAGAACATAACAACCAAATTTAGGGCACTTAAAACAAAAAAGCTGTTTCTTTAATTATGGATATTGAACAATTACGCCAAAGATCCTGGAAATCTAACTTTTGAAGCACTTATAGGCTATTTTTAATATGTTTTTGTCGGTGTTTATTTGTTTGAATGGTGGATTAAAGGTCATGCAACTTTAAATTTCTATTTTCGAAGTGCTGGTGATGATAAGTGAGTGGGGGGAGAGCAGGTGGTACCAGCGGTTCACATAAGACAATAACAACCCACGTGTTACACACACACACACAGCTACACACGCATAAAATTACAACACACAGTTGTGCCTCCCTGCACTTCACGCCACACACAGCGTGTCACCACTGCATATCAATTACACGGGGAAGTGAAGATCTATTTCTAATTCAGTCCATCAGCACTGGTGTCACATCCC